>CAMZMU010000102.1:38931169-39098072 GCA_947311845.1 Poa pratensis
ACTAACCTATTAACAAGATGCCACAGTGCCAGTTCCCTGTTTTCTGCTGTTTTTGTTTTCAGAAAAGTACTTCTGCGAATATTCTCGGAATTGCACGAAACAAAAGGCCACGTCCCTATTTTTCCAGCGCCGTCACGGAGTCCGAAGGAGAGACGAAGGAGGGCGCCGAGGTGGCCAAACCACACCCAGGCGCGGGTGGGCCCCCTGCCGCGCCAGCAGGTGGTGTGGGCCCCTCGAGCCTCCACCGACATCGCCCCTTCGCCTATATATTGCCTCAGACGCGAAAACCCTAAAAAAACCAAGTCATGTTACACGAAGAGTTCCGTAGCGCCGCCGCCATCGACATCAAGTTTCGGGGGACAGAAGTCTCTGTTCCGGCACGCTGCCGGGACGGGGAATTGCCCCCGGAGTCATCTCCATCGACACCACCGCCATCTTCATCGCCGCTGCTGACTCCCATGATGAGGAGGGAGTAGTTCTCCCCCGAGGCTGAGGGCTCTACCGGTAGCTATGTGGTTCATCTCTCTCTCACATGGTGTGATCTTTATGTGATCATGTGTATTGCTAGTATCGCTGAATACATTAATAATGTTTATGCTACTCAAGTGATTTTGTCTAGTTTCTGGAGTCATTGTGACAACACGGTATCAAGGTGACAGTGTGGGTACTTGTGTGACTCTATGAATAATTTAGATATTTATCATGGCTTATTCTTGGAACTGTGGTGTTTGTTTACTCAGACTTTGAGGAGTGCTTTCGCAGCCCTACACGTAGTACTCTTGTGTTATCAAGAAGGAGAATAATCCCGAGCAGTATTTACTTGTGTTCAGTTGTGCTAATCTAGTTGAATATGTAGATGTTACTCTTTATCTATTATGCACTCTATAGGTTACTTTAATATGAACTCCATTACTCTCCACGGTGTAAAGGTGACAGTGTGTGCACCGTGTGTGATTCCTTTATGACGTTGTGGCGCTTGTTTACTCCGGCTTGAGGTGTGCTTTTGTAGCCCTACACAATGAATGGTGTTTGTTATCCAACAAGAGAGTGTTTAAGAGTAGCTTTACTTATTCAGTTATGAGATCATTGTTGAGAGTGTCCACTAGTGAAAGTATGATCCCTAGGCCTTGTTTCTAAGCATTGAAACACCGTTTACATCAAGTTCTGCTACATGTTTGCTTGCTGCCATTTTTATTCCAGATTGCAGTTACTACTTATAATCATCCATATTACTTGTATTTCACTATCTCTTCGCCGAACTAGTGCACCTATACATCTGACAAGTGTATTGGGTGTGTTGGGGACACAAGAGACTTCTTGTATATTAATTGCAGGGTTGCTTGAGAGGGATATCTTTGACCTCTACCTCCCTGAGTTCAATAAACCTTGGGTGATTCACTTAAGGGAAACTTGCTGCTGTTCTACAAACCTCTGCTCTTGGAGGCCCAACACTGTCTACAAGAATAGAAGCACACGTAGACATCAGGTTCGACACTCTTATTTATCGAAAGTACTACGATACACCCCCTATACTTGTGGGTCATCACTCCTCCATGTATTGTTGTAAGGCATTGTTAGGAGCAATAGCAACAGAAGCAAGTTCTTCAATTTCTAAATCCTCATTAGGTAATTCGGTTTCATAAAGATTTTTACCAAACTTAGAAAAATTGAATTCATAAGATTCTCCATCAAATTTAGTATAGATTTTCTCTTTCTTACAGTCTATAATTGCACCACATGTATTTAAGAAAGGTCTACCAAAAATAATGGGACATGTTTTACTAGCAGCAGAACTGAGTACTAGAAAATCGGCAGGGTATTTAGTCTTACCACATAAAATTTCAACATCTCTTACAATACCAATTGGAGAGATAGTTTCTCTATTAGCAAGCTGAATAACCACATCAATATCCTCAAGTTCATAGGGACCAATTTCATGCATAATTTCTTTATAAAGTTCAAAAGGAATAGCACTGGAACTTGCACCAATATCACATAAACCATAATAGCAATGTTCTCCTATTTTAACTGAAAGCACAGGAACACTTGCTTTCCTAACTCTACTGGGATGTGCAACAATATTAGAGGCATCTTCACAAAAGATAATATCTCCTCCTTCTACATTTTCAGTTATCAAATCCTTTACTATTGCTACTGCAGGTTCAACAGTTATTTGTTCATCAGGTTCTAAAGCTTTCTTTGTACTTTATTAACCACACTAGCTATTATAGAGTGTTTCTTAACTTTAACAGGAAAAGGCAGTTTCTCAATATAAGGTTCTGGCAAGATACGATCAACAGTATGAACTCAATGTTTTTAATAGTAGCAGAATTAGTATTATCTTTATAAGGCGCGTGGTACTTATTGAACTTTTCTTTAGGAACATCAAGATAAGAGGCAAAAGCCTTATAACAGTTTGAAATAACTTGAGAATCAAGACCATACATATCATAGAGATTACGAAAATTATCAGTATCCATAAAAGTTTTAATGCATTCATAATCATACTTTATACCAGATTCTCTACCTTTGTCGTTCTCCCATCCATTTAACTTCCTCTTTATTACGTGTAAATGATTCAGAACAAGAGGTATCCAACAGAGTTTTATCCTGAAGAGAAAGCCTTGCATAGAAGTTATCAATAACGATATTACCCGAAAGCTCAGGAATGGGGCATTTGAGCATTAATGACTTCAATCTCCCCCATGCTTGGGCAATACTCTCTCCATCATGAGGCCAAAAATTATATATATGATTCCGATCTTGATGCATTTCACTAGGAGGGTAAAATTTAGAGTAAAAGAGAGGTACAATCTCCTCCTAGCCAATAGAACGGCCATTCTTCAGCATCTTATACCATTTCGCAGCTCTACCCATCAGTGATATAGAGAATAATTTCTTCTTGACTTCTTCCATTGAAATACCTGCACACTTGAACAACTCGCATAATTCATGTATAAATAACAAATGATCTCCAGGGGGGACAGTTCCATCTCCTACATAGCGGTTATTCGTAACACGTTCAACAATTTTCATAGGTATTTTAAATGGAATTACTTGATCAGGTGGCGCCTTGTCTACTACCGTAGCAGTGGTAGTAGCATTCCCGAACGGGGATTCAAATGGAGATCTCTCCATGATAAAATAAAGTAGCAAGCAGAAATAAAAACAACACTTACAGTAAAAGTTTTCCTTACCAATTCCACTTACAAATAGCGCGTCACTCCCCGGCAACGGCGCCAGAAAATAGTCTTGATGACCCACAAGTATAGGGGGTGTATCGTAGTACTTTCGATAAATAAGAGTGTCGAACCCAACGAGGAGCAGAAGGTGGTGACAAGTAGTTTCGGTCAAGGTTTCACTGTAAGCACTAGCAGACAAGTTTTTAAGAGTTTTTGATATAGCAGATAAATAAAATACAAGTAAATAAAAGACAGTAATAATAATTGCAGCGAGTGGCCCAATCCTTTTTAGAGCAAAGGACAAGCCGGTTTGTTTACTTATGATGACAAAATGTTCTTGAGGACACACGGGAATTTAATCAAGTGCTTTCGCTTCATATAGTTGATTAATCTTTATTGTTTTGATAAGTGTTGTGTGGGTGAACCTATGCTAATGCACCGCCCTTACTTGGACTAATACAAACTTGTGATTATACCCCTTATAAGCATCCGCAGTTACAAGAAAGTAATTAAGATAAATCTAACCACAGCCTTAAACTCTGAGATCCTACGCTCCCTCGTGCACCGGTTTACTAACGGGGGTTTAGGTTTCTGTCACTCCGGCAACCCCACAATTAGCAACCAACTACACAATGCATTCCCCTAGGCCCATAAAGGTGAAGTGTCATGTAGTCGACGTTCACATGACACCACTAGAAGAATAACACCACAACTTAAATATTAAACCATTAAATATTACTCAACATAATTCACTACTAGCGACAAGACTTTCCCATGTCCTCAAGAACTAAACAAACTACTCACAAGACATCATTTGGATCATGATCAGAGATGATACAATGATGAATAACAATCTGGACATAAACTTTAATTCACCGATAAAACTCAATAGCATCAACCACAAGGAGTAATTAACACCGGGAGAGTTCCCCCTATGAACTAGACAAAGTATAGCCCTAGATGTTACAGCGGAACGAGGTGGAGCAGCGGTGATGATGGTGATGGCGGTGGAGATGATGATGATGATCCCGATGAAGTCCAGCGTGATGACGATGATGATGGTGATGATTTCCCCCCTCTCCGGGAGGGAATTTCCCCGGCAGATTTCTCCCTGCCGGAGAGGTTTTTCTCTCTCTGTTGTTTCCGTCCCGTGGAGGCGGCGGAATATTTTCTCGGGTCCCCCCTGAAAGATTAGGGTTGAGGGGATGATGTACGCGAAGGGGCAACGCCAGAGGTGGGCCAGGGCCCACACAAGGGCTCGGCACGGGCCCCATGGTGGCCGCGCCCTAGGGTTTTGTGGGCCCCTCGTGGCCCATCTCATCCTCCCCTTTTGGCTGCCTCCATCTTCTGATAAAATAGGAGCTTCTGTATATTTGACGCGATTTGTAGAACTCCAGAAATATAGTGTCTTGACGGTACTTTTTCCAGCTGAAATCTGACTCCGGCAGTTAATTCTCCAATAATCATCAAACATGTAAAGTTAGACAAAATAACATAAGTAACACATCTTAATATGAAATATATCAATGAATAACAATAAATTATGGTATAAAATAGTGATGCAAAATGGACGTATCACAGATCCAGTCGATGGTGATGCGGGTGTCGTAGGTTGATGCGAGTCCGCCGAGCAGAACGTCCCTGATTGGTTAGCAGTAAGGTTTGAAGGACCAAAGGTTACGTTCGCACCTGATTGCAGATCTGAGTTCGCCGGTTGCTGTTCCGGCGAGTGCGGGTCGTAGTCGAAGGAGCCGAAGCGGATCAGTCCCGTGATGGTCACCGGTGGCCTGCCGTAGCTGATGCAGATGGAGCCGGCGAAACCGTGGATCCAACGCCACTTCTTCCCACAGACGGCGCCAATTGACGAGGTGTAAACTCGTCAAATCCCATGGTTAGGCACCTAGGGTTGAGATCGGGAGAGAGATTTGGTAGCACTGGTGGTTACTACGGCTGACAAGCAAGATTTACCCAGGTTCAGGCCCCGGAGGGTAACACCCTACGTCCTGCTTGTCTGATTATTGATGGTTGTGAACAATGGGGTTACAATGAATCTCGACGAGATGTCGATCTCGCTAGGGTTTTGGTGGCTAGAGTATTGCATACCCAGATCGGCGGCCCTACCAGCCTTTATATAGGAGGCTGGGTCTCAGGAAATCGCAACCGACTAGGTTTACAGGTATGGAAAGTCTAAACCGACCCTATCTACGCTTGACTTGGAGCATACTCCTTCTTCGTAGGCCCCGGACTCGATCCCTTAATGGGCCTTCATGCATGTCTTGCTCCTTATACGTGCACCAGGTATCCTCATAGTGGGGCACTCGAAGGGTAGGCCCACCTCACTCGGCATGAGCCCTCCAAATCTTCTTCGTGTCGAAAGGAGCATAGGCGCCAAGGAATTGGCACTTGTACGCCGATGCCACCGTGTAGTTTCCAGATGGTGTCCATTTCCAAATGATCGTGTCCGGTTGTGGAAGAAGCTGCACCTCCCGCATGATACCCCAAAGCTGAGTGAAGCTCGCAAGATCTTGGGCGGAGGCGATGTTCTGCAAGGCTCGGATCCAATTCCCACCTTCTACCTCCTTCCGAACCGACCGGTTCTTCCTAGTGGCGACCGCGAACAGATTTGGGAACCGAAGCTTGAGAGGGCCTCCGTCTCCCCAAGCGTCATGTCAAAAAGAACATTTGGCGCCGTCCCCGAGGGTGATCGTCGTGGATGCCCGAAACAGCGCCATATCCGTTGGCGTGCATGGTAGCCTACCGCCAAGCCACGGTCTAGTGTCGTCCGTCCATGCAAGCCATGCCCAACGAAGGCGCAGTGCCCTGCCAAACTTGTCCAAGTCGGACACTCCCAAGCAACCAAGAGGTAGCGGTCTGCACACTGTTGCCCAGTTGACAAGAGGGTGGCTTGTGGTGTTTGGGTCGGCCGACCCCTTCATCCAAATGAAGCCTCTTCTAAGTTTGTCGATCCGTCAGAGCACCCATCTAGGAAGTATGAATATCGTCAAGTAGTAGGTCACCATGGAGGAGAGCACCGATTTGGCTAGGATCACTCTCCCCGCCCTAGTGAAATGCTTCCCTCTCCAACCGGCAAGTCTTGCACCAATCTTGTCGATGATATTTATCTATCTGAGATTTTATTTGCTGGCATATAGAAAATCACGAAGATGCCATTTTATTGTAAAAATCGGAAACCGTACCTATACCTGTGTTTATCATGGTTTGAATATGGCATGTTCTTTCCCACTGTTAATAATGGTTGTCGCAAGTTACACTGCAATGTTTTAATGATTTTGTACCTTTCTTTGGTGTTCCTTGCTTCAAAATTCAGATGCAGATACCTCTTACTACTGTCGTGTTCAAAATTCAGAAAAAGAGGGAGCAAGTATTCCTGGGTTACAATTCAGAACATAAAGTTGATAGTTTCTTCTTTACAATACACAATACCTTCTTGGCGTATCCAGTTTTTTCTGAAGCTTCTTATCTATCCCCAGTTGATTTTGGTTGTGGACATGTGGATGCTTTATTTTAAGAAATATATCGTTCACCGGCAGAGTTTTATTAATTGAAATTTCAAACTTGCCTTTCACATGTTGGACTGCCAATGGCGTTGAATGGAACTTGAAGTGAAACCTGTCATGTTACTTGGTTGCTTCTGGCCATGTGCACACAAGAGTAAGTGAAAATTAAAAGCTTATGCCACGTTCTGACTGATTTGTAATGTCTCAGAAGTAGAACAACAATCGATGACCACGGAGAGGGGAGAGAAGCGTGCAAGAGCCAGCGTCACATGATGGTGGATGGTGCACAATGTTTGTGTATTGGTCTTGTGGAATGGAACAACAAGAGGAGACATGTGGTAGGAGGAAGAACAGGTGGAAGAAGGCACTAACATAGAGGTACAGAAGTATGTAGGGCAAGTTTGTCCTGAAAATCCTCTTTGTCATATTAGATCGAGCAATCACCACAAGTCCTATTACTTTGAGCATTTGTGTGTTAGTACTAGTTGTTCAAGTCGTTTAAACATAACTTATGATTTATGCATGAACCCATTTTCAAAGGGGACTCTATTCGTTGAAAGAGCACTACAAAGTTCAATGGTCGATTACCTTTTAAAAATTCATCACGAAACCACCATGATGCCTTTTTTCTTTTCCATCCTCTGTGTTTTCACCAAGGTAAAAAATAGCGTGCTATGAGAAATAGCGGCGGCCTTCTCCAGATGCTATACACGCTATAGCGTGCTAATAGCGGGCTATGTTTAAATATAGCGTTCTGAAAAAAACAAGATATAGCTGAAAAATAAACAATTTTTAGGAAGAATAAAGAATATAGTTTAGAAATGGCGGAATAATATATGCATAACCACGTATGAAAAACATTCTCCAATTGTCTACAAGCTTAAAATCAACATCCCACGAGGCAACAATATAACATAAATTATTTATTTAGAATCATCACCATTAGTGATGACGTCTTTGAATTCAGAAGAGGAATCATTAGATTGCAGTTCATTATCAAGACAAGCAGAAAGGAGTTTCTGCTTCTTCTTAAGGTGAAACTCGGTGCTTTTCGCCGATAGGCTGGAAAAAATAGCGCGCTAAAGTTATGACATTTTAGCGTGATATAGCGTGTTATTTCGTGAATAGCTCTGTAGCGCGCAAAAGTGGCAAATATAGCGTGGACCCTTCAGATATGCTATATCGTGCTATTAGCGAAGAAATAGCGTGCTATTTTTTCCATGGTTTTCACTGCAAAAGTACCCAACTCTGTTAAATATCGGAATGTGTCAAGAAACCGTCATGATGCACTTCCCTTACCCATAAAGATCGACTTTCAACCTATGATAAATAACTTTCCATCTCTTCATCATAATATTAATTTAGTTTGATGATTTAGAGATTTCTCTTCATGAGACCTCCATAGGAACATATCCCAACTTGCAAATCAAAAAAAAATTCCATCCAAAGAAATAAATTGTACCCTTACCAATTTGTGGAAGTGTAAGTTCTGAAATGACGAGGGAGAGTGGCAAGGCGGTCCAGATGAGAGATAAGAAGTTAACATGGAATATATGGCCGCGAAGTTGGTTCCGCTAGATATGTAACAAACACCATTCACCCTCTAGTCGTCTTAATGAATTACTTTTAAAATAAGATCGACACGCCCTGAACATAGAGGGATAACTAAGTCGAGGGAGAAAAGAAGACATAAATAAGGAGGAAAGACAATATAAAATAAACCATCATAAATGTAGATAAAGAAGAGAAGGATGTAGATGGGTAGGTGAACCATTGAATATTGTGTATAATTAATTTATAAATATATTGCAATATCCATCCCCTGTTCAACTCACATACATAACAAGGACCAAGTAGCCAGTTTAGGAAACTTAGTAAATTTTCATGCACATACCACTGCCCCGCCCCAACATGGCCACTCCATTGGATGGCGGTCGTTGGTGAATGTGAGGCATTGGGATATTTCCGTCACCAACTGATTATGCTGTTACCACTCAAATGCTCGGACACTCAAGCATTGTGGAGCCGATTCCACGTATGCCAGAGAAGGAGTGTGCGCAATGTTTGCGCGTCGAGGGTGCGTGAAGAACAAGAAGAGGAGACATGTGGTAGGAGGAAAAAACAGAAAGAATAAGACACAAACAAATAGGCAAAATAAGTACGTATGGGTAGATTGCGGTTGGTACAAGATAGTTTTGTCCTTAAAAACCGATTCGTCAGAATAGATCGAGCAATTACCACAATCAGCATTACTTTGAGCATTTGTGTGCCCTTATTGGTTGGTCGGATGGACTAAATATAACTTGAGATTTACGAATGAAGCCGTTTTCGAAGGGTGCTCAATTTCTTGAACGAGCAACGAATTTCGTCGCGATCAAATACATTGTTTGGAATCCATCATGAAACCAGCATATGATGATTTTTCTTTTCCATCCCCCGTTTTTCACCCAAGTCCTGTTAAACAAAACATGGTGAACGTTCTGGAGAAGTCCCTCTGCCTCCAAACCCTCTCTCCTCTGTTTTTTTTTGGTATAAAAGCCACACAGCCTCATCCCTAAACCTCCTCACCGTTCTGCCCTCCACCTTATCCTCACCCGAGCACCAGCTCCTCCCCTCCAATGGCGTCCGCTAACGCCATCTCCAGCGCCTCCCTCCTCCGCTCCTTCTCCTCCCAGGTCAGCCCCGCCTCCCTATCCCTCATACGCGGTTCCTCTGCATTCCGTGCGGTCTCATTGGCCAATTCTCGGGCATGGACTGTCGTTTCTTGCACAGCTCCGGCCATTCCTGTGAACCGAATTGTGGTTTCGTGCCACCCCCTTTGTTGGGTTCCTTCTTGGATTGATGTGAAATTGGTCTCAAGTGTGACCTGTGCTGCGTTGGTTGTCAGCAGGGGAGGCTGAGGAGGTCCAAGAACTGCCGTTCGTCGCGGCTGGTGGTGCGCGCGGAAGCCAAGGAGATCGCCTTCGACCAGAAGTCCCGGGCCGCGCTCCAGACCGGCGTCGAGAAGCTCGCCAACGCCGTCGGCGTCACCCTCGGCCCGCGAGGTGAGGCCTCACATATGCCTATCAATCTGAAACCTGCGTTCATACCTGGAAGATGTATCACTACATGTTCTGTGTTTAGTTTCATATGTTCAGTATCTTTCCTATAAAACCTGGCTAAGTGCTTGCTAATTGCTCATTTCACCGGCGACCCAGGTCTGTTGTGGAACCCAATTTGGAGTTAGTAGAGCCACAAAATACTAGCATGAGTTCAGGAATAGCGTAACTCACATTGCTTATATAAACCGAGTACCTAATTTGTCAGAAGAACGAGTTACGGCATTTCTTTCTTACCACTATGTACAGGTCCGATTAAAACATAAGTCTAAGAAAATCCAATCAATAATCGTACTATCTAGGATTATAATACAGTATACACTCCTTTCTATATTTCTTTCACGAACTGTATTTTTTTTATCAAAGTTCAGGACAAAGGTTAACACAACAACAGACTGTTGTGTAGAATCTAGAACCTAAATTAAAAGTACCGAGCAATACCAAGATCAAACAGCAGATTCAGTGTTGTATAGAATCTAGAACTTACAATAAAAGTACCTAGCAGAGGCCAGGAGCAATGAAGTTATTCCATTTTTGTAAAAGTAGAAATTGCAGTCTTGAATAGCAGTTATTTTTCCATGGAAGCTCTATCTGATCTTTGCATGTTTTACAGGGAGGAACGTGGTGCTGGATGAGTACGGCAGTCCCAAGGTGGTGAACGATGGTGTTACCATTGCCCGGGCTATTGAGCTCGCTAATCCGATGGAAAATGCCGGCGCAGCACTGATTCGTGAGGTAACTTGCTAATAAATATGTTAATAGTTTATGTTGTTCCAGAAATCGGAATTCATGATGCATGTATTCATTGTTGAAGGTTGCTAGCAAGACCAATGATTCTGCTGGTGATGGGACTACAACTGCTTGTGTCCTTGCTCGAGAAATCATCAAGCTGGGAATTTTGAGTGTTACTTCTGGTGCAAACCCTGTATCACTTAAGAAAGGAATCGACAAAACTGTCCAGGGTCTGATTCTCGAGCTTGAAAACAAAGCTAGACCAGTCAAGGGAAGTGGGGATATCAGAGGTGATTGTTTCTTCTCACATGCTCGACCGTGTATTTCTTATTTTACATAGCTTAGCCTTGGGATAATAAGGTTGGTATATGAGTCTTTTAAGAGTGGCGTTTGAAGGGAACATATGAGGATTCAGAAAGATAATATCTGCCCACTTTGGAGTTTGTACTGTATTACGGTTGTTGCCTTTGTGTAAGGATTCAGATAATAGGTGCCTAATTTGGATTTTGTTCTGTATAACAGCTGTTGCCTCTATCTCTGCTGGTAACGACGAACTTATTGGAGCCATGATTGCTGATGCTATTGACAAAGTGGGTCCAGATGGTGTCCTTTCTATTGAATCGTCGTCGTCTTTTGAGACTACTGTTGATGTTGAAGAAGGAATGGAGGTTTGTTAGAAATTCGGACTATACATTTTGTCGCCTTCATATCAAGTAGTACTTTCACATTTTCACATATAGTAAGTCACTGGTATCTTCTATTACAACATCTCTTCCTCAAGCATTTGAAAATTTATATGCAGATTGACCGAGGCTACATTTCCCCTCAATTTGTGACAAACCTTGAGAAATCAATTGTGGAGTTTGAGAATGCTAGAGTTCTTATAACTGATCAGAAGATCACAAGCATAAAGGAAATTATCCCACTTCTGGAGCAGACTACACAGTTGAGATGTCCGCTGTTTATTATAGCCGAGGATATTACTGGTGAAGCCTTGGCAACTCTGGTTGTTAACAAGCTCCGAGGTATTATTCAAGTTGCAGCGATCAAAGCCCCAAGTTTCGGTGAGCGTCGGAAGGCTGTCCTTCAGGATATTGCCATTGTGACAGGTTGGTTCGCAACTAACATTGACAAGCTTATCTTTCTTAATTGAGTTTGATTTGGTAACTATTGCAGTTTTTTCCGCTCAATGTCTGCATACACTTTTAATCATATGAGTTTTGTTAGTTGTTATCTCTGTGAGAGGTTTATGCAGTAAATATAGCTTTTGATTTATGGTTGAAACAATGTCGCCACAAATGGAATGCTTTAAGGGTATGTTGTTATTCTTCCATTGAATTTGTCAATGGTCTTTTTTCTGTAATGAATAGGGACCTTTGTTTTGATCAGTATTGTCATAACCTTCTGCCTTTTGTGGACTAAAGTATGACAACAACTCACTGCGTGCAAGACCAATGCCTTCGCGGATGGTCTAGGGATTCAATCTTTTGACCAATTTTTTTCCATCTTATTATTCATCTGCTGTTCAGAACTTTCCAAAAAAATCTGCTGTTTATAAGGAGTACCCATTTTTCTATCTTATTATTTTTTCCAATTACTTAAATGTTCACATTACCGTACAACTACTTTCAGGCGCTGAATTCCTAGCGAAGGATCTTGGTCTGTTGGTTGAGAATGCAACAGTAGATCAACTCGGGGCAGCAAGGAAAATTACAGTTCATCAGACTACAACAACCCTCATAGCAGATGCAGCTAGCAAAGATGAGATCCAGGCAAGGGTTGCACAGCTAAAGAAGGAGCTTAATGAAACCGATTCTATCTATGATTCCGAGAAATTGGCCGAGAGAATTGCAAAGCTCTCTGGTGGTGTGGCTGTCATCAAGGTCGGAGCTGCAACGGAGACAGAGCTCGAGGACCGTCAGCTACGAATCGAGGATGCGAAGAATGCCACTTTTGCAGCTATCGAGGAGGGCATTGTTCCCGGTGGCGGTGCAGCGTATGTGCACCTGTCTACTTTTGTCCCTGCGATCAAAGAAACAATCGAAGACCACGATGAACGCCTTGGTGCTGACATCATTCAAAAGGTAACTTCCTTACGTAATGGTATCTTCCACACTGTTTATCTATAGTGTTTGATAATGCAGCTACGACCAATCATTAGGATATGTATCCATGCTAAGTTGATGATATGACTGAATAATTCTGCAGGTTAAGCTTGTGTGGCGCAAAACTTAGTATTGTGTACTTACAATACTAAGTAGTACACAATAGTGAATAAACAGCGCTCAATACTGAATAATTTATCAGGACTCATGTCTCTCGAAATGTGTGTACTGTGTACTTACAACAGTTTGTCAATTTTGCAGGCACTGCTAGCACCTGCGTCGTTGATCGCCAACAACGCCGGAGTGGAAGGGGAAGTTGTGATCGAAAAGATCAAGGAGAGCGAGTGGGAAATGGGGTACAACGCGATGACCGACAAGTACGAGAACCTGATCGAGTCCGGCGTCCTCGACCCTGCCAAGGTGACGAGATGCGCGCTCCAGAACGCCGCCTCCGTGGCCGGGATGGTCCTCACCACGCAAGCCATCATCGTCGAGAAGGCCAAGCCCAAGGCCAAGGTCGCTGAGGTACCGGAGGGCGCCCTCTCCGTCTAAGCTGCGAAGCTCAATCTCCAGGTCTACAGCTTAGATGGTTGGTTCAGTTCAGGTCGAGCGGTAGAATTTTGGTTGAACAGATCAGCTGAAATGTCTAGAGTAGGATTGCCATTTTTGCGAATCGAAGGTGACCTTTGCCTGATCTGAACTCTACTCCTGTGAAAATCAAAGAAATATGCAGCGGCATTTTTGGAATAAATCTTGATAAGACAGACCACAACATTTCTGAACAAGTCTTGCTTTTTGTCCCGATTTTGAGTACACATAGAGCTATTATTATGTAGAAACGTATCGTGTCTATCATGGCTTTCTCGAAAATTAGGTGATTTTGCTCTAAAACATAATCCCGTCATGCGTGAAAATAAACAATGTCTAGTATGTGCAATTAAAATTCCAGCTTGTGCTTGATGGGGTAAAAGAGCATTCACGGTGTTATCCTAGCCAACTATGGAGCATCATGAGAGCATTGCGGCGTACGTATATGATAGATAGACTAGGATCTTCTTGTATCCCAAGTCATTAGACATCTTGGCCACTAAGTCTTGTACTCTTTATATACCCCCATGAGGGCCGGATCAATACAACAACAATATTAGGGAGTCTACAATTTCCACATGGTATCCGAGCGGTTAGTCTCACGACGCCGATCTTAGGGTTTTAAACACTTCCGCATCGCGCCGCCCCCGGGAGATCAATCTCTCCTCGGGACGCGGCACCCGGTTTCGATCAAAGATCGGATCGGTTTGTAGATTTAATTTCGAGTTTATAGATTAGAGTAGATTTCCAAAATTCCCAATTCTTAGATTAGATCCAATTAGCCACAAAATAAATCCCTATATCGCACGATCCTCGTCCGGCGAAATCAGGCAGAAATCAGCATCAAAGCTCGACGTCTACGCAAGCATCCCGGCGGGGAATAGGTCGAGTAGGTTGACAACGCGGCCGCGCGCGCATCGGACTGCTCCGCCACGCCTCGCCTACCGCAGCAGACGCCGCCGTCCAAGAAGTTGCAAGGCGGGCCCTATTGCGAGCATGTGCAGGCAGATGCATGCATGGATTAGCACACCAGTGCATGGCACCATTGCTTTGCATGGATCACAGGAGGGTCACGGAGCTATACCACCGTCTACATCGACTTCGCATCGTACGGACTCCACTGCATCGACATACGACGATCTGCACTGCATCAAGCCAGCCGGACTACACCGAGCCGAAAAATCAGCATCAAGCTGTACGAGTACGACTACACCGACATATCATCGCCAAGGTCTATACTGAAAGCCGACGAGGGTCACGAGGCTAGATGTGTTTGGGAGGAACGGTACTCAACGCTCTCGGGCGTGGTATCCTCTCATATATTAATTAGGAGATCAATTACAATCGGTACAACAGATATGGTTAGAATCCCTAAACATTAGGACTTGCCTAAACTACATATACGTGAAACACACGTATTCTATCAGCCTCCCTCAATCTCAACTATGGAAGACATATTGAGATTGCGTTTCCACTCTTCAAACAATGGAAGCGGCAATGGCTTCGTGAAGATATCAGCTATTTGATCCTTGGAGGGCACAAACCGAACTTGGAGCAACTTTTGCGCAACCCGTTCACGAACAAAGTGAAAATCAACCTCGATATGTTTTGTCCGTACATGAAAGACAAGGTTCGAAGAGAGATAAGTTGCACCAATATTATCACACCACAAAACTGATGGAGAATCCTGTTGAACGCCAAGTTCCTTCAACACAAACACCTAAATAGTATACCGCGATAAATTACAGTGTAACTCATAATTCAGGTTTCTTTTAACCATATAGTTTCTTACATGTATATGTACTAGGGAACTCCATGCCTGCTTGTATGCCTAGTACAATATGTAAAAAATACTATATCCATGTGTTTATAAGCTTTTTATGCAACATAATACTACAATAGTACCATCGATGCATGGAACAACGCCTTACCTGGAGGCTGGAGGTTACCAATGGTCTGGCTGCCAAGTTCCTCCCTATTCACGAACTTTTCAAACAGAAATTCTATGTGCATTCCAAACTACATGAACAAAGGCGAACATAGTTTGGTACGCAAAGCAAAAAAATCCACTTAACTTATAAGGCCTCCATATCAGCAAACATTTGACAGTTTTCTGAATCAGGCAGTATAATGGTGCATGCGTGCTATGTCAGTGTAATTGTGTTATTATATACAAATAATTTGATTATAAAAAATACATTTAGGCAGCGTCAGGAAACCATGTGATTCAGTAGTCTGCATCCTCGTAGATTAGCTACACGATCACGCTGAGAGCCAGCTACATGAAGGGTATTTATCTATCGGTTCATATAGGCTCCTAGGCTCCTGTTTTATCAGGAGGCAGATGCAGATATATCAAGGCCAACAGTTCATAACAAATATGAAGAAGTAGCACCTCTGCTCCAACCGAAGAGAGCTGGTACAATCCATCTTCTGCCCCGCTGAATCCACCATCATTGCCATGAGCACCATCAACTTCCAAGCAATCGAGCTCGAGCCCCTCATGCGGCTCCTTTCCCAATCCCAAGGCACACTACCCCATCTGCAGAAAGGTTTGCAAGAAAGGAGGAACCAGAGGACCAACAATAGAGCCGGCGAAACAGACCAACCGGCGAAGCCTCACCCGGGGCGGTGGAGGAAGCGTCGGCGTCGCCGCCGCCGTTTGCCTCGACGCCTGCATCTCCAACGAAGAACCTCACATGGGGTGGAGGAAGCGCCGCCGGCACCGTCGCCTCGATGCCCCGCATGTCCGACGAAGCCTCACGGTCGTCTCGGCGGTCGGCGCCCCACATCTTCACAGAACCTAGCAGTAGTAATCAGCAGGCGTGTTGACCAGATTTTGTGTCAGAGTATAAAAAATAGGATGAGAGGGCTGCTAACTTGGGCGGCCGGAGGAGGGGAGTGCATCGACCGTCGGAGACGGCAACGGCCTGCCGGAGGAGGAGTACATCGAGCGAGGGAGTCGGCAGATAGCGTGCGGTGGGAGGACGACGATGTCGGGGTGGTTTGGGTTTTCAGAGTGAGAGACAGATACACATGGAAATTGAGGTCGTGGGGAGAAGGTGGAGGTCATGGAGGAGGTTCGTTGTTTTTTTTTCGATTCTTCTCTGGTTATTGAACTTGGGGTTTTCCTGCAAAAAAAAATTCCTGTGCGGGATCGAGGAGGAGGGGCGCGAGCCGTGCGACGTACGACCATCACCACCGAGAGCACTTTAATATAGTAGAGATGATGTGTTCATTTTATGTCTTTTAGCTATATAAGTCTATCGATTCTAGTAGATCATAAGTAAATAAGTAACTCTTGTAATCATTTTCTGCTAGATAGCAAATGAGATAGTAAAATTCACTGCAAAATATTCAATTGCTATAGCTGTTTCTATACTGATATTAAGTAGCCTTGTATATAAAATTGGAATGAGTGATATTTTTTTAAAGACTAAGCATGCAAGGATGGTGAGCTAGACGGCCTGACACAATATTAATTACCGAGAACAAAAATGTCCTAACAAAACGAAATCTGCATCAGACGATAGTAAATACTAAAGTTAAAGACCAGCAGAAATGCACCCAAGGGAACAGAAAGACGCAACAATATTACACTATAACTTTCAGTAGGTTGAAGTCATCTGAAAATTATTTAAGTGGAGTATCAGTGAAAAGTGAAAACACTGCACTACCTAACTCACTGGCTAGCGTGGTAAAAAACTGAGCCACTAACAACCCATAATCTCGTCGAAGATTATGCAATCGGGCAGGTCGCCGAGGCGCTGCTGTCCGGCATGGTGACTGCTGCAGTCGATGAAGTAAAAATGAGGCGAAAATAGATTATTATTCAGGCCTAAAAGAAATACAGTAACAAGTAATAGTACAACATGGAGGATCTTTGAGCGCAAACGGTAGAGGAGAGTCTAGCATATGTTGTGTACACATCTACTTGTACACTTTTCGGTAAGTCGGTCTTATAAATTTCGGTAGCGAAACTTCAAACCAAGTGTCGAATCCGATCTATTCCTCGTTGTAGAGAACAGATGATGACAATGCAGACGGTTATAGACTCACCAACGATGGCCAGTTTCAGGGTCGAAGCTTCTCACTCGCGTCGGGGAGGAATTAAGGCAAATTGGCGGTGACCCGTGGAGGAGCAGAGGTCTCGATCGACGGGGGAAAACGGCGGTGGTACTTCACGGGACCAGTCTCGCCGGCCGCCGCTCTGACTAGGGTCTTTGGTGTTTTCTCCCCGTGCCCGTGGTGAGAGTCGCAATCGTAGCTTTTTTTTTTTTTTTTTTTGTTGAGCAAATGCAATCGTAGCCATGAGGCACAGACACGTACTTCTTTGGGCCCACTCATCGCAACAGTAAGCAGGATTGGGCTTTCGTTCCCGTTTGGGCCCGCTCGTGTCCCCTGCTCCGATCCAGTACCAGTACCAGGCGTTGCGTCGCCACCGAAGAAGAAGCTCGTGCCTCCCGCCGCGCCGTCTGCCGTCTCTGGCGTGGCGCCGCCTCGCCTCAGACCCCGCGTTGCTCCTCGACCACCACCGCCGCCAGCCGGAGCGCACCCGAATCAGGTCCTACAGACCCGCTCACGGCTTCCCGCCGCATCGAGTGCCTCCATCTCCGGGGCGCCCGCGTTCTAGTGATTATTCTGCAACAGTGGGCGCCGTTCGCCACGAGCCCGAAGCTCCATGTCGCCCGATGTGGAACCCCGCCATGTTATACTCTTGCAACTGCTATGGCCAGGCGATGCGTTGCCACAAAAAGAGCAGTTTGGCACATGGTTTGGGTTCTTGATAATCTTTATCTTTTATACCTAACTAGTTGAGTGCCCGTGCGTTGCTACGGATGAAAATTCATGTGTAAAAACAAGACATCATTGGATATTAAAAACAATAAGATTCCACTTCAGTTAAAGTGTCTATCAGACAAAATGTATAATTTGATATTATTCGAACATGAAATTAGCACCCTACTAATATGATCTACTCATTGATCCTAGTTAGATATCTTCGTGTAATTTCACGGATGTTGTCTCGCGCTTCATTTTCTTCGTATTTGAGCAAGTGTAGCAAAAAATTCTTCCTCAACTTAAAACGATCCTACACAAATAGTAGTTATCATTAGCTTGAATATTTCATGTGGGAATAATAAAAATGTGCAATATAAAAACACCGTGCATACTGGATGAACCGGACACAAATATGTCTAATTTAGCGTTTTATGAGAGATGTCTCTCTGGCTTTTTTTACAAAGGAAGAACAGCATCACTCTCTTGCTCTAAATTAACTTAAAGCATCTTTTTTTATCCCCTGTGTCCGCTTCGCAACTCCTCAATCAAAAAAAAAAACATCGCAATTCCTCACTCCTCACTGCCATCTTCTTCCACAGGCCGAACCTGGCGGTCGATCCCCATGCCCTCTCCAGCCTGGCCGCGCTCGACCGGCAGCCCACCATGGCCTCGCCGGCGCCCCCAGCCGGCCTCGCCGGCGCCCCAGCCGGCAATCGTATGTCCCCAGCCGGCCTCGCCGGCGCCCCCACCGGACCTCCTCCTTCCCCTCCTCTCTCCGGCGAGTTCGGCTCCTCACTACTGACGACTCCTCACTCCCGCGCGGCCCAGATGGAGACAGCGGCTGCCGGGAGAGCGCTGGAGCTGGCCGGCCCGCTCCGCGACCTCCTCCCGCCGGTCGACTTCTGCTGCGCATACGGCTCCACCCTCCTCCACGCCCGCCCCGACGAGGCTTCCATGGTCGACTACATCCTCGGCGTCGCTGACCCCCTCCAATGGCACTCCGAGGTACGTACCAAAGAAGTCTGCCTTCTTCCGTCCTCTCGGCACCTGTTCTTTGTACGTAGCCTATTATCCCACAAATCAAAATGCTCCCCTTTGTTTTCTCTGATAAAGCTATTTTGGATGTTGGCGCAGAACTTGGAGAGGAACCCCGAGCACTCCTCTAGCTGGATGGCGCGCCGAGGGCCTGCCTCTGTACGCTTCCCATTTCACCCCACAAATCATTTGCTTGGTTTACCTGGTTAATTGGCTGCCTAATCGTGCCTTCTTTGGTTGGTTCTTGGCGGTCAACTGGAACCTCAGGTCACTTGGTTGGCAGATCGCGTCGGCGTCGGAGTTTACTTTAATCCGTTTGTTCAGTGGGGAGACAAGGTAGCTGAGATTGCCTTGATGTATCTTGTGTCTGATTGCAGTGTGTAAGTTCTGCTCTGGCTAATGTGCGTGTGCGTTGAGTGTCTGAGTGGAAAATTCTTGCTATGGATGTAGGGATGCAGGACCTGGCTATGGATGTCTTGACCTGGGATTGGTTCTACCTCAGCGGCCGACTGCAGAAACCTGTATGTATGTATGTATGCCTTGTTGTTGCTGCAGTAACATGATTGTGTATATCTACGGTCACACCATACTTCGTTTACCTGGTCTGGATAGTTTTACTCTCGACTATTTTAGTTTAATCGCAATTCAACTTTAGTTGGTTCTGGATACGTTCTTCTGAGGAATTTAGCTATCTGATTTTGTTTCAATTTTATTTATGTAGGTTCATGTTCTTGTTGACAATTGGGATATAAGAAAGGTTAACATGGTTAATCTGAAAATGGCAACTTCAGCTTCTCTGCTTCTTTTGCCAGAAGAGTTTACTGAGGTTTCTGCCAGCTTTGATGTTTACCACCATGAATTATTTGGTCAATTCTGTATTTTTCTTGATCCTTTTTCCGTTCCCTTTTTGTGCAGTATGATCTTTACGCTCAAATTTGCAGCCTATCTTACATGGGTGATTTAAGAATGCTATTTGCAGAAGACAAAGATAAGGTAAGGTAATTCTTATGCATGTTAACCTTCGGGTATGAGCACTCCAGTTATTTGAATCCAGTTTACAAAGATGGTACTTCCAGTTGGCATGTCAACAAGCCAAGTGAACTACGTACTGTCAAAATGGCATAAATGTCTTTTGCAAATTGAACCACAAAAGAATCAAATTGAAGCACAGTGCAAATGATGTACCTTTGGAGCTACACTAATTCAAATGTGTATTTGTCAGCATATCTATATGGTGCCTCTACTCTGTCGTAATCAGCAATATGACAACTATGAACTTAAGGAAATACGTTGTGTAAATGGAACTTCTATTTATGATTGTGATGCTCATTTGGACTCTGCTGCTATTCAGGTCAAGAAGGTTGTAGAGGGTAGTTTCCAACCATTTCAGTTGATGTACAGACCCCTCTTGCAAGAGTATATTTCTGAAGGGATACTGAAGACATCAACTCACGGACAGCAAAAGGCTTTCAAACAGGTCTTTATTCCTTTTTGCTAACATGCACTTGCTAGCATGTAGCTTTGCTCTGTTTTTGCCTGCTTAGTTGAAACGATTCATGCTCAAAATTATTTGGGCTTGGCGAACCTGAAACTGACTCCAAAAACAGGAACCTAGAAATTCACTTTGGTGGGCAAACAAAGTAAAGAAAAAGTCTCTTATGGCAACATGGCTAAATTATTAATTGAGGCATCCTTTAGTAGTAGTACATATAAGGGCCCTATATGCTATAGTCTAATCATGCTTAGTTCACGCCTCTTTGACTTGGTGCTATAAGAATTCTTTTTCATAATTTCTTAATTGAGGCATCCTTTAGACGCCTCTTAGACGCCAAGCTCGGTGAGTACAGCACGTCGTTCTGAACTTCCGGTCTTTCCCCCTTTTATTGTTCTGAATCTATAGTGCACATAGCATATTAGGCCTTGGTATCTCATCTGACCTGTAGAAAATAAATAAGAGTACACATGGTTGTATGCGTCTGCAGAAACAGAGGTGAGTCGTCAGGTACTACCCAGCATATTTTCCTCACTTTTACCGCACCTTCTGAATTTATAATATGATTACAGTAGATAACAGTAGGCATGCAGACAGGTATTAAGTTGCTGATCAAATGGCAAACCATGTTTATTGGGTTACATGCCGGTTACACTTCAGAATAGCAAACTCAGAATAGTCTGACTGGACTGGATACAGCGCGTGCTTTTAAGAATTAACAAACTCAGAATAGTATGACCTAAGAGAAAGCACATTCGAGATTACACCCAAGATAGCACATCTAAGATAGCCTGGTGAGTCGAAGGTTTTGGTAGAACCCCATATGCACCCTTCTTCGTGCCAAGGCTCTGGCACGTGCCTTGAGCATGTTTCTTAGTGTTCCGCCAAGTGTTCGACTCCAAGCTAATAGCTCACGGCCCATCTGAATGTCTGGCTGAAAGACGATTTGGCTTTCGTCTGCTGATTTTAAAGCCCCTACAGAAGTTGGAAAACAATGGGTGTGATATACAGTATAATGCGGAGCACACCATGTTAATTCATATAACTCAAAGTAGAACCACCTTGGGCCCTGCTAACTTGTAGGAGGGTTGCAGCTAAGGTCCACATTTCCTGTTCCGCGCGTTGCCAACTTGCAATGTGGCGTGCCATGTGCTGGTCCCACACGCGTAGGACAATTATCTCCTGCCTGGTATAGAGCAACACACATTCATCCAAGAGAACGAATAATTATTTACAACAGTAGCAAATAATCATGATGTTATTTGAACTTACGCTCTGTTGACGAGCATGACATCTCGGCATGGTGTGCTCCGGCCGTTTGACATTTGGAATCTAATGGGTTCGACATGCAGAACAACCCCAATTACATCTAGAAAAATACAGTTTGCATGTTAGAAAGAAAGCTTGCTACATCAATAAAAATATGATGTAAGTATAATCGGTTAATTGATACAGTATTCACTTTAAACCACAATATAAGTACCTGCAAGCATATTATTTCGCAGACCATGAACGGTGCTAAAGTGCGTGAACTGCTGTGGGAGGCGAGGGATGATTGTCTGCGTATCTGATAGGTGTATCTCAGTTTGTCTACGTAAAATGATGACAAACTCAGACTGTATGGCTAATTTAAAGGGCAATGGCTGGTCTGCCGGCTCAAACCATATGCGTTTGAACAAATAGCTTGCTCCGCACTGAAGCTGATTGCTGAAGTGATCTACAAAGTTTTCGTAGCAGATTGCCTCCATTTTCATCCCCTACGAAATAGAGCATAATATACCAGTAGCTTATCAAATGTATATCTAAGAGGATGGTTCTGCCGTAATACTTGTAGTATAGCTAGCATTTTGAACAATGATGGTTCTGCAGCAAATAATAAGAATGAAACTGCCTGGAGAACTGCTTACTGTGATGTCAGATAGTATAACATAGAGATATCGTCCCTGATATGTATGTTTGATGCGACTGCATATAACCTTGGCCACTGTTTCCCACGGGAAATTTAGGTGGACATGCTCCCAGTTAACATCTTCGAATGTCAAGTTTCTGCATTTTCAAATGAAAACATTGAGTTATGCACGACATACATGATACAGGTTATGAAGGCAGGAGATCATGAAGGTTACATGTTGGGCGGGGGCAGCGTGAAGGCGGGAGCCGGTTCCAATGTGGGTGCCATCACCCTCTTCGAGTACGGGTATCCAGACGGCATGGAGGTAGTGTCTGCTGATCAGCCCTGCTTGATCGCATTCCTTTGGGGACAACATGGAGGTACCTTATATATTGTGATTATTGCACTGATTTCGCACAGCATTGATCCCTCGCACTTACTGACCCCAGCGTTGATCCCTCTCAGCTGCTATTGACCCAGGGCTGATCCATGTTGACCCCAGCGTTGATCCCTCTCAGCTGCTATTGACCCCAGCGTTGATCCCTCTCAGCTTGCTGCTACGTCTGCCCTTGGACCCCAGCGTTGATCCCTCTCAGCTTCTGTTTTGATTCTGTTATAAGCACATGGAGGATGACAAGCGGCGACCCACCTCGTAATGGCCCCGATAATTTAGCATGCTTGCGTTGATGTTTAGGATCGAGATTAATTGGCAGGTTTGGCTCAGGTTTCCTTCGATGAGAGGATAACTGATCGCTGTAACCGGTGGATTGTTTCCTTCGATGATCTGATTGTTTCCTTTGTTGGGCCGATATCTGTTGGGCCGATATCGCTGTAACCGGTCGACGTACGACGGACGAAGGCAGAAGACAGGACAATGCGTGCTTTTATAGTAGAGATAATAAAGAGAGGAAGGTTTCTTCCTCCCAATTTTCGTACGTTTTTTCGTCCGTCGCTAAGTACGTTTTCGTCCGTCGCTTAGTACGTCTTCCGCTAAACCTTTGTCCGTCGCTGCACCAACCCTCTCTCTCGATCCGGAGTCCAACTCGGGTGGAAGAAAGCCACGCAGTTGTCCCATATATACGCATCGGACGTCATCGTGGTGGCCGTGGACACGCAGGAGGACGAAACCACGCGGTATGGCTCGGCGGAGGGAGGACTTCGGAGTGCTGGAGACGGCCTCGGTGAGGGAAACTCGAAGGGCGCGCCGCACCCTCGTCGCCTGAGCGGCAGGCGGATGCAGGAGACCAGCTCGGCGGATAGGGGCTCGGCAACAATCGGCGGCGTCCTCGCTGGCCACGCGACGAGCGGGTGCTGTAGCTGGCTCGGTGACCGCTGCTAAGGCGCAAGATTCTTGCACGGGCGAGCGCAGCCGCAGCTACGGCTGTCGGGGCACGCGAACATAGCGGCGAAACCGATTAGGGATTTTGCTCGAGCAATTTGGTGGCGGCGTGCGACGGAAGAAGCAGAGAGATGAGAACAAGAGGAAAGGGGCAGGTTCGCTCTAGGCTCGGGACAAACCACGGCCAAGTTCAGATGAGCCTGGAGCTCCCGAAGCCGCCTCATGTGGCCGAGAGCGATGCCGTGCTGCCGCCCGAGAACATCATGCTCTGAATCCCCAGTTCCCGTGCTACACCCAGCTCGAAGCTCATCAGCGTCGTCGGCAACAGTGGTCACGATCGGGCGCCCGGCTGCGCTCTAGATCATGGACAGCGACAGGCTGCGCTCGTAGTCCTGCGACACCCGGTCAGCCTCGACCAGCCTGTCCGGATCGCCTTCAACCGAAAGCCCCTCCCTCCCGTCCGCGGACAGCTTCGGACTCGGAGCCCCATGCGGCCTGTGCGCGGCGGTGGTTGTACTCAGTGCACTATATATGGCGGCACTGCCGCCTGGGCCAGTTAGTGGATGGGGCAGCTACGATATGAAATATGGTTATGATCGTAGGATCGAGCTCATACATATATACAGAGAACTGAAGACATCTACGGCGGCAAGGACGTTGATGTGTAACCGATTGGCCCCAGCGTGAACGTCGAAGTTGCAGTTGGTCGGACATTGAGGCATTGAGCGCATATGAATTTATATATAGTTCAACCTCCTAAACTTTGTATACCTGAATCCTAAACTTTGTATGATAATTAAGTGTTTGTTTGATTTACCATTATATATATTGTACCTTAATCCTTCTTCTAATTTCATCTGCAGCTAGCTTCAGTAGTTATGTTAGTCTAATACTAAAATATGAGGTTATGCTACATGCCAAAGAAGATACTGCTAGGAGGTTTTGGTAGAACCAAAAGTTATCATAGTCACTAGAAACTAGCAGTTTACTCTTATTTGTACCTCCACAATTGTCCACCTGCTCATACATGCAACTATTTCAGGATTTGGTTGTAATAGTTTCTTGAGTAAAACAATCTTATATTGTTAGAAGCAATGTTATCGGAAAAGGGGCGAACGCCTATTTCGAGGAGGTGCTAACAATGTTCAGCACTAACATGTTTCAAAACATTCTAATAAATCACCTTGATCCTTTTTTGCGTCCCCATGATACCAAATTTTCTTGCCGTTGCAATGCACGGGCATATTTGCTAGTCCTTTTAAAAGTCCTAGAATTTATAAAACATAAACATATATGGTCTTGAACCCGAGAAACTGCTCGAGAACTCAACAACTCGAAAAACATAAGGAAAAGGGGAAAACTAGATTTATAAGGATGTCTCATGCAGGAAAAGATTAAAGTAATTTCCACCCTTATTATGGGATTGGTTATGCGTGGTCCAAATGTTATTTCTTCCTTTTCGAATAAATATTGTTTCTTAGGAGTAGTGCCCAATGTTCCGCATCAAAGCCCGACGTATCGACTAGTTTCTTCTATCTTTCAGGCCTCATGATTTTCACTTGCTTAAATCATCTTCATTGTATCTCTACCAATGTTTCTCGACCAATTGATATGGCTAGACCATTACAATCTCCTTATTTGTTGTCTATGCTTTCCTATTCATTCATGAACACATGCCATGTTTCAAACTTTCCAAATAGGTGGACTCGTGGTTGTTCGGTTTTGGCCAAGTCGGACCGTCTCTACAACCAGCAATTTCTAGTTGTCAGCGACTTTGGACCGAAATCCAAGAGTTTTGGTTCGGTTCCAGTCCCAGGCCCGGTCCAAGCGGATCCAAACTGGAACGGTATAGAAAAATGACTCCTTTTAAGGCTTGGTCAGGGGAGTCCTTGGAACCCTAATATAATTCTCCCAGCCGCTCCCCTCTATAGCCGCCGGCACCACCTCTTTCTCATCTCCAAGTGCGATTTCGCCACTTGGAGCTTCGGATCATCTCAGGGTCAATTATATGCTTCAGACACCCTCCACCAAAGGATTCACAAGTTCTTCAAGATTTTTGGAGGAGTTTGGGCATCAACCCACCAAATCTCCTTCACGGAAGTGTTCCTCTGCCAAGTTAGGGAAAGGAGCGCGATATCTTCGGGTAATTCCTTCAATATTATTTCTCCTTCTCCTCCATTTTTACACCCATATGGGGATCATGTTCATTGTTGCCATATTGATGTTTCTCGAAAAAAAATATGGCTCGAACACTACATATCATTATCTAGTGTCTATGCATTCAGGTCTACCCTTTTACTCATTTACGAACACATGCCATGTTTGAAACTTTCCAAAAAGAGGGCCTTGTGCTGGTTAGGTGCAGGTTCAATCATACTTGCTATCGAACCAAAATATTCTGATTTCTTAACAAATTTCTCTAAATCAAACATGATGGAATCTATTACAGTTTTGTTGGGTTCCAATCCCAGGTCGGGCCCAGCCGGATCCAAGCCAGAACGGCGCAGAAAAAAAGGCTACGTTAAGGCATGGTGGGAGATTTCTTTCGAAACCTAATTTCATTCTCCCGCAACCCGCTCTCTAGATCCGCTGCCGCCACCTCTCCCTCAACTCCAAGTGCGATTCCACACTTCGTGCTCTGGATCGACCTATCTATACATCAAGTGCATTCTTTAGACGCCCTCCACCGGAGGATTCTCGAGTTCTTGAAGATTTGGGATGATTTGGGGCATCTTCCCACCAATATCTCCTTCACAGAAGTGTTCCTCTGTCGAATTAGGGAAAGGCACGTGATGTTTACGGGTAATTCCATGAATATTCTTTCTCCTACTCAAGTTCTTCTAGCTACACGCATACGAGGATCATATCCATTGTTGTTATATCAATGTTTCTCAATCAACGATATGGTTAGAACTGTGCAATCTTGACAGAGGTATGAAAACCCAATACCTTTTCAAAAGAAAACTACGAACACCGGCTTACAATGGCCAGCCAAGCGGCACAGCCAATCTGCCCATTGTATAACCTCTCTCCTAATGGAGCCATCGTCTCTCTAGCTGGTGTCTGCCTTGCAGCCGGCCTCCAGAAGGAATATGGGTGAGCCAAAGACCCTGTTTGTACCGACACACAAGTGGGCAAGATGAGCCACCACGACAGATCTACAACCATATCCGGGAGAAGCATGCTAACATAGCTCTCCTTGTCATCATGTCCCATCCCGGGCAATCCGGACTAACCCCAACGTCAACTCAAAGGCACCTTGTCATGCAATGAAGACCTCGACAGTGGTCCGGCCCATACCAAAGTAGGGGCCGTCTAGCTGGGCATAGGCTAGACCTAGGGTAGCCTCCGTTCAATCATTGCTTGTATTGCCCATGTAGTGCAATACTGCCATGTCTATAAGGTTACGGTACTCCCCTATATAAGGGGACCGATCTCTTTCTCTCCATGACCTAGAAACACCAAAGGGTTGTTTATTTTCACACGCACATCCACATACCCAAGAGATGCATAGCTTAGCCGGCTGCACCGCTAGCCAGACATCCCTTATAATTTGAGCTGATTTGAATAAGGTGGGGATGCTAAGTACTTCACATCCCTTTTCATGATGTGCCATAAGTCATATGTTCATAGTCACAATTCCTATGAGCTAATCAAAGAAAGTAGAAGACGGGAAAATGAGGACTTTGCGACCATGGTATTGATGCTCCCGACGGTCGTCAGTCCCTTTTTGACTAAGATGCCACGCATTTGCAACTCGTATTTCTACTCATATGAGATTCCTCTGGCTCGTTTTGTAGAGGATGAGGGTGATTAACATGACTAGGATGTCAACAATGATGGTGAATCACATAACGAGGTTGACAAGGATAATGATGAGGATTAGTTGTGTTGCTCTAGCATCGCTTACTTCTCGTTTCCTTTTGGGTGTTTTGATGCTAAAGCAGGAGATGTGAGTGGAGCTATACTAGGTTTGTGTGGTTTCCTATATGGGTTCTTTGTCGTGTTCCCAAGCCTTAAACTTTATTTTCATCTCTTATTGGCTATTTCATCTTATATTTGTGGTAGTTGATTTTTCTTTTTTGTGTGTTTGGTGGACATGTTTGCTTATTTAAATTCATGGATATGTATGTGTGTTTGTGTTTTTTTCATGTTGATATTTGTAGCTATGCATGTGCTAGATACCTTGTCCACATCATGAATATAACTTGTCGTGCCACACACGTGCTAGTGAGCATTGTTAAATGTTTTCATTCTTGCTTACTCACTAGCTTGTATTGCACACATATCCTTTATACACGTATATTTCTTTGCATCACATTATCTTTACTAACGGGAGCTTCTCATGATGATATGATGATATTATCTTGACAACTCAAAATCGTGTTGTTATCTTCAACCAAAAGAAAGGGGGGGGGGGGGGGGGGGGGGGTAGTGGGTGGGGATTTTAAGGTTAAATTTTTCCCTAATGATGTTTCGGTTAAGATAACACCAAAGCTATAGAAGGACTAATGTTACCTATGGAGCTTCTACTCACGTTTTAGTCCTTTACATAATGATGGATAATGGTTGGCGACCCCATTTCATAAAGGAAAATTATTGGCGGTTTTATTTTCTAAAAAACTCATATACACATCCTACACGAAAGTTTCTCCACCATATCTTAAGAGAGGAAGAAAATGTACTGAAAATATTCTTGTGGAGCCTTTCTGTGTTTTCATTTTTGGTAGGTTGCACCGGTGCTGGAACCGGAACATAAACGGACTGAGTCCAGTAAGATTTCGATTGGGTCCCAATTCCTGGTCCTGTCGACCAGAATATTCTTGTCTTATGCCGTGTGGAAGCAAATTGAAATCCAAAAATTTCCATTTTGGCTCCAATAGTCATATTTTGTAGAGGGAATTTAGTTACCACTCCTTCCTCGAATTGTATGTTGGCGACCCACCAAGCAAAAACTGAACCCCCTTGAGTTCATCAAGTTTTCTTGTTTTTGGGTTGCGGAATTGCTTCAAGGAAAGTTTCTGAGAATTTAGAGGTCACCTTAAGGCGTACCACTACTGACTGAGCTTCTACTTCGTTTGGAGGAGTTTCGATGAGAAAGTGAGATTTCATAGCATTCCAGGGCCATTCGTGGTAAACCAGACCTCTCCAACGGTTATGTAGCTTCTCCCAGAGAAGCGTACACCGGATACATTTTCGTCTACGCCTGCTTCGGTTATTTATACACGAGCTTTTTACCTTGTACGTGTGTTCCTAGTTGAAGTATTTTGCATCATATAAGTTGTTTCATCTAGTTGTTATTTTTTACTTGGTTTCATCTAGTTGTGAGACACCTTATTTATCCACATACACTAAACTTGTGAAAAGAAAAGTACAATTTCTAGAAACCTAGTCACCCACTCTAGAAGCGAAGGGCGCTTTTGGAGGCGCATATGAGATGACACATGTCGCTTGTGGAGCATTCGAGCAAGCATCATTCACGAGATGTCGGTTTTACATGTCATAGTCTTCTCTAGTTTGTTATGGTTTTTCCATCTCTGTTCCAGTTTTCGGTAGTTTGTGTAGAATTTTCATGCATTTGAAAATACAAAATTAAGTTGAACAAACTAGAATAAATATTGTGTCAATACAATATTGGACGAGGTTCACCCTATCAGTTGCGCAAGAGAAACACAACAATGAAAAATTTATATGTAACTTAGACGTTGTGTTAATAGATATTTAAGTGTGAAATATAAAAAATAAAATTAAAAAGCACCTAACCGGAGGAATGATAATTCCTAACCGACCAAACCACTTAAATACCCAATTTTCACCGATTAATGATAGCCTAAATAATTGTTTCTTTGAAGGATTTCCCTACCCTGTACAACTGGCACCAGCCTCTGTAATGCTATCTGTAACTAGCATCAACTTCCTCTAATTGTCTCCCTTCCCTCACCCGACAAACAATTGCCATAAAAACATTGTCCAAATTACATACGCCGAATAACCTTCTTTGCCTACGCAGGTGTGAAACTCCATGGGGTACACCACCCTATCGAATGTGTTTCTGCCGTGTTTATTCATTTTCTATAGTTTTTTCCACATATATCATGTGCACTAAAATCCCCCTCTTTGTTTCTAGGTTCGCTGGAACAATATTACGCCACAATTAGTGTGCCGCCATAACAATCGCCGTTGTTGGTCTTCGTTCTCCACCTAAACCAGGTAAATTGTCACTCCTCTATATGTCATTTCCATCTTGTTTCATTTTCTATTAAGTTCATACACCATGCAAATGCACCATTATTTGCTAAATTTGTTTTTTCGAAAATACTAGAATCATCTGAAAATTTCAGTTTGTTTTTTTGGACAAAAGACCAAATGGTGACTCAGATTTGAATAAAATACAACCATTGGATATGGGAATATTTGATCATTCCTTGCACTCTGATCGAAGTCACCTGCTACCAAAATATTTTGACCAAATACGAATATTCTATTTTCTACTAAAAGAATTGACTTTTAGACTAATTGCTGCGTGTGTACTGTGGACTGTAAACTCAATTTCAAGATTCATGCCAAATTGTTTCTTCAAATCTCACACATCAATTTCAATGGTGCTGCTGCATGTGGACTGTTGACTGTAAATGGTTGTTCGCCATGGATGCAAGAGAAGCTGGACCAGTGGAGATATAAGAGAAACATGTTTATCTGAGAGAACCGAACAGAAGAGAGCTATTGTTTTTATCTTAGAATTAACACAAGAGAACCATCTCAGCTCTCCCTTAGTGTTCTATCCAAACCCTTTTCACACTCTCTCTAATCACTCGAATTACTCGCGTGATCCGTATCTCACAAGAAGACATTTAAAACAACGTGGCAACTTTTTACTTTGGCAACATATATGAGAACCGTATGGCCAAGACTGTTGTCTCATAAAACAAATAACATAAGTTGATAAACCCAGCATGTGAATAACAATATAGTCGCATAGTAAGGCAAAGCCTAAACCTCTCATATAAAATGATAAACACGACATGTGTACATAAAGATTAATTTTCACACTGCAGCAGAGAACTCCTCAGCACAGGAAACAATTGAAGTAATTCAACATTGCCTGAAAGCGGTAGATAAAGCCAGATTAAGAGTTTAGTCACTAAGTTAAACAAGATAAATGCATTGAAGCTTAAAATTCAAATGTATATCAATGAAAAGCTCAGATATATGCAGGGGTAAGCTTAAAGCGGGAGATACATACACTGGACGGAAATTGGACTAACAACCGGTTCTTTTTTATTTTTGTATAAGACCAACCGAACATGTATTGTATTCAAATATGAATATCTGAAACAAAAGAGGCATCAACTACACAAAATTCTCCGATTAAAGATAATGGAACTAATCCATCGAAATGGTCAGTCATGTAAATTAATTACAGCATAATGTCCGCACCAAACACCAACCCAGTTTATAGCTTAACTGCACCCAGTTATCTAAGTGTTGCCACAAGAATACACCAATAACAGTTGGGCAGTTCAGTTATAGCTTCATTTGCCATTTAACATAGCTAAATGTTTTCTTTATACGTTATGAAAGGTATACATAACTTTTTTTTTGCGAGGAAATTACAGATACACCCGGCCGAGTTTCTTACAGAAAAGTCCAGAAAACGAAAGAAATTACAAAGAAGTCCCTCTGGACTCTGGCGTCGTCGTCTTCAGGCAGACCGCTGCGCCGGCGAATCCCGCCGCCGAACCTCCATGACCTTGGACTGGGAGGCCCCCCTGAGCGACAAGGAAGTCGACGCTCCTCGGTGCCTGGACACCTCCACCCTGCAGGAAGAACAGCTACACCACCTCGGCCTTCCGCATCCGCAATCTCGAAGTCGTCAATCACCGGAGACGCCATCACTCGAACTCCGGCGAAGGGGGTGCCCTCTCGAGAACTCCGGAGAGCCGCGAGCAAGGGCGGGGTCGCAGATCCGCGGCGGAGCTCCGCAGAGCCGCGCCGACAGAGGAGAAGTCCGCCACCACCAAAAGCCACTCCAGCGCCACCGCCAACTCCCCAGCGCCGCCGGCTGGCACACCACCACGCACACCTAGCTATATACATACCTGGATCCGGAGATCCCCCGCCTCCCGCCGCCGAAGCGGCCGCCGGAGACGAGGGATCAGGAAGATCGCCGGTCGCGAGCTGCTGCGCGCGGTGTCGCCAAGAAAATCGCCCCTTTACTGTAGATGGAGAAGGGGAAAACGGTCCAAGCTCGTCTAAAGGTATACATAACTTAACTAACAGAAATTCTGAAAGCGCAACAAACAAATGACACAGTGGAATGGTTTTGAATAAAATAGAGATGTATACAAATGTGTGTCCTCCATATGAAGAGAACACAATATAATCAGTGTATCAATTTTCCTGCTGGTATGAATAAGGGTATAGATAGGTCTCAGCAGTACGATCAAAATCAGAAGATACTACTGTCTCACAAGAATATAAGTAACACAATGTGGCAACTTTTTACTTCAGGCAACATATATGAGAACCATATGGCCATGACTGTTGTCTCGTAAAACAAGAAACATAAGTTGATAAACACAGCATGTGGATAACACAGTCGCATAGTAAGGCAGCGCCTAAACCTCTCATATAAAATGATAAACATGACACGTGTACATAAAGATTAATGTTCACACTGCAGCAAAGAACTCCTCAGCATAGGCAACAATTGAAGTAATTCAAAACATTGCCTGAAAGCAGCAGATAAAGCCAGAGTAAGAGTTTAGTCACTAAGTTAAACAAGATAAATGCGTTGAAGCTTGAAATTCAAATGTATATCCATGGAAAGCTCAGATATATTCTGGGGCATGCTTAAAGCGGGAGACACATACAGTGGACGGAAATTTGACTAACAACCGGTTCTTTTTTATTTTTGCATAAGACTAAACAAACATGTATTCTATTCAAATATGAATATCTGAAACAAAAGAGGCATCAACTACACAATTCTCTGACTAAAGATAACGGAACTAATCCATCGAAATGGTCAGTCGTGCAAATGAATGACAGATAAAGTCCGCACCACACCAACCCAGTTTATAGCTTAACTGCATCACTGAGTGTCACCACAAGAATAGACCAATGACAGTTGGGCAGTTCAGTTATAGCTTCATTTGCCATTTAACATAGCTAAGGTTTTCTTGATACTTTATGAAAAGTATACACAAATTAATTGAATACACAACGAACAAAAGATATAGAGGAATGGCTTTGAATAAAATGGGGATGTATCTCTAGTCACAAATAAATGTGTGTCTTCCTTATGAAGATGAACAATTTGGCATGAATCTTAACACAATACAATCAGTTTATAAATATTCCTGCTGATATGAATGAGGGTATATGGGGATAGGTAGGTCTCAAAATAAGAAGATACTATTGGAAAAAAGAACCTCTATCCATTATCGATATTGTGAACAGAAACAACCTACAAATTAGCAATTACAAGGTTATTTTGTGCGCAGTGGATTTTGTAAAAACAGTACAACTTTGCATGCAAATCGGGTTTTCCTCCTTGTGCTGCCCAATAGTTGAGTTCTCAAGCAGCTTCTCACGTTCAAGACCATTTCAGTTTCCGTTTCTGATTTTTACAATGTTTAGAAGGGCTATCAAAGGTAACCAGCAAGAAGCCGGTATATGCGTGTTAATGTGATTTGTCTGCTAAGTAGAACCCAGTCCCTGTTTCTATTGAATAATACTCCCTCCGTTCCTAAATATAAGATGTTTTAGCTTTTGTCCGCATTCACATGCACACAAGTGTATCTAGACATATTCCATGTGTAGGTTCACTCACTTTAATATGCATGTAGACAACATGTGTAACACTTAAAACATCTTACATTTAGGAACGGAGGGAGTACTATGTTATAGACAGGTCTAAATCAGTAGAGTATGCATATATTATATAACCAAAAAGAGCTTACTTACAGCTAGCATGGCGCAAATCAGACCTCAATAAGGTCAACTGGAATCACTTCTCCTTCTTCTGGAATCTTCTTCTTTGGGAAAAATGTATGCTGAATAAGACTCTCTTTGAGCATATGAGGAACAACCACTGGCATGTCGTCATCGAACTTGAAGTCGGCCACTAAACTGCCGTTTTTGTCACAATGTAAATCTCCCTCCTCCGACACAACCTTTGCGGACCAATACCGTTGCGCCATGACCGGCAGTCTGATCTGGAACTGGAATGCCCAGACATCATGCTCCTGGTCCTGCAGCACAAAGATGCTCATCCCGGCCATGCCACCTTGGCTGATGAACGCAGCAAGCCTGCCATACATGTCAAGCAATTGCATAGCTTGGCCAGGTTCGACGTCCGGGGGCGGGCTCATGTGCCGGAAGGTCTCTGCCACCGTGTCAAACAACAGTATCCGGTGGTGGCGGACACCCGGGCGTTCCCTCCAGTGCAGGTGCAGGCTGCCATTGAGAAGGGCCGGCGCCCCAAAGACGTGTATTCCCCTGTGGCTTTCTACCGGGCAACCAACGCTCCTGGGTTGGTCAGTTCCCACGGCGAGGACGCAGTACTCGGCTGGACTTTCAAAATTCCCATGGGGGTTCCATCGTGTCCAGTAAAGCACGCGGTACTCCCGTGAAGGCTGGTGCCGGAAGAGGGCGAGCACAGTGCCGACATGGAGCTTGGGGGGCGTGGCGAGGGGCGCCCACTGCCGCGTGGCCGGGTTGCAGATGCACTGGCCGACGATGAGGAGGCCGTCGCAGGAGGCGCGGACGGGGAATTTGGAGCCGAATTGTTCGGGGAACCCGAAGACTGGCCGGAACTCGGCGCCCCTGCGGTGGAGGGATTCGAGGCGGGGGGAGGAGTCGGCGGCATCGGCGGTTCGGAAGGACCTGATCAGGGCGAGCTCCGGCTGCCGGCGGTGGTGGTCGAGGAGGAACGTAGGGTCGGAGGCAAGGCGGCGCCACAGCTGGAAGACGGCGCGGCAGCGGAGTACGGAGCTGGATGGGAGGCGCACCAGGATATCCTGCAGGATCTCTTCCGGCAAGCCGGTGAGATGGTCCGGCATTTCCCTTCTTCTTCTTGGCACAGTCGCCCGTCCGCCTTCTTCCTCCGTTGCGACTCGCCGACTGGATCGGAGCACCATCGGCGAGGCGACGGTTTTGGTTGGGGAACCTGCGCGGGGCTTGGGTGGAGGATTCGGTGCGCCGGCGAATCAAGCGGCGCCGCGGAGCTGAGGGCATCTCCAGCCGTTCGGCCCCCCCAGGTTTTGGTTCGGCGCCTTTTTGCGTTTGCGCCGGCGCTATTTGGGACCTGGGGGGGCGAAGTTTCCGCTCGTTTCGGCCCCCAGAAAACACAAATCAACATAATTTCCTTCCGGCCCCAAAAAACGGCCCGAGTTCGGCGATCCAAACGGCCACAGTTGGGCGATCATACAAAAAAAGCCATATAGTTCGGCGAATCAAGCCACAGTTCGGCGATCTGGTGAAATGGCCACATTCGGCATGCTGATACGCAGATCAGATCAGATGGTCGCCGGCGACACCTCGGCAACCTCGGCATCCTCGTCGAGATCGATGGGCATGGTCGTCGGAGCAGGGGCAGAGGTCGGAGTGGCCGTAGGCTCGGCGGCAGGCTCGGCGGTAGGCGGCGGCGTGATCGTGGCCGAGCTCGTGTCGTCCGCCGTCGCAGTCGGGGTTGGGTCCGGGGCGAACTGGCAGAGAATCACGCGCCGCTGCGCCATGAACCACGCCCTGATCTCGGGGTCCATCGCCTCTGGGTTGCCTCCCATGAGGAAGGCGAGATCGTTGTTCCTCTTCTTCGCCGCGGTGTTGGTCTTGAGGAGGTCGAGCTTGATGCCCTGGTTGGCCATGAGCGCCTTCCACCTCGCCTCGGCCTTCTCCTCTCTCGCCGCGGCGTGGGTTTGAGCGTCGGCGATGCAGGTGTCGATGGACGCTTGGAGCTTCGCCGCTGCTGGCGCCCCGTCTCTCGCCGCCTTGGCTTTCTTGTGGCCATCAGGGCGCCCATCTGCCGCACCTTCCTCAGCCTTCCTCACCGCCGCCAGAGCCACCAGAGCCGCCGGAACCGCCGGACTCCCCGCCGCTTTGTGAGAAAAATTCCGCACCTTGCGAGAGAAAGCCCGGGCATGCCGTCGTCGCCATCGAGCCAGTGGCGATAATCTCGTCCATGAAGGAATCGGCGTGCATCCCGCCGAACAGGAGGCGGGGGTCCTGCTGAGGGGCGAAAGGGCGCGCGCGGCGATGCGACGGCGAGGTCGAGTAGCCCGGCGAAGCGTACATCGCCGGAAAAGGGTGGGGAAAGGCGACGTTGGGGTTGAAGCCACCATGGGGGTCAGCGTCGGCGTACCGGTGCGGGGACACGCTCCAGCGCGGCGACGGGGATGGCAAGTAGCCGGTCGGCGACGCGACGCTGGCTTGGCTGGCCCATCCGGCGAACTGGGGATGAGGAGGGAGGCCGACCCTCAGCTTGGCCGGCGGCACCAGAGCCGCTGCAGCAGCCGGTTCCTCCACCGCCATCGCCGCCTCCTCTTCCTCTTCTTCTTCGGCGGCGGCGGCAGCCTCGGCCAGGCCCTCGGCCAGGAGCTTTTCACGCTGCCTCTTCTCCCTCGCCCGGCGCTGGGCGTTGTCGTTCTTCCGGCGCGCTTCGTCGGCGGCCCACATGGCGTTGGTCCAGCCCGCGGCCTCTCCCTCGGCGCCCTTGGTTTCCTCGGCTGCTTCTTCACCTCCAAGGCGGCGGAGGGCGCGGCGATGCGGGGCCTGGTGAATTTGCTGGGCGCCATGGCGGGCAGATCGTGTATGTGGGGGCGAAAATGGAGGGAAAGAGCAAAATTGGCGGGGAAGGACCAAAAATATGGAGGGAAATCGCCGTGGCTCGCCGACAGTTCTGGCCCACGGACGCCTTTTGCCCCCCAAGCGAGCCCCGGCGCGCTGGGTTTGGCTTGGGTACGCCGGCGCAAAACGGCGCTAAAATCGGCGCAAAGCGGCGCTAAATGAGGTTCTGGGGGGGCGACTGATAGAAAACGGCGCAAAGCGGCGCAAAAAAGGCCTCCTGGGGGGGGGGGGGGGGGGGGCGTTGGGGAACGGCTGGAGATGCCCTGAGCGTTGGGGTGAGCGGCGGCGTTCGTACGAACAGCCCAACAGGCCCAAGCGGGAAGGAAAGCCCAATCGGGAGTATGCTTTGATCAGTGGGCCCAGGAAAACGCGCGCGTGTTGGCTGACGGTTGTCGCCAGAAATTTGTTGTTGAGCGGAAAGAAGAAACCAGAAACCCTAGCCAGTAGTCAGCTCAGCGGCGGCCGGCGGCCGGCGAGACTGGAGCCGTGAAGTAGGACAACTTGTACGCCGCTTCCCTCCGGCCCCCTCGCAGCTAAATTGGCCGTGCGTTGTGAGTCGCTGACAGCCTTCTCCGGTGCTTTCCTTCACAAAAGCAGATCGCTTTTGTGCGTCGTGAGTCGTGAGAGGATACTGTTGATCCCAACCACCATGGCTGACCGAAGCGGCGCCACCGTCCTCGAAGACTTGCCAGATTGCATCATCTTCCAAGAGATACTGGTGCAGCTGCCAACCGAGGACCTCCTCCGCTGCCGCGCGGTCAACAAGTCGTGGCGCCGCGGCACGTCCAACCGTGAATTCATCCTCGCGCACCACCGCCGGCAGCCCTCGTTCCCCGTCATCTATTTTCACGAATTCGACTACCATCTCGACGTTTTCCACGGCACGGGGACCAGGCGCATCCTGCAGTTCTTTCCCCGCAGCATCAGAAGACTACTCAGCACCTCGCTCGACCTCCAAGCCGTCTGTGATGGGCTCCTTCTCGTCTCCAGCACCACCACCATTTGCGACCATGGCTGCGTCCGCAAGACAACAGCCTACCACGTTTGCAACCCGGCCTCCCGCGCGTGTGCCCCCGTGCCGCAGCTTCCATCGAGTTCGAGGACCAGCATAGCAGGATTCTACTGGCACCAAACATCCACACAATACCGTGTGCTCTACTGGACCTCGGTGTGGGTGAAAGATAACAACGGTGATTTCTATACTCTAACACTGGGATCCGGCGAGCAGAGGTGCATCGGACCGCCACCGGTGCCATTTGTTTCTTCTCCGGAGCCGTCGGCGCTGCCCCGTTCCTCTGACAATGCACCGGTCCTCCACCGAGGGTGCTTGCATTGGTATTTGGGCCGGTGCTCAGATACCATGGGCACCATAATGGTATTTGACACGACGGTGGAGACATTCCGGTTGATGTCCTGCCCAACTCTGCTAGGCCCTTGGCGTGGTTTGCTGGAGATGGATGGTGTGCTTTCTATGTACAGTACCGCCGATGGCGTCCGCATAGATGTTTCGGTGTTGCGGGACTATGAGGCCGAGGTCTGGGAATTTAAGCACCGGATTAACCTGTCAGCGGTGGCGGCTCCTCTACCTTGTGAAGAATTGTTTCCCAGGATTGCAATGATCAACGAGCGTGAGTTTCTGGTCCAACTTCATGAGCGTCTGTTGCACTGTGACATTGATGGCAAGTTGTTAGGAAATATGGACGAAGACAACACATGGATTACCTGTCATTTTCTCCAACCAAGTATTATTCCGCTGCCATTCTCTAAGATGCAAGAAGAAGAAGGTGGCGTGAATAAGCGGCCCATGTTTATCCTAGGCATGTAGGTTGCAGTATATCTTCTCACTTCTCAGTTTGGTTGTCTCTCGGTTTGTAAACCCAATCTGCAACATTGGGAGTATCTGTGATAATGTATCTCTTAAGGATCGAGTTACAAACTTTGTGAGTATGGCCCAAACAGTATGTTTTAATTTCGTTGCATGTTTAGTCACATGCTTTCCATGGATTAGCTACACTTACATTATGTGCTGGATGAACCAATTGTTCCCTGTTCTTGTGTGAACGAGCTACTATAACATACAAGATAATAGACCATGTGTTGCTGCGAAAAGTATTGTTATAAGCTATAGTTTCGCTTTGTATAGGGATTATCCGAAAATAATTAGTCACTAGAGAGTAGAAAATAAAGAATGGAAAATATATGTCGAATGAATTAACTAATTCTTGGTCATTTGTACTACCATTTGCTTACCAATTAAGTACAAAACATGTAATATTGTTCTCACTTGATTTTACATATTTGTTCATCTGGACCAAAAAAATTCACCTATGTAATAATTTGTTCATTTTGTGTAAGAAAATGTACACTAGTAGAAACAGGCCCTTTTGTCCAGAGCCAGTTTGGGCTCTAGTCCCGGGCAACTTTTTAACCCGGACTAGAGGGTGGGACTAGTCCCGGGTCGAAAGATACGAGGCCGCAGAGCAGTTGTCCCGGGTCGTGGGGATGCTCTAGTCCCGGCTCGTGATACGGCCCGGGACCAAACGTCTGTGGCAGGGCTGCCGCATGGCGGGGCCCGCGCGGGCACCGCTAGTCCCGGTTCGTATCACGAGCCGGGACCAGAGCTCAAGCTTTAGTCCGGGCTAGTGATACGGCCCGGGACCAAACGTTGCCCTATATCTCTCCTGCCACCCCGAGCCAGCTCTCCATTGTTGAGCTCGAGCCACACCTCCATTTTTCTCATTTTTCACTCTCCAAAGCTCAATTTGATCCCCATTTTTCTCCACTATTTGTCAATATTGACGGCATCCAGCTATCCAAGGGTTAGCAACATCATCTCTTCTTTCGGCCTTCCTAATTTAGCTCATTTCATTGGTAGTTTAGCTCATTTCATTTTTCTAGTGCTAGCTAGGTGTTTGATGAAATGTAAGTAGGGGATTTCATTTTTTTTATGTGCAATTTAAGCTCAAACTAAATTATGATTTGTGGGTTTTAGTGTCGTCCTGTCCCTGCCCTCACCGCCGTTGATCGCCTGCGCCGTCCCCATCCTCACCGTCGTCGATCGCCTGCGCCGCCCCGTCACCGACACCACCTCGGTGAGCCTCTTGTTTTTATTTTTATTTTAAAAAATCTTAGTTGTATGATTTAGATGCATGATTATTACTTGTATAATTTTCTTATTTGTATAATTGTTTGTTATATATAGTGTCATGGTTTTGACATCTGTCCACACCGGCTCTCGTCCGCTCTATTATTCAGATGTGGTACGATTGTTTGTTATAACTATTTGTTTAATTTCGTGTTTATAACAATTATGCCGACCAACTTGACATAGATATATTTTTATCTAGGAGGTAGTTGAACCGGAAATTCCAAAAGACCCTATTGTCGAGTTTTTTGAAAAAGAAATCAATGATTTGAAAGAAAAATTGAAAAGAAGTGAAGATCTTCGTCTCCAATGCTCGGAAGAGAAGATCAACTTGGAGTTCAAGTTTGCCGACGTCGTCGATGAGCAAGAGATCAAGATGGAGGCAAAGATGGAGGCAATGCGCTTGGATTACGAGATCAAGATGAATGCAATGCGCTTGAAGCTTAAAAAGATTAGAAAATATGCCATTAGTCAAGAGGCTTGGTATCATTATGTTGTTGGTTCAATATTTACCTTAGTTGCGATTTTTATCGCATTTGTCGTTGAATTTAAATTCTTTAGCTAGTTGTATGTTAGTTTCAATTAATGTATGTTTAAGAGAACTATGTATTAGATTTGGTCACTACTCTACTTTTTTTTAAATGTGGTGAACTTGTATTAATGAATTTGGTCACGTATCTCATGATGTAGTGTAATTTGTCGATTATGTTCGTTTGCCGTAATGAGTTATAGCAGTTTTATTGCGTTTGATATATACTTATATAATGCAGATGAGCCATCCATGGATGTACGCTGACCGACGCTCTAACGAGTACATGCAAGGCCTGCGTTCTTTTCTCGATGTCGCTGAGGCAAACACGCGGAATGGTTTTATGTGTTGTCCATGCCGTAACTGTCGGAATGAGAAGGATTACTCTTCCTCAAAAACCCTTCACATCCACCTGATTCAGTACGGTTTCATGTCCGGCTATAATTGTTGGACCAAGCACGGAGAAAGAGGGGTTATAATGGAAGACAATGAAGAAGAAGAGGATCATGACAACTATCCTACGTTCCCTGAACACGGTGGTACTACAATGGGGGAAGACGAAGATGAAGAAGAGCCAATTGTTGATGAGCCTGATGATGATCTTCGTCGGGCCATTAATGATGCACATATGAACTGCGAAAATGAAAACGAGAGGTTGAAGTTGGAGCGCATGTTAGAGGATCACAGAAAATTGTTGTACCCAAATTGCGAAGATGGGCAGAAAAAGCTGGGTACCACACTGGAATTGCTGCAATGGAAGGCAGAGACTGGTCTAACTGACAAGGGATTTGAAAACTTGCTGAAAATATTAAAAAAGATGCTTCCAAGAGATAACGTATTGCCCCACAGTACGTACGAAGCAAAGAAGATTGTCTGCCCTTTGGGATTAGAGGTGCAGAAGATACATGCATGCATCAATGACTGCATCCTCTACCGCGGTGAGAAGAACGAGAATTTGAATGCATGCTCTGTATGCGGTGCATTACGGTATAAGATCAGGCGAGATGACCCTGGTGATGTTGAGGACGAGCCGTGCCCCAGGAAGAAGGTTCCTGCCAAGGTGATGTGGTATGCTCCTATAATACCACGGTTGAAACGTTTGTTCCAAAACAAAGAGCATGCCAAGTTGTTGCGATGGCACAAAGAAGACCGTAAGAAAGACGAGATGTCGAGACACCCCGCTGATGGGTCGCAGTGGAGAAAAATCGACAGAGAGTTCAAGGAATTTGCAGATGACGCAAGGAACTTAAGATTTGGTCTAAGTACAGATGGCTTTAATCCTTTTGGGGAGCAGAGCTCCAGTCATAGCACCTGGCCTGTGACTCTATGTATCTATAACCTTCCTCCTTGGCTGTGCATGAAGCGGAAGTTCATTATGATGCCAGTGCTCATCCAAGGCCCGAAGCAACCCGGCAACGACATTGATGTGTACCTGAGGCCATTGGTTGAAGAACTTTTACAGTTGTGGCGTGAAGAAGGTGTACGTGCGTGGGATGAGTACAAACAGCAGGAATTTGACCTACGAGCGTTGCTGTTTGTAACCATCAATGATTGGCCTGCTCTTAGTAACATTTCAGGACAGTCAAACAAGGGATACAATGCATGCACACACTGTTTAGGTGACACTGAAAGTATACATGTAGGTAGCAAGAATGTGTACCTGGGCCATCGTCGATTTCTTACAAGACAGCATCCCGTAAGAAAGAAAGGCAAGCATTTCAAAGGTGAGGCAGATCACCGGACGAAGCCTACCTGCCCTACTGGTGATGATATATATGACATGGTCAAGGATTTAAAAGTAATCTTTGGAAAGGGTCTTGGCGGACTATCTGTTCCAAATGACGCTGAGAATCACGTACCCATGTGGAAGAAGAAATCTATATTTTGGGATCTACCCTATTGGAAAATCCTAGAGGTTCGCTCTGCAATCGACGTGATGCACGTGACGAAAAATCTTTGTGTGAACCTGCTAAGCTTCTTGGGCGTGTATGGAAAAACGAAAGATACACCGGAATCACGGCAGGACCACCAACGTATGCACGACCGAGACGGCCTGCATCCAGAGAAGTATCAAGGTCTTGCCAGCTATGCTCTTACCAAAGATGAGAAAGAGATCTTTTTTGAAGTTCTGAGCAGTATCAAGGTCCCGTCTGGCTTCTCGTCGAATATAAAGGGAATAATAAATATGGCAGAGAAAAAGTTTCAAAACCTAAAGTCTCATGACTGCCACGTGATTATGACACAATTACTTCCGGTTGCACTCAGGGGTCTTTTACCGGAAAATGTTCGAGTACCCATTGTGAAGCTATGTGCATTCCTCAATGCAATTTCTCAGAAGGTAATCAATCCAGATTCTCTACCAAGTTTACAGAAGGATGTGGTCCAATGTCTTGTCAGCTTCGAGTTGATCTTCCCACCAGGCTTCTTCAATGTTATGACGCACCTCATAGTTCACCTAGTCGAAGAGATTAGGATTCTCGGTCCTGTATTTCTACACAATATGTTCCCCTTTGAGAGGTTCATGGGAGTCTTAAAGAAATATGTTCATAACCGTGCTAGGCCAGAAGGAAGCATTGTGAAGGGCTATGGAACAGAGGAGGTCATTGAGTTTTGTGTTGACTTTATTCCTGACCTTAACCCGATCGGTGTTCCTCAATCACGCCATGAGGGGAGACTGCGTGGAAAAGGCACGCTAGGAAAGAAAGCAATAATATGTAGGGACGGGCATTCATTCACTCGAGCACACTACACAGTTCTACATAATTCCAGCTTGGTGGCTCCATATATCGAGCAACACAAGAATATGTTACGCTCGAAATACCCGGAGGAACTTGAAGATTGGATTGCTGGAAACACGAGAAGACTTTCGGCGGTTGGTTGCAAACACGTCTCATTAATGACGACACAGTTGGAGACGAGCTATACTTGTTGGCCAGTCAACCATCTTCGACTATATTGACTTTCCAAGGGTACGAGATAAATGGGAATACATTTTACACGAACGCCCAAGATAAAAAGAGCACCAACCAAAACAGTGGTGTCCGCTTTGATGCAACAAACAACAATGGGCAAAAGGACACATATTATGGTTACATAGACCAGATATGGGAACTTGACTATGGACCTTCTTTTAAGGTCCCTTTGTTCTGGTGCAAATGGTTCAACCTGTCAGGTGGGGTAGATATAGACCCGCGGTACGGAATGACTACAGTGGATCTCCAGAATCTTGCGTACGTCACGGAACCATTCGTCCTAGCCAGTCAAGTGGCTCAGGTTTTCTATGTGAAGGACATGTCCAGCAGACCGAAAAAAAGAAAAGATAAGCAAGCGAATCCATCATACGATGAGCCAAAGCGCCACATAGTTCTTTCAGGGAAAAGAAACATCGCGGGAGTGGAGGACAAGACAGACATGTCAGAAGATTACAATAACTTTCATGAGATTCCGCCCTTCAGAGTGAAAACTGACCCAAGCATCGTGTTAAATGATGAAGATTGTCCATGGTTGCGGCGCAATCCGAAGAAAGGGACACAGAAGAAGAAGAAGTTTATACCACGACACTAGAGACAGATGTTGTTGGTGATGTGTAATAATGTAACTGTTAGTGATTTGTAATAATGTATTAAACCTTTTATGTAACCGGATGTTGTTAATGATGATTAGATTAAAATAAAAGAGATGATTATTACAAATTTTAAGACAATTAGATATTGACAGATTCAAAAATATGCAAAATGGCAAAATGGTTAATAGTTTGAATAGTTAGAATAATTATTTTAGAAAACAGAAAATGGATTTGGATTAGTTATTCAAATTCAAACACTTTTCATGTTGAAATTTTTGTCAGATTCAAAAGTATGCAAAAGTTATTAAAATTCATATTCAAACACTTTTCAAATTTTGGCGCTAAAAAATTCATATTCAAACACTTTTTGGGCGCGCCGGTTGGTGGCACCGCGAAAACACCTCTAGTCCCGGCCCGTGCCACCAGCCGGGACTAAAGGGGGTACCTCTAGTCCCGGCTGGTGGCACGGGCCGGGACTAGAGGCCCGTGGATATAAATACCCACGCCTCCGCCCCGGGCCGAGCAACCACCCGGGACCGACCGGATAAGCCTAGGCGAAGCCCTGCCGAAATTTTCCGTCGCGCCGCTGCCGCCGCCGTCGCCTCTCGATCCGCCACCCGCGGCCTCCTCTGCGCCCGCCGCCGTCGACGCCTCTGGTGAGCTCCCCGTTCTCTGCCCTCTCGCCCCTCTCACCCTCAAACCCTAGATCTGCGCCGGCGGGGATGGAACCAAGGTGGCGCCGGCGACGGTTGGAAAAAACATGTTCTTAATAAAGGCCATTGATATATAGGGCCTAAAGGCCGTTCTTACATAGGGGCGGCGGGCCACGGTGGATGGAACCACGGTGGCGCCGGCGCCGTTCTTACATAGGGGGTGGTGGCCACAAAACGGCCGTCTTACATAAGTTAAAAAAAAAGGCTCGCCGGCGCCGGAGGTCTAGTCCTCATTGGAGTCGATGAGGTAGTAGGGGGGGGGGAGCCCACAGGTGGGCTGGTGGCAGCGGATCCTCCTCCATTGGCGCCGGTGGCGGTGGCGGCAGCGGCAGCTCCTCCTGCGGTGGCGGCAGCTCCTCCTGCGGTGGCGGCGACGGCGGTGCCCAAATGCCGCCGGTCCATACCCAGTTCTCCTCGACGGGCAGTGGCTCGACGTGCGCCAGCTCCTCGTTCTCCTCGGCCTCCTGCTCCTGGACCAGGTGCTGCCACCACGTAAGTGGAGCCCCCGGTGGCGGTGGTGGCGGCGGCGGCTGGGCCGCGGCCAGCACCTGCTCCCAGCGCTTGATCTCGTCCTCGACGAGGGAGCGGCGGGAGGCCTCGTAGGCGGCCTGCATCTCCGGGTCGTCGTCGTCGATGACCTCCTCCTCGAACCACAGGCCCTTCTCGTGGCCGGGCGGCAGCGCGGGGTAGGGCTCGGGGTTCGCCGGTGGTGTTGGGGCCACCGCGAAGAAGGCGCGGCGGCGGTCATCGTGTTCGTCCGCGAACCACTGGTCCCAGTTCGCGGACTCCGGCGCGTAGGCGGGTCGTTGTAGAGGTCCGGCGGGAGGAGGCGGCGGCGGCGCGCGATCTCCACCGCCCTGGCCCGTCCGCGCGCCGGGATCGGCGGCACCGGAATCCGCTGGGGATTCAGGTGCCAGTTGTCCGGCAGGTGGACGTCGGGCCAGAACACCGTGGTGGCATTGTTCCAATGCCACCAGCATTCCGCGACCCGGACGTACCGGCGCATCCGGGTGCCTTGCCTCGCTGGAGGTGGCGGGGAGCGCCCTGCCGAATGTGGTGGGGAGCGCCGGCCTTCGCCGACCATCCGCATGCCCAGCGGCGCGAAGCCGAACGCCTCCGGCGGTGGTGGCAGAACGCGGCGGCGCGCGGCAGGAGAAGGAGGTTGCGGCGGCCTTCTCTGGCCGGAGGAGCTGCTGGACTCGTGCTGGTTCTTCGGTTTCTTGAACCACCGCGACATGGCTTCGGCTCTGGGCTGGGGTTAGGGCTGGGGGATGGCTGGATTTGGTGGGGCGGCGTACGGGCGGCGGAGTCCATTTAAAAGGACCAGGGGTGGGGAAGACGAGGGGCGGTGGGTCGCTGGCAGGTGGGCCATCTTTGACCACGCGTGGCTAGTGTGGATAGCCTCACGTGGCCGCGGCCGTGTGGTTGGGGATTCGTGGCCGCTGGGTCGCTGGCAGGTGGCCCCCCTTTGACCACGCGTGTCCAGGGTGGAGGCGCCGGACGTGGACGCTGGCCGTTCGTGGACGCGTGTCCAGGGTGGGGAAGACGAGGGAGGTGGGGGAAGACGAGGTGGCCGGTGGGTCGCTGGCAGGTGGCCCCCCTTTGACCACGCGTGTCCAGGATGGAGGCGTCGGACGTGGACGCGGCCGTTCGTGGGGACGTGCCTGTTTAGACCAGGGGACGTGGCGCGCCGACCCAATGCTGGCCCAAATTTGAGCTGGAATTGGGTCAGCCCAGATTAGTTAGCAAAATTTAGCAAAATTTAGGTGTTAGCAAAATTTAGAGTTAGCAAAATTTAGGTGTTAGTAAAATTTTTAGTGTTAGTTAAAATTTGTAGTGTTAGTCAAAAAAATTATAGTTAGCAAAATTTAGGTGTTAGCAAACAATTTAGGTGTTAGTTCAAAAAAATTATCTTACGAATTTTGAAAATTATGTTTTTAGTTTATTATTCTGCTAATTCTAACATTGTTTTATCTTTCTTTTGTATTAGTTAAGCAATGGATAACTTCAACAGCAGAGACCGTGAAGAAGTTGTGTTCGACATTATACGGCACCCCGTTCTTGGAGCAGAAGTCCATCCACTCGAAGACAATGGAGCAGAAGATGGCTCACAGTTTTTGAACGAGTCCGGTCCAGGAATTGAGCTGGAACGAAGAGAGGAATCTCAAACGAGCATCGACTGCGATGACGACTCGCAGATTGGTGGACATCCGCCGCAGTCTGGCGAGGTATATTAAGCTTCTGTTGATCAGATGCAATAGTTGATTTGTCTATGTATGTATTAACAAATGTTTCTTATTTTTAGACCTCCGCATCGACCCAATCTGAAATAAGTAAACGAGGCCATGCCAAAGGGATGAAATCCGGTACGCATCTCCCAATTGAGGTCATCTCTCCAGAGGGCAAACCGTTGGAACCTAAAGCGAACGCCAGTAAGTTTGTGCATCAATGCGGAGTCATTGTGAGGGACAATGTCCCGATCAGCATTCAGGAATGGCAGGCGCCAAAGGTAGAGGAGGGAGTTACTTTTGTCAGCGTCAGAATGAAAGATACGCTTTGGACAAAGCTCATTTCATATTTCACCCTACCGGTCTTGGATACTGCAGAAAAGACAAAAGCCATGACGGACAAAGTCAAGCATTTCGCTCTTAATAAGATGGCTGAACAATTCAATAAGTACAAGAACAGATTGTACAATAAGTTTGTCAAAGATAAGAAAGCTCCAGATTTCACTGGCTCACTAGAGAGCCAGCGGGCTCACTGGAACTCATTTCTGGAGTACAAGCAATCGGCATTAGCTAAGGAAAGGTCAAGAAAGAATACGGAAAATGCAGCGAAAAATAAATATCACCACAAGTTGGGGCTAGGTGGCTACAGAAGTGCCGAGCCTAAGTGGGATAAAGTTGAGGCCGATTTGCGCGAAAAGGGGATCACTCCATCCACAGACTCCTGGCCCCTTAGGGTAAGAAATTGGGTACTTGCGCATGGGTCCGAGTATGACATGGAAACAGGGGACTTAATAGTTGATAAACAAAAACAAATTTATGTACCCCAGAAAGCAATTGTTGATACAATCGCCAAGGTTCGAGAGGGAAAGTTTATTCCCGACAGAGAGAACGACGAGCTGACAGAGGCCCTCGGGAATAAAGAAAAAGGAGGACGAACACAAGGTTTTGGACCGGATGTGCCGTGGAATTTAGGGTTTCCCGAGGACCATGATTCTTATAGAAGCCAAGCGAGAGCAAAGAGGAGGAAGGAGCTGGAGGAGGAAGCTCGGTTCAGCAAGTTAGAAAGAAAGAACGTGGAGATAATTGGTCTCTTTAAGCAGCAACAGAAGCAACTAGATCAAATGCGCGAGCAACAAGCGCCAACTTATCAGCTGCAGCAAGATAGTGACCCATCTCAGCGGAGAAGCAGCGTGGCTTCCACGGGGGTCGGTGCTGATCAGTCAGCAGGTACCTACCCCGTGGACAATATCAGTGAGAAGACAAGTTGTGACCTACATGTGCCAATTATGAACTTATCCTTGAAGGTGGTAGGCGGCTATGCTTTAACTTGTGAATCTACAGCAGTGTGGCATTTCAAAGAGATTCCAGATGGCTATGCTCGTGTCGGCGTGGATAGAGTTCGTACAAGATATGAATCAATGGTGCTTGAAATCCCTGGAAATACATCGTGTTTCCAGGCTTGGCGCCACCAAGGCCACCACCATCGTCTCCTCCGAGACGCGATTCACCACCTCCAAGTCCACATGATGACCACATGGACGACGAGCAGCACAGCACAAGTCCACGTGAGCCGCCTCCGCCGCCGCGTCAGCCGACTCCTCCGCCGCCTCCGCCCACTACGCAGGGTCAGGGCCAAAAGAGGACGCAGCGTGACACCACGTTTAGTTTCCGAAGCGCACCCCGACAGGAGCCCCTCCCAAAAGTCCCGAAGGTTCCTCCCCCGAGAGCTTACGACAGGACTGTAGAGGAAAACGCCGCGATCTGCGATGCCCAGTTGAAAAGCTTTCTTGCACGGTGATGCATGTAAAATGCATACATGAACTTTGCATTATTTTTACTTATATTCCAGTCATATTTGCATCATATAAGGGTTATATCACTGTTTTATAATGATTTTGGGAATATTTAATATGTTTCCTATTTTTTATGGAATTAACCCTGCGCAGGCAGAAAACCCTATTTCTTTCCTTTAATGTTTCAGGGACCCAAACGACGTCCAAATGACATGGAAATTTACGAGCATCATTTTTTGGAAGGAACAAGACCTGGGAGCGAAAGAAGCAAACAAGAGGAGGCCCGAGGGCCCAGATGAGTGGGCCCACGCGGCCCAAGTACCTGGCCGCGTGGGACCCCCCACTTTGGCCCTCGAGGCTCCGTTGCCGTCGATCTTTCCTCCACCGACTCCGTTTTGACCTAAAAACGCCTATAAAAATTATCCCCCGACGTTCTCTGGAAGGAGCGCCGCAGAAACACAGAAACACCGAAACAGAGACCTGGAGCTGCAGATTGGAGGGGGAAAACTCCGGCGGGGCGCTGCCGGCGTGGTCTCCATCTTCTCCAACGACTTCTCCACCGTCTCCATGATGAAGAGGGAGTAGTCCACCTCTGGACTATGGGTTTGTGGAAGTAACTTATGTATCTCTCTCTCTCGAGCTTCACTAATTAGTACCGTATGAGCTGCTGAACATGATTACGGTCATCTATGTAATACCTTTGTGGTGGATCTTTTTATGAGTTAATATATGTTTGAGATTGCAATGGTTTTGTTTCAGTTATGAAAGTAGATGCATATTATGTACCCCGTTCTTATTTACTTGTTATGATCAAGCATGTTTATGAGAGCGTGTGAGGGGGAACGTGTGCATTAGTTGGAGTAACGGGGGTGGCTAGTGCAGTGAACGTGAGAGAAAGTTCTGCGATCCACTTGGGTGTTTTACCTTACTTTGTTGCCTCACTAGGGATAAAAAGAAATACCATGCTACCGGAGATGTGGGTGTGACCATTGCCACTTCTCCATGACTAGATCTAGCATGTTCTTATTTTAACTTCATGTCATGATACTTATTGCTATACTCTGAGTTATCTTAATTACGAGGTGTTATGATTTAGTTCGCATCTTGGTGGAGTATAAGAGAGACTAATAACCAAAAGGTCTCTATGTTAGGACGTGATGCCCATATAATTATAACTTGTCATTAAACTGTTGTGTTGCAATCTCATATGTCAACTCTAGTGTTCCATTGTCTACCACTTTATTAAAGAGAGAGTGCATTTGTGAAACCATGAACCCCGGTCCATTTTTAATCATAAGAAACACCTTTCCAACAACTTTTACCACTTTTCCATTTTCTGCCATTATTAAATCCGAAAATACAAAAACACTTTTACATCTTGCATTCATTATAAAAAACCCAAAAATATCATTTATCATTGCTACCACCATCCTTGCATATTTATTTACCACCATTGCATATTTATTTCTTGTTTGCATTGCATATTATCTTGATATCATTCTAACACCTTGTGCTTGACAACCACTAGGTGAGGTTGAGGACCAAAACATTTACTTTGTTTTGTAGGTAACCAAAAGAAGGATAGGAAAGATAAATCTTCACTACTGATTCCCCGAGAGTTCGATATTAAACCCTCGAGTCACCCTCGTGGGGAAAACACGTCTTCCACTTACTACACACTCTGCACTTGGAGTCTCAACCTAACCCATTTACTTTTCACGCAGGTAACCACGCGAAGGGCTAGCAAGTGTTTTCTGGCGCCATTGTGGGGTAACTACGTGAAGGGCCATCAAGACTGTTTTCTGGCGCCGTTGCCGGGGAATCATTGCTGAAAGGTTTATCCAAGGATATCTCACCAAGTCAACTTCATCACCAACTTGTGCTAACACCTAAGCTTGGGGAGGTTGCACCTACGTGAGCATCATCTTATCCATCTTTACCTTCAAAGCAATTTATTTGTTTTGTCATTGTCTTGCATTTGTTATTTCGGTTTGCATATTTATTTTCAGTTTTGCATAAAAAATTAAAAAACACATAAAAACTTGCTAAAATGGGAGAAAGAACTAAGTTGTGTGATTACACAAACACTCCAAATGATCAATTTATTGCTAGGCCCATTGCTACACCTAAGATAAATGCTGAGAGTTATGAAGTAAGTCCTAGTTTGTTGAACTTGATAACTAGGGAACAATTTGGCGGTAGTGCTATGGAGGATGCCTCTATGCATCTTCATGATTTTGTTGAAATATGTGACATGCAGAAATTTAAAAATGTGGAAAGTGATATTCTAAAACTGAAGTTATTTCCTTTCTCACTTAGAGGAAAAGCTAAAGAGTGGCTGCATTCATTACCTATTGATAGCATTAAAACTTGGGATGATTTAAAAGAAGCTTTCATTAAGAAATACTATCCTCCTGTTAAAATTTTGCAAAATAGAAACAACATTCTTTCTTTTAGGCAAAATGAAAATGAACATGTTGCTATGGCTTGGGATAGGATTAAACTTATGCTTAGAACTTGTCCATCACATGGGGTCAACGAATGGACCATATTACACTCTTTTTACAATGGTCTAAATTACATGTCTAGAAATATTCTTGATTCTGCTGCTGGAGGTGCTTTTATGGGAAAAACTATAGTAGAAGCTAAGAACATATTGGAAAGCATTTTGCAAAACTATAGTCAATGGCATACTGATAGAGCACCTAATCCTTCTAAGAAAGTGAACTCCATAGAAGAAACAAATGATTTGTCATCTAAAATGGATACTATTCTTGCTTTCATTAATAAACAAAATATTGAAAATGTGCCTTTGCAAGAACTAGTTGGTAATAATCCTGAAAATATTGATGTCAACTTCATTAGGAACTATGGTAATAATGGGTATGGTAACAACAATTATAACTCTTATAATAAACCCCCATATGTGCCAAACAAATATACTACTAGTGGTAATGTTTCTAGTGATTTGGAAAACACCATTAGATCATTTATATCTACTCAAAAGGAGCTTAATAAGGAATTTATATCTAAGTTTGAAAAACAAGACTCTTTGTTTGAAAGGGTAGATCAGCTCACTAAGGAAGTTTCCTCATTAAAGAACACCATTATAGCTCAAAAACATGAGGAAACAATTAAATATTGTCAAGAGGTTATAAATAAATCTTGGGAACATATTCATGAGCAAGAGAGAATTGCTAAGGAAACTATTATGGTTGTGAAAGAAAAGAAAGTTGAGAAGTTAAAATGCTTAGTGAAGTAAGGAACCATTGCTTGACTTAGAGAATTGTAGCTTGCATGAATTAATATCTATCTTACAAAAATTTGCAAGTGATCCTTCTATTAATGTTAACCAAGCTGGTTTTGGTTCTTATATTGCTAATCATGTCTTAAAAGAAAAGATTGCTAGGTACAACCAAGAGGCTATGATACCACCTAAGCTTGGGGATGTATGGATTCCCAAAGTCCTAGTAACCATTGGAAAAGAGACACACCATGCTATACTTGATCTAGGATCTAGTGTCTCTGTTTTATCTAAAGAACTATATGAAGTACTTGAATTGAAAAATCTTGAAAAATGCTCTATTGAACTTGCACTTGCTGATGATTCCATTAAACATGCTTTAGGAAAAGTAAGTGATGTTTGGTAGAGTTACATATGACATTTGTGCCTGTTGATTTTCTAATCATGGATATGGGGAATAAAACCTCTAGTCCAATTATTCTTGGAAGACCTTTTCTTCGTACTACAGGTGCTATCATTGATTCAAAAGAAGGGAATGTGAAGTTTCAGTTTCCACACAAGAATGCATGGAACACTTCCCAAGGAAGAGGGCACATCATTCAAGCTCCCTCATGAGCTTCGTCCACAATAAACATCAAGTAAGAAGCCTAGCTATATGGCTATAAAGAAAGCGCTTTACGGGAGGCAACCCGGTTGTTTTTATTTGTGATTTTCTTTGTGTCCTCTTGCTGTAACAAGAGACTTAGTGTTTAGTTTAGTTTCTGGAATTTTTAATAAAGTGCCAAGTTTTACTCATTTTGGTATGAAGAAGTTGCTTATAGCGTTCGGAGATTTTATTCCTGCACGAATCTGTGCACGGTATGATTTTTAATTCTTATTCTGTAACTCCGAATGAGCTCATATTTAAACTGTAGTGCAACTTTTCATCCTCTGTATGCATGAATTTTTCGGAATTTTCCGACAAAGTTAAGTAGGGTAGAAAAATACGTTTAGCTGCTGCTGTTTTTCTGGACAGATTCTGTCCCATTTTGTTTGATGCATGCTTAGAACTTTTAACATGAATCTTTTTGATCCAATTGAGTTTATGAGTAGGCATACAACATTATACATTTCTGGACATTCATATGAATTTTTGTCTAAGGATTATATGCAGCAAGAAATCTATTTGTTTATCACTACTAATGTGCCCCACAGAAAAAGAAATGGGAGAAACGGTGTTTTGAAGTTTTTTCACAGGGATTAGAGGAGATGCACCAAGAGCTATCCAAGGATGGTGAAGACCATAAGCTTGGGGATGTGAAGACAACCCCACTGGACCTACACACTCTCGGTTTGCACACGTCTAACTTCTGTTTTTCGATCGAAACACTTTATCGCATAAACTTGGAGCGTCTTTTTGTTTGTTTTTTGATTTTTATTTTGTGAGACCACCACACTATCATTTATATATGAGAGAGCTACTGGAAATTTGGGTTGAATTATGTTGGATGCTATTATAAGATTGGGAAAAGGGATGTTGAGTTAATTTTAAAAGATACATATAATTGCATGATTCATGAGCTTGTTAATGAGTAATAATTTGCAAATATTTTATCAAGAGCTATCTTTTATTCATGTTTTGATGCTAAATGTTATTTACCTTGTTTAACATGGATTAGTTAGTTCTATGGACACTCATGCATGCATTTAGATGGTCAACTTTCTCCCTCTTGCTAGCCCAAAAATTCCAACAAGCAAAAACTTGTTTCCAACACCTTCAACCAAAGTTTTTCCAGTGAGTCCACCATATCTACCTATTAGCTTTATGCTATTCCGAGTATGTTTATCATGATATTTGTGTTATCTATACCTCTGAATGAAAATGCTTATGTTGTTAATTGTTGTGGGAAAAGTTGGTTATATAGCTCTCGAACTTGATGCACACTTTACTTTCATTGCATAAATAAATATGACCCATTGTGATTAAAATTATGAAGTTGTGGACTTGACAAATGTCTTTGGTTGAGAGTTAGCTCATATGTGCTGTCACATGGCAAGCTTTCAACATTGCACATCATCTCATTTAGTTGATATCATGTACTTTTGTTTATGGATGCTTACCATGGGTGAAATAAATGGGAAATGAAGTGAGTTTAAATGAGTTTGTATAAATGGTTAGAGAGACGCCTGGGCCGCTAATCTAAGCCATGCATCATTCATGGTGGAAATTTACTTACATGCTATGGTGAACCTTCTGTGATACACCTTACAATAAAAAGCTATCCAATGGTAAATAAAAAGGGTGTTGAGATTGTTCATTATGTTTGTTTGTCTTGTCATTTTGATATGGGCTTGTTCCATATCCTGGGACAAGAGGTACCCCAGTTGACGCTCTTAATGATACTATTATTACTTACAATGATATTTAACTTGAACTTGCTTTGTTTTCCAAGTTGAGTAACACATGGAGTAGGTACTTGTATTCAAGGGGCATGAGACTTTCAACCTGTACTTTGTCAAGCACACTACTCGTATTGCTTTCACTTTAAACTTAATCATTCAAGATGCTATGATAGGGGAATGAGAGCTTGACACCAAGGATTACCATATTACAATCATTGACTTAAGTAGAGAAGTTCAGAAGTTAGATGAAATTTATTCATGCTTTACCTCTACTCATATATATATCTTTCCAAAGTGTCCACCTTTTATATTCAGATTTTCACAATACTCTATGACCATTGTAGGATGTTCTTACTTATTATTATGCATACATGTGGTCCATAGTACTTTTCTCTATGTTACACTTTGTGAATTATCATTGAACATCCTTGCATTGAATACTTGATATCACTTCATAAACTATCTTGCATATTGCTACTCCTTTTAAGAATGAATCATTTTACTCTATGTAGCAATAGTAATCATCTTTGATATCCATTGATAGTATTAAATTGCAAAGTCCATGTTAGTTTTATCACCTTCATACTCGAGGACGAGTATAGGTTAAGCTTGGGGATGTTGATGCATGTAAAATGCATACATGAACTTTGCATTATTTTACTTATATTCCAGTCATATTTGCATCATATAAGGGTTATATCACTGTTTTATAATGATTTTGGGAATATTTGATATGTTTCCTATTTTTTATGGAATTAACCCTGCGCAGGCAGAAAACCCTATTTCTTTTTTAATGTTTCAGGGACCCAAACGACGTCCAAATGACCTGGAAATTTACGAGCATCATTTTTGGAAGGAACAAGACTGTGGAGCGAAGGAAGCAAACAAGCGGAGGCCCGAGGGCCAATGAGTGGGCCCACGCGGCCCAGTACCTGGCCGCGTGGGACCCCCCTTTGGCCTCGAGCTCCGTTGCCGTCGATCTTTCCTCCACCGACTCCGTTTTGACCTAAAACGCCTATAAAAATATCCCCCGACGTTCTCTGGAAGGAGCGCCGCAGAAACACAGAAACACCGAAACAGAGACCTGGAGCTGCAGATTGGAGGGGGAAAACTCCGGCGGGGCGCTGCCGGCGTGGTCTCCATCTTCTCCAACGACTTCTCCACCGTCTCCATGATGAAGAGGGAGTAGTCCACCTCTGGACTATGGGTTTGTGGAAGTAACTTATGTATCTCTCTCTCTCGAGCTTCACTAATTAGTACCGTATGAGCTGCTGAACATGATTACGGTCATCTATGTAATACCTTTGTGGTGGATCTTTTTATGAGTTAATATATGTTTGAGATTGCAATGGTTTTGTTTCAGTTATGAAAGTAGATGCATATTATGTACCCCGTTCTTATTTACTTGTTATGATCAAGCATGTTTATGAGAGCGTGTGAGGGGGAACGTGTGCATTAGTTGGAGTAACGGGGGGTGGCTAGTGCAGTGAACGTGAGAGAAAGTTCTGCGATCCACTTGGGTGTTTTACCTTACTTTGTTGCCTCACTAGGGATAAAAAGAAATACCATGCTACCGGAGATGTGGGTGTGACCATTGCCACTACTCCATGACTAGATCTAGCATGTTCTTATTTTAACTTCATGTCATGATACTTATTGCTATACTCTGAGTTATCTTAATTACTGAGGTGTTATGATTTAGTTCGCATCTTGGTGGAGTATAAGAGAGACTAATAACCAAAAGGTCTCTATGTTAGGACGTGATGCCCATATAATTATAACTTGTCATTAAACTGTTGTGTTGCAATCTCATATGTCAACTCTAGTGTTCCATTGTCTACCACTTTATTAAAGAGAGAGTGCATTTGTGAAACCATGAACCCCGGTCCATTTTTAATCATAAGAAACACCTTTCCAACACTTTTACCACTTTTCCATTTTCTGCCATTTAAAATCCGAAAATACAAAAACACTTTTACATCTTGCATTCATTATAAAAACCCAAAAATATCATTTATCATTGCTACCACCATCCTTGCATATTTATTTACCACCATTGCATATTTATTTCTTGTTTGCATTGCATATTATCTTGATATCATTCTCACACCTTGTGCTTGACAACCACTAGGTGAGGTTGAGGACCAAAACATTTACTTTGTTTTGTAGGTAACCAAAAGAAGGATAGGAAAGATAAATCTTCACTACTGATTCCCCGAGAGTTCGATATTAAACCCTCGAGTCACCCTCGTGGGGAAAACACGTCTTCCACTTACTACACACTCTGCACTTGGAGTCTCAACCTAACCCATTTACTTTTCACGCAGGTAACCACGCGAAGGGCTAGCAAGTGTTTTCTGGCGCCATTGTGGGGTAACTACGTGAAGGGCCATCACACAGAAACAGCCCGAGCTAAAGCCAACTTATACGCCAGATCAACTAAAGTGGCGTCAGGAATTTATTGAGCATCCATCGCAAATTGAGATAAATAGGCCAGATGACTATTTACGCACTATTAGGAGAGTTCGTTCCAAGCCGACGACAAGTACTAGTGCCAGCGGGAAAAAAGACGTTGCCCAGCTCGGAGAACAAGCAAAACAGTCGATCTCCCCGCTCAAGGTGCACACTGATCATCAGGGCTCCGCGGCGGACATTCCTTTATCCTACGAGGCGGAATTTGTTGCAGAAGTTGGTATGACACTTTCTTAATTGCAAAGCGGCGGAGATTTTCCCATTTCGGATCAGATCATATGGAAATGGGAATACGAAAAGTCTTTGTTGCCACCTGATCAGATTGATGATCTACCAACACAAAAGCGGAAACTGCATAGGTGGTACATGGAAGTCACAAGTTAGAGCGACAAATGCTCATTGTGAAAGTTACAAAAGAACATTTCGCAGGTGCAGATGAGATACAAATTTGTCTTGAAGAACTCTATCAGTTATACAAGATTGACGCCCTCGACTTGGCTATCGTCAGTACCTATTGTCTGTAAGTGGTTCAATTCATCTATTTCTAAAATAAAGTCTCTAGCTCACCTCGGTCATTGCCTATAGTAATTATGCTCACTATTTATGCAGAATGAAGAGTGATGAATGTGACAGAAAAGGAATCTTTGACACTGGGTTCATTGACCCAAAACGAATTAACGAGGAGTTGCTACGGAAATTCCCCAAGGAAACGGAGACCAACTTGCTAAGGTTCATGCTTAAGCAAAATTATAAAAAGAAGTTACTGTTTCCTTACAACTTCGGGTAAGAGTGTTACTATCTTGTACACATTAATTTTTGCTTACTCGATGTTAACTGTACTGACGAGTTACTGACATATATAAACGTGCGCAGCTTCCATTATATTCTGCTAATCATTGAAATTGATCGAGGAACTGTTGACATCTTAGACTCATTGGCGTATCCCGAAGAGAAGTACCAAAACCTTTTAGATGCGCTCCAAAGGTATTTTCAATCATTATCGCACTATATCGGTCTTTTTTGTTTATTTCCTGAGATATCTAGTAACTAATAACTCATTTATTCGTTTTTTTGCCGGGCAGGGTTTGGAAAATTTTCAGAACGAAGATAAAAGGTCTTAAAGAAGAGCTTACTTTTAAGCAATTGCAATGCGAGAGGCAGCCCTGGGGGAGCAATTTGTGTGCATACTTCGTTTGCGAGTGGATTCGCATGGAAGTCAGTGAGTGGAACAGTAAGACATGGATAGAAGTACGTGAACAAATATATTCATAATTCTTTTTTATTACCATCAGTTGTGTTGAGTGTCATTCATAATTTTTGTTACGATGATTGATATTCATATTGATCTCCTTCTTTTATAGTGTAATGAAAAGCGGAGGAGGCTGCAATACAGGGAGCGCTTTCTACCAATTGCAGAGGAAATTGCGGGATTTTTGAATAACCAGGTCATAGAAGCAAAGGAAAATACGATGGCACTATCTAGTCCCGATTATGATCTCCATGTAAATATGAATAGACGGCTCTAGTCCCGGTTATGATCTCCATGTAATTGAATATACGGGCTCTAGTCCCGTTATGATCTCTATGTAATCAAATAGACGGGCTCGAGGTTGGTTGTGATCTCCATAAAGAATAAAATATATTTGTATTAGATAAATATTTTTTTGTGAACATTTTGATATGCTATATATATATTTTTGATTTGTAACTAATTAACCATATTTTTTCAATATTGATCACAATTTAAATATTCAATATAGCGGGTAACAAAAAATTCAGAGGCTGCCACGTGGGAGCATCTCTAGTCCAGGGTCGTGTTATGATCCGGGACTAGAGGTCCTCGACCACGCGCGGCCAGGGCGCCCACGTGCGGACCCCTTTTGTCCGGGTCGTAACCCACCCGGGACTAGAGGGGCCTATAGTCCCGATTCGTCAGTCCCGGGTGGGCACCCGGGACTAGAGGCCCTCACCAGCCCGGACTAGAGGCTATGTTTCTACTAGTGGTAGTGTTGGTTACATGTGTCTTTATGTGGATATAAAAGTATATAAATTATTCACAAGTCTTAGTGAGGTCCAAGGTCCTCGTTGTCGACGAAGATTTAGCTGTAGGGAAGGGCAGCATAGTACACACATCTCCCTTTTCCTCCCTGCTTTCTGTTTTCCTTCATCAAGTTTCAACGCACCAAATATACTAATGTTATTTTTCTAAGGTTAGCTTACCTATCAATACTTAGTGTGCCCTAAAAAAATATATATTTAATTTGTATTCATACTAGTTGCTACAACATTAAGTCTTTTATTGTGCCCTTAAAACATTTATACTCAGTTTTGTTATAATACTTTTGCTACATCCAATCGTTTCATAAGATTTTCTATTCCGACAAATTTATTTTTATTATGTGCATATGTGATTTTGTTGTGTATTGATTAATCATTCAGAGAACGTTGCTTGCATTTTCTAGACGTTGGGGGGGGGGGGGGGGGGGGGGGGGGATCTTTCTTGCAGAGTAAAACAAAATAATTGCCACCCATATTAGATGGCCTGGTTATGTGTGGTCAAAATTTTATTTTATTCCGTTTTGAAACAAAATTGTTTCTTAGGAGCGGTGCCAAATGTTCTGCAGCAGCGCGCGACGTATGAACTAGTTTCTTCTATCTTTCAGGCTTGTTATCTTCACTAGTTCAAATAATGTCCATTGTTGCTACGTGGATGTTTTTTGACAACACACTTGGTTAGAACATTGTGATCTCTTATCTAGTGTATATGCTTTTATGTCTACCCATTCTATATTCATTTGCGAACATATGACATGTTTCAAACTTTCCAAAAAAAGGAGTTGTTGTGGTTCGGTTCTGGTTTGGTCGGACCGCTCTAGAACCGTAATATTCTAGTTGTGAACGACTTTGAACCAATATCCAACCATACGGAATCACATACAGTTCGGTTGGGTTCAGGTCCCAAGTCCGGTCCACCGGACCTAGATGGACCGACGAAGGAAAACAACTCCTTTTAAGGCTTCGTCGGGGGTTCCTTGGAACCCTAATTCCATTCTCCCCTGGTGCGCACTCCTCTATTGCCGCCGCCACCTCTTCCTCACCTCCCATTGCGATTCTACCACTTGGATCTCCGGATCGACTTCTCTCCACGTCAACTACATGCTTTGGAGGACCTCCACCAAAGGATTCTCGAGTTATTGAAGATTTCGGGAGGAATTTGGGCATCTACCAACCAAATCTCCTTCGTAGAAAGTGTTCCTTCGTCGAACTATGGAAAGAGTGCGATATTTTCGGATAAATACATCAATATTCTCTCCCTTCTCAAGGTTTACTCCATTGCTAGAGCCATACAAGAATTATATTCATTTTTCTATATTGATGTTTCTCGACCGGTGGATATGGCTAGAATACTACAATCTCCTTATTTAGTGTCAATTCTTAAATGTCTAACCTTTCTATTCAACAACGAGCACATGCCATGTTTGAAACTTCCCAAAAATAGGGATTTGTAGTGGTTGGGCTGTCTTGTCATATTGGTTCTAGAACAAAATATATACAATTTAGAATGACTTTGAACCGGAATCCAGCCGTATGAAATCGAGTAACTTTTGTGTTCGAGTACCAAGTCAGGTCCAACTGGATCCAAACCAGAACATCACAGAAAAACGACTCCTTTTAGGGTTTGGCTGGGGGTTCCTTCGAACCCTAATTTCACCCCCTTCCCGTTCTCCTCTATAACAGTTGCCACCACCTCTCCCTCACCCCCAAGCGCAATACCACCTCTTGGAGCTCTGCATCGACTTCTTTCCTTGTCAAGTGTATGTTTTAGATGCCTTCCACCTAAGGTTCCTTGAGTACTTGAACATTCTATGAGGAGTTTGTGCATTTACTCACCAAATATCCTAATTATATGTGTTCCTCTGTCAAAAGTTAGGGAAAGGAGCGTGATTTTTTGGTTAATTTTTTAATATTCTCTCTCCTCTGCAAGTTCTCCTCTATTGCTACAGCCATATGAGAATTTGAGCTTCTTTTAGGGTTAGATCTAATTCCATGTTGGTCTACAAATCTATGACGCCCCCATGGCTTAGTGCTCGTTTTTATAACATAAGGAGAAGATTGGACCCAACCCGTCTCTTATTGGCTTTTGTATCTTTTACTTGTGGTAGTTGAACTATTTCTATTATGTTTTTGTTGTCGATGATTTTTCTTATTAAATCCATGGATATCTACATGTGCATTTTTATGTTGATTATGTCTACCTATTCATGTGCTATATACCTTGTCCACATCATGCATATCATTTTCCGTGCCACACACTCATGCAAATGAGCATTGTTAAATGTTTTTATTATTTCTTACTCACTAGCTTGTGTTCCATATATGACCTTTATACGCATATATTGCTTTGTGTCACATCATTTCTCCTATAGATATGGGGTTCTCCTCATGCTCATATGTGTGTTAATTTTGAATTCAAACCAAAGGTCAACCAAGTGCACATATCCACAAGGGTCTTTAGTTATATCTTTAATTATGGGACCCTCCCTGAGCATGTCATCATATGTTTTGAGAATCTAACTCATGTTGTCTTCTGCTACCAAATGGGGGGGGGGGGGGGGCGTATCGTAAGGGCAATTTTCTCCTAACAATGCTTTAGTTAAGATGATACCAAACCTATTGAGGGTCTAATGTTACCAATGAAGCTTCTACTGAGATTTTAGTCCTTTACACGATGATGGAGGATTGTTGGATACCCCATGTCATAAACAAAAGGTGTTGGTTGTTTTTATTTTTATAAACAAAGAGAGAGAGAGAGAGAGAAGAGAGAGAGAGAGATCGACTAAAAATATGCTTATTTAGCCGTTTTGTGTTTCTTGGTTCAGTCGGTTCGACTAGCGCTAGAATCTATTTTGTTTTGGTCTTGTCTGACTTGAAACCGGTTCAAGGTCCGCTCGACATGAATATTATCCAAGGCATAGTCGGACCGACTAAAATTCAGAATGTCATTTTGGCTCCAAACTATCGGATTTTAGAGGGAATTTAAATACACTCATTCCCAAGGCGTAGGCCGGCCAGTGTATTTCATTTACACGTCTCACTCGCTCAGCTCCACTATTGTGCACAAAAATCTTGTGAATCTCTCATTCTCTCCAGCGAAATTTAAATCACTTTGGGAGAAAGCAAGAGGAGGTCCTGATCAACGGTCCTACCGAGCGAAAACTGAACATCCTTAAGTTCATCAAATTTTCTTGTTACTCTTGGGTTTGACGGAAAAGCTAGGCGGCTGGTCGCCCGGATGCTTCTGGGTTTTAGAATTTATCTGAGCATTTTTTGTGTGGATTTGTAGGTCACTTAAAGTCCTACACTAGTGATTGAGAGCCTACTTTGTGGAGGGTCTCAAGGAGAAGAAAGTGAGCTTTCCTACCATTCGGGGGGGGGGGGGGGGGGGGGGTTCCTGGTGTAACCTGCAACCCGGAGCACATACATGTCTTTCTGTGCCTCAATTTTTTAGCTGCCCTTTTACCTTTGTGCAAACCTTCCTCATTGAAGCCTTCCTACGACATCATATAATTTGTTTCATCTAATTGTTAGTTATACCTTGTTAGTTCGCATAGTCTATAACTTGCGAAAACAAACATGAAATTTATATAAAAAAACTATTCACTCCCACCCATACATTAGCATCTCTATCCTTGCACTGGGCCGGGACTAGATGCACCTGGCGAAGGAAGCTTTAGGGGTGCAACTTAGATGACACATGTTGCTTGTGGAGCATTCAAGCACAGGAATTTTCACGAAATGGCGATGTAATGTCTTTTTTATGACTAGTTTTGTTGGTTTTCCTACTCTGTTTAGTTTTTGGGAATTTGTGAACAATTTTCAGGCATTTGACAAATATGAAACTAAGCTGATCGCATTACAATGAATATTTTGTCAATAGTAGCAGCTACGCGATAGAAACATAACAACAAAAAATGATAGGCAACTCAGATGTTCGTTCAATAGGTATTCAAGACTAAAATCTAGAAAGAAGTAAAATTAAGAAAACATCTAATCGGAGGTCACCACAATTCCTACCCGTACCAAGCTGCTTAATGTCCCCTTTAATCTTATTAATATTGGCCTAATTAATAGTTCCTTAGAATCGTATCATCAAGTCTTCTACCTCCTTCACTCATCCGGTAAGCAATATACAGACAAAAACGAATTACTTGCCGAAGAAGGTTCTTCGCGGACGTAGGTGTGCAACTTAGTGGGGAACAACGCCCTATCCAGGTGCTTCTATTGTGTTTTTCAATTTCTGTAGTTTTTTTTTCACATTGATCATGTTTACACTAAATCCCCCTCTGCTCTGTTTGTTTCTAGGTTTGCTAGAACACTGTTAAGAGTAACAATCAGTGTGCTACCGTAGCAATCACCATCATTGATTTTCCTTCTCCATATAAACCACGGTAAGTTCTCATGTCTATGTCCTTTCCATCTTGTTTCCTTTTCTAATTATTCATTCACCATGCTAATGCACCCTTGGATAAATAACCAAATGGATACGTATATTTGAATAAAGCCCAACCATTGTATATGTGGATATTTGATCATTCTTTGAACTTGGATCAAAGTCATGTGCGACCAAAATACAAATATTATGTTATCTACTAAAGGAATTTACTATTAGAATTTACCAAATGTTATTGGAAATGATAATTTCACTCCAATACCCAAGAGATCAAAATAAGTAATGTGATCCTTTTTTAGTTGTAATCAACTATGGCGGAGGGCAGAGGTGCGACTGTCCTGGATGATTTGCCTGAGTTAGTCATCATTGAAGAGATCTTGGTCAGGTTGTCGGCAAAGGACGTTCTTCGGTGTCGTGTTGTCCGTAAGTCATGGCGCCATGCAACGTCCACCAAAAACTTCCTCCTCGCGCACTACCGCCGCCAATCTTCTCTCCCAATTGTCAACTTCTTCAAGCACACCAATGGAGGATATGATTGTATTTTCTCCGTCATAAATGACTCCACTGGTACAACAATCGATCACAAGCTGTGTGGCCAGACCATCCTTCGGTGTTGTGACCCAGGGACTGGTAAACACAGGCTACATGTTTATGCTGGTTGTGATGGCCTCTTCATTGTGTCCATCTTTGAGAACAAGGGCCTCTTTGTTGTTTGCAACCCAACTACCCACCAGCATGCTCCCTTGCAGCTACTTCGTGAACATAGACTACCAACCAAAAGGATTCAGATAGCCGCATTATACCAACATCGCCCATCTGGAGAATATCGGATCCTCTACTCGATCTGGACGAAGAATGAGAATGTTCACACTTTCAGTGTTGATTTCTATGTCCTTGTAGTCGGATCCGACGAGCCAAGGCAGATTGGAAAAGCACCAGGGTCTACAGAGTTAATGTATAGACTTACATGTTCTTGTAATGCACCAGTACTACATCGTGGTAGCCTGCATTGGGCGTTGGGACGATATGTCAATGATCTTGCCCAGAAAATAATGGTGTTTGATACAATGTTTGAGAAATTCCGTTGGATGAGTGGTCCGAGTCATTCTTACATGTGGATGTCACTATCGGAGATGAACAACGGGCTTGCTATGTTTTGCAGTCATGGCTGGGTCACTATAAATATCTACGTTATGCAGGACTACACAGCTGAGATTTGGGCCCTCACACACCGGATTAACATTACAAAATTGGAGGGGGTGCCGCCATCAGTTGATTACGCAAACAGAAACGTGCTGAAGATTGTGGCACTCAATGAGAGAGAGTTGTTGGTCAAGCTACTTGATGGTTGTGTCTTGCATTGTGATATTGATGGCAAGTTTCTAGGAAATATTGTATGCAATGAAGGTGAAGATAATCCTGTGGATATTACAACCTATCGCTTCGGGAGAACATCATTACACTTCCATTCTTTGATACACAAGATTCTCAGAACAAAATGATGCTAGAAGAATGTGACGAAGATATGTGGCCCTAGAATTCATTCCATCTTGTTAATAATCCCGAGTTCAGCTTTATTGTAGAACTGAACGTTTTGGGTACTAATTGTATTATCAACCTCTGCTGACATCATATGTTTAATGTGACAAACTATATAATTATTCTATGGGACTGTTGTACTGGTTTCCCGTTTTTATTATGTTACCTGAACCAGACTTAAATCATAGATGGGCAACTGAACATACAAATCTCATGAAGGTTGATAGTTCTCTAGGATAAGGAAAGATATGATACAACACCATGAATGCTTTTTTGCCTCGTACATCAAGTACAACCTCAAATGTCTAACTGTGTTCTTCCAACACAATTTCTTTTTTCAACTGTAGTACACTATTTAATGTTGTGGAAGCGGTCATTCTTTTCAAGAACAAAATCTCTAATTTTCATGAATTAACACTTCTTTAATTAGTTCGCATATTTGTGTAGTACAAAAAACATGTGTTGATGTGCGAAGTCTTTTGTTTCGTAAACAAATGTTGTGGTGAGTTTTAAGTAAAACTCATATTAAGCCGGATGTTGAAAGAGTAACACGCTACAATCAAAGTGGAGCTAGTTCATTGTTCTAGGTGTCTTGATGATCACGAGTTCATGACTAAAACCACACTTTTCACAGATGATACCGAACACACCCTTCCTCTAAAACAATAGCGTCAAAGCTAGGGGAGACATTGATGATGCACACATCTGGATTATAAAAGGTGGAAGACTTGACACCTAAGTTTCACGCAGGAGGGATAAACTCACACATATAAACAACATCAAACAGGACCATACACAAATTACATATTGTTAGAAGCTTATTCAGAAATGCATGTCTTGAAGAAAAGGAATTGCGTGCCAGCATCGCAATTAACGGATCCGACCACTAAAAACACATCAGTAGCGTTATTGGGGCCGTCACTGGCCAACGTCTGGTTTGACCTGGAGGACAACCAGAAGGCTGGGAGGAGCGTCAGCGACCTCGCCGGCGGGAGGTCTTCTACGGGAGGAGCCGCAGCAACGATCAACTAGTAGCCTCGGTTCCGCCTAACCGGAGCAGCTCAATCTCGCTAGCGCACACACATGAGACATGGAGGAATGGCGAGATAGGTGTGCACTCGGCAGCCCCTCGATGGAGTCGATGATATCATGATAATGCTCGTCCTCACCTCTTTTGCACCTCGCCGGCGAGACATGGAGGAATGGCGAGAAAGGCCTAGCATGGATAGACGGATGCTGGACTACGATGGCAATCAGGAAGCGTACATGATGGATCATGCCTCACACGGGATTCCCGTTTGCTTCCAGTCTCATATACTAATGCATCATGCCTACACGTTGTATGCTTCGACCAGTTTCGCTACAATAGAAACATTGGGCGCAAATTAGGGAAGCCGAATTCTTTTGACATGGTAGCAAACCCTTGAACCGAAGTAAGCAAAATATTGACGTAAACTGTATCTGGTAGTTCGAAGCAACCTTCGATTCCATTCTGTTAGGATTTTTATCTCTCAAAGAATGGCATGAAAAGTAAGTTATTTCATAATAATGCAAGAGCAAGTTTGGAAGACTAGTTTCCTAGGTATGACTGCAAATGCTTTCAGTCAGAGCCTCTCAGAGGACTCTCAAAATTCAAACTCAGTTGGTCGGTCCATGTGACCATGTAGTTTACATAAACATCTTTATGCTCCGATGTAGTACTCCAACTTAAGGGTGCAATAAATATTCAGTTCTGTTATGACAGTAGTGTTGATCGGAACAATGTAATCTTTCAGAATGAAAAGAAATATTCAGTTCTCTGTTCTGATAGTCGTGTCGATGAACCATATTCTGCGGAGAAAACAAAAACTTGATAGTTGGTCGGTACTCCAACTTAAAGGTGAAAAGACATATTCCGGAAAAAAACGAAAATAACTAAAATTTGCAGAACTCAAGTAGCACAATCAGTTATGTTCTACACTACTAGTGTAGATCAGGATGATATGAATGTACTACATAAGCTGCGGCATACTCTGGAGAAAACAATGACTTGACAGTTTCTTTTATTTGAGCCAAATTCTTAATACATCAAATACTTTGAGCTTGTATTCAGAATTCCACAAGAACCAACCTTGACAACCCAATTTCAATAATCAATGTCCAAGCACCAATTTCGACGGTTCTGCTGGGTAAGCCATAGAGACAAGAGGAGCTATATCAATGAAGATATAAGAGAAGCATGTCCATTTCAGAAAGCCATATGGTCAACTCTGCAGCAGCGAACTCCTAATCGTAGGCAACAACTGAAGCATTCCAACAATGCCTACAAGGCAAATAGAACAAGTGTGTAAGAGTCAGCAAGTTATCAATGAACTGAAGCTTAAAGTCAATTTATATCCATCCAAGGTTAGATCTATGCAGGATAAGCTTAAAGTGAGGTACACACACAGTGAAAAAGAAATCACTGAGGTTGCAGTACACTTGTATACAACCCAACATGTTATTCAGATATCATTAAAATGGCTGAAACAAAGTAGCATCAACTGCACAGGAATAAAGTCTGCACTGAACAGCAACCTAGCTATAAAAGTGCACCATGTTATCTAAGTGTTCCCACAAGAATAGATCAACAACAGTTCAGCAAGAGCTTCAGCTGCTATTTAGCACAAGTAAGGTTATCATCAAAAAGGGAACATTGATATATGTTGAAGCAGTGTTCTGGCCCATAAGGCCCAGCCCATTACCGTGACCTAGAAGAGGACAGAACAGGAGGAGAGGTGTGCATCGAACCAGAACAGCAGCCAGCCCCAAGCCGCCGGCCACCATGGATGCCACCAGGTGAGCTCCTCTCAGTTCTACATGGTATCAGAGCGAGGGGCGACGGAGGTGCTGGTCTGGCTGCTAGGATAGCTACCTGTGAGGGAGCAGCAGAGAGGAGGTGGCTGCACGCGTGCGGCGTGTGCGCGTGAGCAGGAGGCGGAGGCTCAGCTGCTCATCGGGGAAGAAGCTCAGGTTGGGGAGAAGTTGCAGGGGTTGCACTGGCGTGTGCGCGTGAGCAGGAGGCGGAGGCTCAGCTGCTCGTCGGGGAAGAAGCTCAGGTTGGGGAGAAGTTGCAGGGGTTGCACTATTGTTTCTGCTCGGGCTTCTTCACGAAATCGAGGGCTTCAAGGGACTGAAGCTGCTGCTGTGGTCGTGCTGAACTGGGAAGAGGAAGGAGGCGAAGAGGAAGCTGCTGTTCTGCTGTCCAGTGAGGAAGTAGCTGCTGTGTGCTGCTGCAGAAGGGGTTAAGACGTCTGTGTGCAGCTGAGGAGTCAAGGGGGAGCAGCTGCGTGGACTTGTTGGTGAAGGTCAACTGCATCAAGAAGCTATCATGGGGACTGAACTCACCGCTGCCCTGGAGAAGTTGGCGCAGATGATGACAGCGAATGCTGCGGGGACTTCAGCAAATGGTGCAGCAGGAGGCGCACTTGTTGCGTCTCAAGGAGATCAGATTCTAAAGCTCGAACTCATGCCAAATGATATCAAGTTGAATGGGGTGAGCAGCTACTTGAGCTGGTCGAGGCGGGCTTTGTTGATCTTGAAAACAAAGGGCCTGGTGGGATATGTTCTTGGGACTGTTGGAGAACCGGCTGACAAGGAGAGCTTGGAGTGGAAGAAGTGGAGTGTCACTGACTCCCTGATATTGGCATGGATGTTGAACTCCCTGATTCCACCTATTGCAGCGTCTGTTGAGGCATTGCCATGTGTTTCTGATGTGTGGATCTTGCTGTCCAAGAGGTACTCAGGAAAAGGAAATCTGATGCTTATGTCTCAAATTGAAGACAAGATCCATGCTGTTCGTCAAAGTGACAGAAGTGGTGGCAGTAACTACAGAGGTGGTGGCAGTAACTACAGAGGTGGTCGGACTGGACGTGGTGGTTATTGGAATACCTCTCCTTGGAATGCTCCCAGGGCAAATGTTGCTGCCTCTGTCGAGGTGAAGCAGACTACAGGAGAACAAGAGACTGCTACCAGTTATGCAAACTTTGTTGATACAAATGAAGGTAACATTGAACATGCATCAATAGCAGTCCATAAACAAAAATCTGAATGGGTACTTGACTCTGGAGCATCACAACATGTCGCCGGAGACTTTACCGAATTTACATCCTATTCCCCTCACACAAATCCGAAATCCATTTATACAGCGGATGGCACAGCTCAACCCATCACAGGTGTTGGGACTGTCACTTGCACACCAAGTATAAAATTATCCTCTGTGTTGCATGTGCCAGCTTTTCCTGTTAACTTAGTGTCCTTGAGTTCTCTGGTTGATCAAATGGATTGTCGACTCATTGTTGACCGCTTTGTGTTCTTGATCCAGGAGAGATCGACGGGCAGGAGTCTTGGGACTGGAGCGAGGCGTAAGGGGCTGTGGTACATGGACCGCAGCATGACGGAGCAGGAGGGAATGCACATGCTTGCTGCAGTTGCTGAGAATAAGGAGACTAGAGCCCTTATTCATCACTGTAGGATGGGGCATGTGTCTTTTGACAAAATGTATCAAGCATTTCCTGATGTAATGAGTGGTGTGGACAAGAGCAAGCTGAACTGTGATGCGTGTGAGTTTGCTAAACATACCAGAAACTCATATGTGAGTAAGGGGATAAGGAGCATATCTCCTTTTGTGTTAATCCATTCTGATGTATGGACATGCCCAGTGTTATCTGTTAGTGGTATGAAGTACTTTGTTACGTTCATTGACTGCTATTCTCGCATGACTTGGGTCTATCTTCTGAAACATAAAGATGAAGTGTTTCAGTGTTTCAAAACCTTTTATGCCCTTGTTCAGACTCAGTTTAATGTAAAGATTCAAGTACTCAGATCAGACAATGGCACTGAGTATGTTAACAAGGCCATTGGTACTTTTATGTCTGAAAGGGGTATCTTGCATCAAACATCTTGTCCTGATACGCCTCCTCAGAATGGGGTGGCAGAGAGAAAAAATCGTCACCTACTGGAGGTGGCCCGAGCATTGATGTTCACCATGAATGTGCCTAAGTTCCTTTGGAGTGAAGCTGTCATGATGGCCACTTTCTTGATCAATCGCACACCATCCCGGGTGACAGGTATGAAATCACCGTGTGAGTTGATTCTTGCAGAAAATAAATTTCCAGTTCCCCCCAAAGTGTTTGGCTGCACATGTTTTGTTAGGGATCATAGACCGAGCGTGGGAAAATTGGATCCAAAGGCCGTGAAGTGTATCTTCATTGGGTACTCTTCCGGACAGCGAGGTTATAAATGTTGGAGTCCTTCTGAGCGAAGAACTTTTGTTAGTATGGATGTCACATTTCGGGAATCTGAACCCTTCTATGGTGACCAGACTGATCTAAGCGTGCTATTCAAAGACCTTGACCATTTGTCGTGCCCATCAGGAGGTCACGAGGGGGAGAGTAGTGGTACTGGGGCTGTTCCAGTGCAGCAGCCAAATTCAGTGCAGCAGCAGCAGCAGCCAATTGAGGGTGCCATTCCGGTACATCAGAGTGAGCAGCACCAACAGGAGCCAAACTTGCAGCAAGACATGTGGGGCAAGATAAATCAAGAACAAAATCCTCGAGTTTATGCTAGGAGACAGATTCAGGGGGAGGTGCCTGGCTATGTGCCGAGGTGGACAACAGAGCAGGAGGAGCAACTCAAGGTGTATTCACGAAAGCGTGGCAATGGTGTTGCACATCAGGGGGAGCAACTTGATCAGCCACTAACAGAACAACAAGGTAGAGCTGATGTGATTTCCGTCTCCACTGATGGAGATCAGGCTGAAGGGCAAACTGATGGGGAAATTGCTTTGAGGAGAACTACTCGAGCAAATGCAGGGATACCACCAGAACGATATGGGTTCAATGCAAATGATATTGGAAACTATGTTTCCTATGAAGCATTGTCACCAGCCTACAAAGCATTTGTTACTTCTCTTCAATCTGTGTCTGTTCCAACTGACTGGAAGAAGGCAAAGGAGGACTCGAAATGGCGTATGGCCATGGTGGAGGAGTTGGAGGCATTGTGTAAGAACAAGACATGGGTTCTGACACCCCTTCCACTAGGAAAGAAGGCAGTCAGCTGCAAGTGGGTATACACTGTGAAGCAGAATGCAGAAGGAAAGATTGAAAGGTACAAAGCAAGGCTTGTGGCTAGGGGGTATAGTCAGACCTACGGCATTGACTATGATGAGACCTTTGCTCCGGTAGCAAAGATGAATACTGTGAGGATTCTGATCTCTTGTGCTGCAAACTTTGGGTGGTCTTTGCATCAACTTGATGTGAAGAATGCTTTCCTGCATGGGGACTTGCAGGAAGAGGTCTACATGGAGATCCCACCTGGTTTCTCAACCTCTCAGACCACTGGCAAGGTATGCAGGTTAAAGAAAGCCCTTTACGGACTGAAACAGTCTCCAAGAGCTTGGTTTGACAAATTCAGACGTGCTGTATGTAGTATGGGCTATGGGCAGTGTAATGGTGATCATACACTGTTCTACAAACATGAAAAGGGGAAAGTCACTATACTTGCTGTATATGTGGATGATATTATTATCACAGGGGATGATAAAGAAGAAATTGCTAGACTAAAAGAGCGTTTAGGTAAGGCGTTTGAAGTCAAAGATCTGGGCCGACTCAAATACTTCCTGGGCATAGAAGTGGCCAGGTCTGAAAAGGGGATTGCACTATCTCAGAGGAAGTATACCTTAGATCTCCTAAGTGATGTAGGAATGCTCGGATGTCGGGCAGCCTCAACCCAATTGATCCAAACCACAAAGTGACAGCTCAGTCCGGAGAGCCAGTAGATAAAGAGAGATATCAAAAATTAGTTGGGAGGTTGTTGTACTTGTGTCATACACGCCCTGACATTGCCTTTCCAGTAAGTGTGGTAAGCAGATACATGCATGAACCTAGGAGTGATCATCTTGAAGCAGTGTATAGAATTCTTAGATATTTGAAGGGGACTCCAGGAAGGGGACTGCTATTTGAGAGTAACAAGCATCTTGTGATAGATGGGTATTGTGATGCTGATTGGGCAAGTTGCCTAGATGATCGTAGATCAACCTCAGGTTTTTGTGTCTTTGTTGGTGGGAACTTGGTATCGTGGAGAAGTAAGAAGCAAGCTGTTGTGTCCAGGTCGACTGCCGAGGCAGAATATAGAGCTATGGCTCAAGGGCTAAGTGAAATGTTGTGGACAAGAAATTTACTTGAAGAACTGAAGATATTGAAGACTAGTTGTGTGAACGTGTGGTGTGATAACAAATCAGCAATCAACATAGCAAACAACCCAGTGCAACATGATAGAACCAAGCATGTGGAAATAGACAGATTCTTCATCAAAGAAAAGCTAGATGCTGGGATCATTAAGATAGAGCATGTGAGTTCAGGGCTACAGATTGCAGACTGTTTAACAAAAGGATTGGGACCTAAAGAATGCAGTTTGGCGTGTGACAAGATGGGAATGATAGATATATATCACCCATCTTGAGGGGGAGTGTTGAAGCAGTGTTCTGGCCCATAAGGCCCAGCCCATTACGTGACCTAGAAGAGGACAGAACAGGAGGAGAGGTGTGCATCGAACCAGAACAGCAGCCAGCCCCAAGCCGCCGGCCACCATGGATGCCACCAGGTGAGCTCCTCTCAGTTCTACAATATATCTACTACTTCATTCCAAAGAATACCAAATTAGCAATGGACTTGCTTAATAAGAAAACTAACAAAAACAGAGGAAAAAAGAAAAATATCAACCACGAGCTGGCTTGGTGTGGATTGCGCAGTTAATTTCAGAAACAGGGTACAACTTCCCATGTCAATCCTGTTGAATGTTCATACCCTTATGCTGAGCAGTTCTCTGTTCAAGACTATTTATGTTATGAGATTTAGTCTGCTAAAGAGAACCCAAACCCTGTTCCCATCTAAATACTATCTTATGAACAAGTCTAGGTAAAAGAATCCTATGTATATAATGGTAGCTTACTGGCTGTATCATATCAAGTTTAACTCACATGAAATTAGAATTTTGAAGAACGTAAGCAAAAATAACTCACTCACATTTAACACGGCGCACAATGAGAACTTGATGAAGAGTCAATAGGAATCAGTTCTCCGCCTTTTGGAAATAGGTATGCTGAATAAGACTCTCTTTCAGCCTCAAAGGTAGAACCACCGGCAGGTCATCATCAAACTGGTAGTTGCCTACCAAATTGCCTCTTCTGTCACAAAGTAACAGATGTCCATAGCAGCTGACAAGCACGTCTCCCTCCTTGTTCACGACCTTTGCCCACCAATCCCCCCGCTCTTGGAAACGTCTGATCTCCATCACCGGCAGCACTATCCGGTACTGGAACGCCCAGACGTCGTGCTCACGATCCTGAAGCATGAAGATGTTCATCCCCGTCATGCCATCCTTGCTGGTGGAGGCAGCAAGCGTGCCACCCATGTCAAACATGTGCATGACATGGAAGGGGTTCACCGGCGGCGGGCGCATCTGCCGGAACGACTCTGCCACCGTGTCGAACACCAGGATACTATGGTAGGGGACACCGAACTTCTTTCTCCAGTGCAGGTGCAGGATGGCATCGAGAAGGACTGCTGCGCCAAAGATGGGCGGTCCTCCCTGCTAATCAGCTCGGTTTCAACTGGTGTTACGGAACAATCGATGATCCTCGGGTCGTCGGTTCCCACGGTGAGGACACGGTACTCAATCAGGCAGTCTATGTTGTAAATGTTGTTTGGGTACCTCCAGTAGAGCACACGGTACTCGCCTGAAGGTGGGTGCCGGAAGAGGCCGAGGAGGTTCTCGACCTTGTGCTTCGGGTTGGGGCTGAGAGGCGCGCACTGTCGCGTGGTCGGGTTGCAGACGTACTGGCCGGCGACGATGAGGCCGTCGCAACAGGCATCGACGGTGAAGCCGGAGCGGAAGAGTTCGGGGAACCTGAAGAGTGGCCGGATCACGCGGGGGTGGACGGCTCTGATGCGGGGGTAGAGGCAGCCGCCATAGGCGGAGACGAGAGGGAGCTCTGGCTGGCGGCGGTGGTGGTCGACGAGGAACGCGGGGTCGGAGGCGAGGCGGCGCCAGGAGCGGCAGACCGCGCGGCAGCGGAGCACGGACTTGGGCGGGAGGAGGATCAGGATCTCCTGCAGGATCTCTTCCGGGATGCCGGCGAGGCGGTCTCGGCCGGACCGGAGCATCATCGGTGAGGCTGGGGGTTGCTTGTGGATGGAATGTTCTCGGCGGCGGCGTGCGATCGAGCGGGGCGGCCGGGATTCGGGGACGATTTGGGATCGGAACCGCGACCGCGAGGCAGTACGTACAACAACACCACCAGGCCTAGACCCAAGCCCACGAACATTTATTTAGACACGGTAGCCCAGTCCGAGAAGTACTGCTCTAACGTCTGACTTAATTAAGCTCAAATAAATAAAAAATAATAACGTCTGACTTAAGTTTTAAATTCTAGGCTGGATCGATAACTATATTGAATCGCTGAGATTTAATCCGTTGCCCTGCTAAAACTGGTTTTTACGTCGCGAGTGCGCACTTTTTTTTTTTTGCGAAACACAGTACAACGCAAGCGCTCATATACACGCGCACACACTCACCCCTATGAACGTACGCACGCACACCCTACCCCTATGAGCACCTCCGAGAGACCGAGTCGGCGGGTCGAGTCTTGAGATTGACGAAGTCACCACGGGCGCCTCGCTGTCGACGGAAACGTCGCCTCACACTGAGGAATATTCTGCCTTAAATGAGAAACACCAGCGTCAAACCTGGGGTTTGAACTCTGATGGGCTGGGGGTATAACCACCCTCGTAACCATCTTGCCACATGCAAATTCTCGTCGCGAGTGCGCACAAAAAGGTAAAAAATGTTGGGAAATGTGAAAGAAATTACAAATGCGATTTTTTTTCAATCCAGTCGCATTTGCAATTGATCATCGGCCAGGATTCTTTGCCGAAGCCAAAGCCACATAAAGAACTTACATTTAGGTTGAACTTTGTCCTTGCATAGCTTGGAGAAGTTGATTTGTGGAAAAAAAAGCCTAAGAATTGTGCAACATAAGCCGAGCTGGAGCTATATTGATCTGAAGCCGTCAGTGTCCAATTAATTTTTTTCCTCCCCTATGCAAGGTCAACTCCCTTGCAATTTAATCCAAAGAGCCGCGAACTCTAGGATCTGAATTTCCGTTTTTCTTCCCTGAAACTATGTCATCCACCTATCATTCATCATTGCTTGAGCGACTGTGAGATGTTTTAATCTAGAGACCTTTGCACATTCTTGGAGCCATGCCATTGAACCACTGCGATGTACAGAATCTGGCAATATCTCCCGGACTGGAGCAATTCTGGTGCATGCATTGAATAGGGATGAATCCACATGGTCACAAGGTACTTTGAAAATGGACCGATCGATCGTATAGACTAGCAGCTAGGGACTATTTCCTCATCTTGAAACCCTTCCCTCCCGTGGCGCACCCAGGGCACCACCGGGGGGGGGGGGGGGGGGCCGAATCTCACCGCCAACTTCCCTCCCCCTCTTGGCATCCCTTCCGCCGCTGCCGCCGGCGGCGGCCGCGGTGGCGGCGGCCCCTGGTGCCTAAGGTGCTAGGGGTGGTGGATGCAACGATCTTCTCTGAAGGGGCGGCTGGGGCGGCGTCGGCGGAGATAGTCGAGTGCGGTGGCCGGGGCGGCGACCTCGGCCAGGCGGCGGCTGCATCTGCCCCGGACTCCTGGTGCGGGCGGTGGAGGCAAGCCGCGGCTCTAGGTCCCCCGCCTAGGCCAGCCGTCTTGAGGCGGCGTGGTGGGGCTTGGGGCGGTGGCCGGTTCGCCGGGTGTGTGCCCTCCAGCGGAGTGAAGCAGAGGTGGTGGACGTGCGATTGATGCCTTCTGCAGCGAGACCTCCGGCGGCGCAGGTTGCGGGTCCGATCTGGGCCCTGAGGCCCAAATTTGGGCCGGCTGGGACTGATCCAATTGGAGTGTTGCGGTTTTGGTGAAGATGCAGCCGTTCTCCCCTCAGTTGTTTTGACCGGCGGCGTGGGGGCTGACTGGTTTTGCTGAATAATGGCTGTCTGTGAGATCCTGGCTCAGGGCTTAACAGGATTGATAGAATACTCATATCAACAAGTTGCAACTTCTTTTCCGGAAGCTCATCTGGAAGGAACTCCGAGGTTAAGCGTGCTTGGCCCGGAGCACTCCAAGGATGGGTGACCGACGGGAACTGGTTCCCGGGTGCGCACGAGTGAGGACAAAGTGCGCAGAAAAGACTAGTGTTGATCTGTGTGGCCAGTCTGGAGATCCTAGAGAGCTGCCAGGGGTGACAGGCCCGGCCCGGGGGTGGCCGGGGTGTTACAATTTGGTATCAGAGCCGACTCTCGCGGCAACACGGGCGTGTGCGGGTCAGGGGCGCGGACATGTGGAGCATGTGCCGGCACTGGGCGCACAGACGTGTACCAAGAGGGGAAGTTCCTGGACTGGGGGCTGACCGACGAGGGCGTCGGTCTTCTAAGGGGGGAAGGATGTGAGATCCTGGCTCAGGGCTTAACAGGATTGATAGAATAATCATATCAACAAGTTGCAACTTCTTTTCCGGAATCTCATCGGGAAGGAACTCCGAGTTTAAGCGTGCTTGGCCCGGAGCACTCCAAGGATGGGTGACCGACCGGGAACTGGTTCCCGGGTGCGCACGAGTGAGGACAAAGTGCGCAGAAAGAGAGTAGTGTTGATCTGTGGGGCCAGTCTGGAGATCCTAGAGAGCTGCCAGGGGTGACAGGCCCGGCCCGGGGGTGGCCGGGGTGTTACACTGTCGTCCTAGGGTTTCTCCTCCTGTCAAGACGAAGATTTGCCTGATGTCTGTCTTCTTTTATCTGGTTGGAGTGACGAGTTCTGGAAGATTCCACCGACGATCTCGCATGGACGTTTATTCCTAAAGACTGTTGGATCGGATGGTTTTCGGTCATGCCGGAGGGAGCGGCGTGAAGCTCTGTTTTTGTTACCATCATGGGGAAACTATGGTGAAGTCAGAGGTGGAGAAGGTCATAGAAGACGAGATTGAATGACTAGCAATCGTGATTGGAGTCTTTTTGGCGATGAGGAACTGGCTCGGAGCTTCAGAAATCGTCGCAGCAGTATGTAAGTGGGGGTGGCATCACAGGTGAAGTTCAAAGTCCTATCTTTCAGGGTGAAAATCCAAGGTCTGGCCTTAACTGGTTGTGCCAGGCAATGGCCTTGCTGAAGACATTGTTTTGAGAGGGAGACTATCTCCAGGGTGAAAACCCAAGATCTTCGATCGGGCGACGACGATGCTTGTGCATTGTTTCTTTCTTGAAGGCGTTACTTTTGGAGAAATTGAACATCAGGTGTTGTCTTGGTGGTGGTTGTGCTGCTGCTGCAAGGACTGTAACTCTGTAGCGGGACTTTTCTTTTTTATTTTCTTATTTTTATTGTTTTTCGGCTATGTGCATCCGTAATACCTTAGATTATTGCGTTGTTGCAGAGGCTGGGTGTAATTGATATTTCCGCGATATTAATATATACTCTTTATCTAAAAACTTTGTCCTAATCCAAGGTTGGCTTCGTCTTGCCACTCGTACAACTTCCACCTCTGATTTAGCGCCTTGCTAAATCAGTTCAGTTCAAGGACTCCAAGTCCTCCAAAGGATTTTGGTTTACAAACAATTTTCCAGCTGACACAACAAACTCCTTTGCCTTCACATCTCCTGGATTTCCAAAGAAAATCCTGCGAATCTTATCAATGCGCTTGATGGGCCCACTTTCCAAGTTTGAACACCGTTAACATGAAAATAGGGATAGCAGAGAGGACAAAATTCACCAAGGCCAATCTTGCAGCAACATTTAAAAGCTTTCCACGCCACCTGGGCAATCTCGTTGACACCTTGTCGATGTATGGTTGCAATTCTGCCTTTGTTAGCTTCCTGTAATGAAGTGGAAGGCCCAAATATTTGCATGGGAAGTGGAGTATATACACCGGCAGCGAAGCAAGCGGAGGGTGATCATCGGCAGAGCATCGTATTGGATAGATTGCACATTTGTTCAGATTTGCCATCAACCCTGAAGCCCGCCCGAAGATACTGAGCAGCCCTGCCATGATGTGGATTTCGGCTGTCGTGGGGTTGATGAAAATCACGGCATCCTCAACATACAGGCCTGTCCTGACACGACCATAGGGTAACTAAATTGGGGAGAGGGCTTGTGATTGATCAGCCTTTTAAAGGAGCCATTGTAAAGGATCAATGGTAATCGTGAAAAGCATCAGCGATAACGGATCTCCCTGCCACAAGCCTCTTCGTTGTTTTATCCTGCAGCCAATAATCCCATTGGCCAACACCTTGGAGGAATTGGAGCTCCACAAGAGAGCGATCATGTCTCTCCACCGAGGACCAAATCCCAACCTCTCCATTAGTTCCAACATGTCCCAGGAAACTGAATCAAAAGCATCTTCGACATCAAGTTTCAAGAACAGGGCAGTCCTCGTTTTCGAGTGCAACAGCTTGATTGACTTTTTTGACATACAAGAAATTGTCGTGTATACTCCTGATTTTTATGAACCCGGAATGGCTGTGAGGGATCATGTTATGCATGCAACTGATGCAAGGTGCCAGTTTGACATTTTGCACAGTATTTTGGAGACAGGGTGCACAAGACTACACATTAGCCAGTCACCTCGTCTTGGCCAGCATTTGTACATGTCTCAACTCGATACACAAATTCGAACCCAACAATTTGCACAGGTCCAAGCAATCATCTCCGGTAAGGTAAAATACAATTTAATCCTTTTCCACGGTCACGGATCTCCTTGAACCAAGCTGTGAACGTAGCTAATTCTCGAACAAAAAATTAATAGGGAGCGAGCTAAGAATGTGATCAGTAGGTGAGCGCGGTGGTGTTGGCGCCGAGCAGCAGCTGCTCCGCCTTGAACTGCTTCCACTCGTCGAGCACGGCGCCGAGGCTGCCCATCTTCTCCTGCAGCCCGTCGAGGCAGTTGGCCTGGAAGGTGCACACCTGGTGGAAGTTCTGCCTGAACTCGCAGTGGCCGGCGAAGTAGGCGGTGTCCAGCAGCAGCACCGTGGCCCCGTGCGTCGCCGCCAGCTGGTGCTTCACCCTGTCGAACACCAGCCCGTCGCGCTCCCCCGGGTGCCGCTTCATGGCCTCGTACCATCCCTCGAGGAGAGCCGCCGCCGCCGCGGTCGGCCTCGCGTACACGAGCCGCCGCTGGCCGCCGGCTTGTCCAGGTCGTACGGGTTGTCTCCGTGGAACATCTCGCACGACTTGGCGACGTCGGCGCCGGCGGGGACGCGCAGCAGCGGGTTCCGGAACCACAGCGTCGCCACGTCCGTGGACACGAAGCCGTAGCCCAGCGCCAGCACCCGCGACTGGAACCGGTTACGCGCCAACGCCGGCTGGTCTGCGGCGAGCAGCGGGTAGCAGAGCGTGTGCATGTGCCGGCACCTGTCGAAGCCCTTGGCGTCCGTGGCCACCACCAGCAGGTGCTTCAGCAGGGGCTGCGTCCGCACGCCGATGCGGAAGCTCTCCAGGAAGATCTGGAGGACCGAGCCCGGCAGCGCCACCGCCTCGTCCGCGAAGGTCATGATGATCGTCTTGTCCGCCATGGACGCCCTCCGGAGCAGCTCCGCGAGGCTGTCGTCGTCGTCGTCGATACTGCTCACAGCCGCGACCTGCATACTTACAGGTTTCAGTTCTGACATACTTACAACAGATGAGAAGAATCGAGACAAGAAGATGATTGATGTGTACGAACCGTGTTGAGCTTCCTGAGGCCGAGATCTGCGATGGTGTACGGGCAGGGAGCTGCCGGCAGCAGCAGCACCACAAAGGCTGCCGTCGTCGCTGCTCCCAGAACGAAGCACAGCAAATTTCTCACCGAGTTCATAGCCAGTGATCGATCCAGGCTCCAGCAGAAAGTCTCGAGCTTCTAGGAGTGCAGAGCACACTGATGAACCAACTTGTGATGCATCGTACAGACTGCCCCTGTGCTATGTACTTTACTGATACCAAGATTCCTGTCAGAATAGAAGAAAATAAAACGGAAATCGAGACATTGTGGCAATTAATACCACGGTTGACCAGATTTCATCTTACATGTATATATGACTTCCACCGTTCCACGTGATGCAGCTCACTAGTGAAAAACATGAACAGGGCACACGCGCCGTCTCTGAATAGGTCGCTCGCAGGGGGCAAAGGTTGTGCTTCCATCAAACCGGCTACTTTTCCTTTCTAAAATATACAAACGGATGAAGTTAACGGAGCTAGATTACGCTATAGATTGGTCGAAACCTAAAATGGAGCCCCGGACTACATGGAGCTCGTTTTTTGAAAATTCAAAATCGACATTTTTAAATTTTCTAAAAATCGTGAAAACATTTTCGGACGTAGATAAACACACGGTACGACTTCCACACCATGATTTGAACGACACCAACACTTCTCCCTGCTCTATTATGAGTGATAAACACACGGTACGACTTCCACTATTTTTCTAATTGTTGCACTATTTTTGCTTGAATTTTACTGAACTTAAAAAAATAGTTAATATTTATTTCATTTTGCCATGAATTTTATGTGACTACAAAATAGTTAATAATTATTGAAGTATTTTTCCATGAATTATAGTGGTCTGTAAAAATAGCTAATAAGTATTTTTACTACTTTTGCGTTAAGTTCAGTGACCGTAAAAATTGTGCTTCTCAGTTGTAAAAATAGACCTGTTTATAAGGTAGCATTTGGATGGGAACAAGGTTTGGGTTCTCATTAGCAGACTAAATTTCATTTGGAAGCAAATAGTGGCTTCTCAGTTGTTAAGTTTGGAAACATTTTGAAACCTCTTGAATAGTTTAAACATAACCAATTAGTCTTGAATAGAGAATTGCTCAACATATAACGAGAACAACAAGATTGACATGCGAAGTTGAACCACGTTTCTGATGCTATATCTATTCTCGACTCAGCAACATCAGCACAGCACAAGTGATGGAAGTTTTAGACACACAAAGGAGACGCGAAATTTCGTAGGTCGCTCAGGAGATTTCTCATTGTGGTACGCACATCCAAGTCATCAGGTCCATGAGGCCTATGCCAATGCAAGGTTCTTAGCGCGGTTTCATAGGCATTTTGCTTATGTGGCATACTACTTAATGAAGAAAGAGAGTGAGGTTGTAGCTTAACTAAGATACAACCTTTGCACATGGCCATAGGCAAAAAATGGTTCTAACCCAATCATATGTATGCATGAGCCTCAAAGCATTAAATGTAGATACAACATATAAGAAATAATGCATTGTACTAGTTGTATCTTAAATATTTAATACTCCTATGATATCGTGCTAAGAGATCGATGCATTGGCACAGGCCTGAAAGGAAACGAGAGCTAGAAAATTATTATGGGACATTAAACAGTTCATTAACATAGATTCTTCATACACCAGAGCTGAGACCCAAGGCATAATTTTTGAATATCTTGGCCCAAGGTGATAATTGATTGGGGCTAAACTCTTGCATGCATTGGGTTGGGGAGGCAACTAGCCACTAGTTGAGATGGAATTAAATACAATTGTGCCTAGGAGGTGAGTAAGTTATGAGACAAATGGTTTTTGGGATTATGCCCTCGGAACTAGGACGAAGGGAGTAGGAGTTACCGATAATAAGAACCATACGGTGATACGAGACATCTGAAATTTCAGTACCCAGATTAACAAGAAAACTGCACAGCGCAGCAAACCAAATTAAGAGTCCTGGCTAGCTACATCCCTAGGATGAAGGGATGCTCCTTGTTGACATCATCTTCTCCTTGCATCTCAAAGAACGGAAGAGGAACAATGCTCTCTTGCCAATAATACAGAGTAATCTCCATGCCACAGTCTCGATCATCGGCGTCATCGCATTTCAGCGCCGCGTCTCTTAGTAAGTCGCCGTCAAAGTGGCAGTGCAACAGGCGGTAGTGAGGAAACCTGATGAGTACAGCCATCCGGCAGACAAAACGGCTCTCCCCCGAGTCATAAACCTGCGTTGGTGGCGGCGAGACGATGCTAATCCGAAGCGTCAAGTCCCAGACCCCAGCCTCGTAGTCCTGCATCACGAAAACCTCGACATCGGTGCGGCTGGTGCCGTCGCCGGTGCCACACAAGGCGAGGGCGCCGTCGACCTTGAACAGCAATGGCACAGGGCCTGGCCCGGCAGGACGGTCCATCCACCGGAATGTCTCGTCAGTCGTGTCGAAAGCTAGTATGTCCTGTATCACCGTGACGTCGCTGGCAGGTTGTTGGTCTTCCGGCGCCGGCGACACTATCCAGTGCAGGCTGCCACGCTGCAGAACTGAAGGTGGATCACGGTTACGGGAGAAGCATGGCAGCCCATCAAGCAACGCAATTTCCAGTGAGGACGATGGTGCCGGCGTCCACCGGCCCGACCAGATACGCCTTGGGTTGTCAGATGATCCAACCGTGAAGACAAAGTAAGTAGCACAATCACCTTCTTCCCCGACAATGATGATAAAATAGAGCACCCGGTATTCTCCGGTTGGGTGGTGCCGGTAGAAACCTGCGATGTGGATGCGGGAATGGAACCAGCCAAGCTTTTTCAGGGGAGTACACTGGCGGGTGGCCGGGTTGCACAGGTAGAATAGGCTCTCGTCGCGGGGAGTGTAGGTCGTGCTGGAGACGAGGAGGAGGCCGTCAAGAGTGGCGTGGAGCGTGAGATGATACATGCTGGGGGCGGCGCACCGGATAACGGGCCGGAGCGTGCGATCGGCGGCGTCACGGCGGACGGCGAGGAGACGGGAATCACTGGTGCCACTCAGCCGAACATGGTCGATGATGGGGAGCGAGGGCTGGCGTGCGTGGTGGTCGAGCATGAATTTGCGGGTGGAGGTGGCGCTGTGCCATGACTTGCGGACGGCGCGGCAGCGGAGGACGTCCTCGGACGGCAGCCGGAGGAAGATCTCTTCGATGAGAATCGACTCGGGTAGGTCGTCAAGGACGGTGGCGCCGGTGGTGTCCGGCATGGTGAGATCGGTCGCTGGCTCTCTGTTTGATCGAATAGAACGGAGCTGGCGCGGCGAATATATGCATGGGAATCTGAAGGGTGTGGAGGGTTGTTGGGAGTGATGAGACGGCTAATGAATCGATGGAAGCCGGAACAGTTTCGAGTCATCTTCTGCGCCGGGCGCCTCGGCTCCTGATCCTGATGGGCAACGACATTCATGCTCTCAGTTTCCGAGTATGGCACACAGAACAGAGTTCGCCCGAATGGACTGGCCAGTCCGACACGAAGCACGCGCGCTCAGCCGCTCGCACTGGTAGCAAAGCATGCTGACACTATCACGTGGACCCTGACAACTAGTGGGAGTTATACGACAAAGTCTGCCTACAAGGCTCAGTCCATCGGCGCCACCTCATGTTCTTTTGTGAGCATCGTCTGGAAGACATGGGCCCCTCCCAAGTGCACTTTTTTTTGCATGGCTGGCAATGCAGAACAGATTGTGGACCTCTGACCGCCTCGCTATTAGGGGGTGGCCTCATCAACCCACTTGCCAACTTTGCAGATGCCAACCTGAGACAGCTAGGCACCTCCTGTTTGAGTGTCGTTACTCCAGACAGATTTGGTGCGACGCCGCGGTTTGGCTTCAGTGTCCGGCCCTTTTGCATGACTTGGGCACGACTAGAGCAACGATGCGTGATTACTGGAAGGCCATCTCCGAGATGACTTCGGTTTCTCGCAAGGGTCTCAAGACGGCGATCATCCTCATCACCTGGGAGATTTGGAAGGAGCGGAATGCACGGATCTTCAACAACAAATTCACTATGCCATCTTCCTCAAAAAAAAAAAAAAAATTCACTATGCCATCTGTGCTTTTGCAACGCATCAAAGATGAGGGCAGGAACTAGATCCTTGCAGGCGCGAAGAAGTTGGCAGAGCTGATTGCTTCTTGAAGAAATGACGATCTTTCTTGCTGAGAGAGTGGACGGAATAGGCTGATCCGGTGTTCTTTCTGTTTTACCGCTTTTAGTTTTTTTTCCTTTGGCCTCGGGCGTATCATGTTTGCTTCTTCTATATTAATATAAAAGGCAAAGCTTTTGCCTTCGTTTCAAAAATATTTTGTTATATATGTACGAATGTTTGTAAAATCGAGAGGAAGAAAATTTCTTTGTGGAAGGCAATAATTACGATTTGTTTTACTACTCAAACAGATTTTTATAACACGGTGAACATTTTTTATAATGTATATATGGATTTTTGTTATAAAATCGACCGAGGGTTATTTAACTCTCCACAGATTGAGATAATACTATGATTCCATTATGAATGCTATGGTTTTTAAATCAACATCTTTTATATCCTACTATCAATTTTTTCTATCATATATTTGTCTAATTTAAGTTTCAATTTTTCAGTTTGCAAACCTCTCTCCAAAAGAAACCGTATTTATACTAGATGGACACGTGTGTGAAACAGCCATACATCATTGCTAGAGCCAATTTAAGTAGGAAAAGGGACGGTGTATCGATAATTTTGACATTTAAAGTAATAATACAGCCACAACGAGTAAGCTTGGCTGTCGGGAAGGAATTCCACACCGTAGATAGAAAATAATACAAATAAACGAATTGCAAAAGCCGGAATCATAAAAATATGAGGGGCCGTTATTGCAATCATATTTGAATTATTTCTCAGCGATCAACGAAGAGATCCTGCTTGAGGGATCTCGATGCAGATCAGTTGGTGGAGTGGTACGTTAATAATGTGTTCCAAAATCTTTACAGGTGAGTCCGGTCCAAAACCAAGGAGTAAGAGTGTAATGAAATGTTCGTACATGCCTCACAATCACAGACGCAAAAATAAAATGAACACGGAGAAATAGGGGAAATTGATGTTTATCAATCAATTGGTATATCTCTCCATACATATATTGGTATATATCGAAGAGGGAGACGGGGACAAACCTATATGAGAAAACCCCATCCCAAGAAAATGGGTGAGACCATACGGGCGTACGGTGGTTCCCCAACAATACAAACGATTTGGCGTGAAACTTGATTAATTAAATTACTGTAAGATTGCAACGTTGGGAGTTTATGTGACTAATTCGATTGATTAGGAAGTATTTGATTGATATATTCTGGATTAGGAAATATTTGATTGGTATATTCTGGATTAATAAATATTTATTGTTTAAGAAGTATTTTATTAATTCTTGATTAGGAAATATTTGATTGGTTAGGAAGTATTTGATAGATATATTCTCAATTAAAAATCGTTAATTGATTAAGAAGTATTTGATTGATTAGTATTTTGGCGTGCAGCTTTTACACTCCATAAGAATTCCCATGCTACCATGCATCTATATCCTGAGAATCCAAGGCATAGTGAGTCTGTCCAGATTACAAGATCTAGCGCGTGGATTTATCATTTATTGTCTAGTGCGAGGCCGCATGCATACATGAGACGGTCGCGCGCTGCGAGGCACTCGCAATTCCGGGTCGATCCGAGTATAAAAGTAACTAGGCCGGCCACGCTCTCTCTACCCCTCGCTCCCTCCTGCTCCCACCACGGTAGCTGCAATGGCGTCTCGTCACCTCCTATGACACCCTCTTCCAAGGCTTTGCCGCTCGGCTCACCCAGGAGGAGCTGGAGGCCATGTCCAGGAAGCCCGACTTCGGCCGGTGGTTCCCTGACGGGATGATGTACCCGGCCACCACTCATACACCCGAGTTCCTCGACCTCACTACGAGTGCCAGGTCTATGTGGGACAGCTCCAGCTATGGCAAGGGAGTCATCATCGGTGTCTTGGACTCCGGAATCAACGCCAACCACCCCTCCTTCGATGACTATGGGATGCTCTTGTCACCGCCGGCCAAGTGGAAGGGCACGTGCGACGCCACCGGCGGCGTCCGCTGCAACAACAAGATTATTGGCGCCAGGTTTCTTGGACGACAACTCTGCCCCCAACGATGTGAATGGCCACGGCACGCATGTGGCCTCGATAGCGGCCGGCGCCTTCGTCGCCAACGCCTCATACTTCCACGGGGGACAAGCCAACGGAACGGCTGCCGGGATTTCTCCCTTAGCGCACCTCGTAATCTACAAGGTCTGCAATACCAACGTGTGCCCCCACTGGGCGATACTCAAAGGGTTTGTGGCGGCGGTGAGTGACGGCGTCGACATCATCTCCGTCTCCATAACCGACGACGTTGATTTGCCGGCACCACCGTACTACGAGGACGCGGTGACCTTCGCCGCATTCCGCGCAGTGGCCAAGGGCGTCCTTGTCGTGGCCGCTGCTGGAAACAAGGGCCCGGACCGGGGACTGTTAGCAACGACGCGCCGTGGCTCCTCACGGTAGCCGCTGGCTCCGTCGACCGGAGGATCGTCGGTGACATAGTGCTGGGGAATGGAGACACCGTGGAAGGGGAGGCGCTGGTGCAGGGGGTCGTCTCCAACACAGAATACCCCCTACACTGCCCCAACGAGGGTTACCACCTTTGTGACGGCGTCAGCCCTGACAGTACGAAGGGGCACATCGTCATCTGTGATGAAACCACCGCCCCAACCGTCCAGAATCTCTACGACAAAGGCGCGGCGCATGTGGTGATCGTCCGCCCTGAGAATTATGGCTACACATTCCCTCTGATCGACTACGGAGCACCCACGGTGCAGGTGGCCGGCGTGTTCGGCAAGAAACTCAGGAAATACTGCCAATATCCCTACTCCGTAGTGCATGTGTCCTTTGGGGGCACGATAGTCAAAGTTGGAGGGGCGCCCACGGTGGCCTCCTTCTCCAGTCGAGGCCCCAGCCGCAACAACCCGCTCATCATTAAGCCGGACATCCTAGCGCCGGGATTGAACATCCTCGTGGCTGGAATCGACCTGGACAAACCTTTCATATTCAACTCCGGGACGTCGATGGCGACGCCTCATGTCAGCGGCGTGGCCGCTTTGCTGAAGACCCTGCACCCGGAGTGGTCGCCGGCGGCCATCCGGTCGGCCATCATGACCTCGGCCATCGGCTACGACAACACGGGCGAGTTCATCATGGACGAGCAGCGCCAGACGGCCAGCGTTCACGACATCGGCGCTGGCCAGATGACACCCCAGGCCGCTGTTAGCCCTGGCCTCGTCTACGACATGGACGCGCGTGACTATGCTGCGTTCCTGTGCAACATCTCCGGCCCCCACGATGACGTCCAAGACTTGATCGGAGATCTCGGCCTCAACTGCACCACCTTGTCCGCCGGCGTGCAGGAGGTCGACCTTAACTATTCCAGCTTGGTCGTGCCGACCAACACCACGGTGCAGCGGACGCTGACCAGAGTTGGGCCGGGACCGAGAGGGGAAATCTACCAATCCTTCGTGCACATGATGGATGATACGGTGCAGGTGAATGTGTCGCCCAAGAATCTTAGCTTCGACGATCCCGGCGAGACGCACAGCTTTCAGGTCTCGGCCGACTACCAAGGCAAGGACGCGCCGGTGGAGGGAACCCTGTACTGGCAGTCTCCTTACCACCAGGTCAAGAGCCCCATCGTCGTCCTGATATGAAGATGACCGTCGGTGGCCAAGTAGAAACCCATCCACAATAGTACCTGTCATCGTCTCGTGTTGTAATGATGACAAATTATAGGATCATTTGCCGGTAAGAACATTTGGTGAGTCTATCCCAATTTATATACGCTGTTTCAGTAGAATTTTCAGTAAATCTCGATTGCGTCTAGGGCAACTAATTAAGCACACACTGCAATGTTAGGCCAACAGTTATTTATATTGTCATTAACTATTTACAAACCTCTTGCTTCGAACAATGGCACGAAATTTTCAAATCTGCAATTTAGCTATCCTGATAACTATCTATACAATTAGAAGATTAACGGAAGTTAGAACCGAAGGTGAAATGAAATAGCAATTCAAGAAAGTTGCTAACTTATTCTTAGATTAAACTTCAACCTTCACAACTTATGAGCTGTGATACATTAGCCATCACAAGACTGGATCGTGTATTTCTAAAACAATAAGGTATTTAGCTGTGCCTATTCAAGATCTCTTGGTTGCCTTGGATAGACAACTAGGCAAAGATCACAAATGCATTTCATCTCCTTTTAGAAAGCTGAGTTGTTATTTATCACTAGTGTTAGGGTTGTGCATAATCTGTTATGTTGATCTAGAGCTGCAGTCTTTGTTATCTTTGCGATTTCACTACTTGGAGTTTGACTTTAAGGGATCAATTAATCTCCGGAAACTCCCAAAACATAAATGAGAATATGAACATCATATATGTAAGCTTGTAACTTTTACACAGTGGAGTGATGAGATGTCACTGCTTACAGTGTTCCTCAAAGCTTATTGCCAGCAGCAGAGCTGTACATTTTGGAGCAATGTGAATCATATGTATGCGCAGTTCAGGGCTTTCTATATACAAGTTACATGGCATGACAAGTGAACAAACGATGTAAATACTGTCGACTAAAACCGATTCTCAATTATATCACTGTCCTTGGTCCTCGAGACGAGATCACTTGTGAATAGTGATAGGCTTCTTCAGAAAGACAAGCTCACTTGCTATAAGCTTCTTTCCTGAAAAATCATTACCCGTCAAGGTCAGATTTGTTACTAATAACTACTATTAAAATCAGAATGTGGAAGTTTTGCATGGTAAACAAAATTGGGAAAATTTGAAAAAAAAAACAGAGAACATGTCAGTTTGGGCCTATTCTTGCTTGGGTTTGGGTTTCCATTCCTCTCGCCGCACCGCCGCCTCCGGCCTCCCATCCCACCGCGCTGCTCATCCTCCTCACCCTAGTCCCTACCGCTCCGCTCCACCGCCCCCTCAGCGCGGCGCCGCTGGATTCGCCGTCGCGGCGAGTATCCATTATCCAGCCCCCACTACTCCACCCAAACCCCGCACATATTCCCCAACCAAAACCCTCGCCGCCACCACGATGCTGCTCCGCTCCGGGCGGCGCCTCGCGACCCTGGAAGAAGCAGCGCGGGCGACCGTGCCGAGGAGAAGATGCAGGGCAAGGTCGGATCTGTTCGCCGGCTTGCCTGAAGAGATCCTGCTTGACATCCTGGTCCGCCTCCCGGCCAAGTCCGTGCTCCGCTGCCGCGCCGTCTGCCGGCTCTGGCGCCGCCTCGCCACTGACACCGCGTTCCTCCTCGACCACCACCACCGCCAGCCGGAGCTCCCATTAATCAGCTCCTATCGAACAGCCGATGACGCTGTCAACTCCCCCCGCCTCAAAGCCGTACATCTGCAAGACGGTGAGGTCCGGCCATTCTTCGGGTTCCCTGAACTCTCTTGCTCCGTTTCCGTCGATGCCTCATGCGATGGACTCTTCGTCGTCAACGGGTACATCTGCAACCCGGCCACGCGCCAGTTGGCACCCGTCTTCTGTGGGGGCAACATCGTCGCCCTCTTCCGGCACCAACCATCAGGGAGTACCGTGTGCTGTACTGGAGAACATCAAACCTGCCTTTGGATGTGTTCTGTCCACATGGGTACCGCGTCCTCACCGTGGGAACCAACAAATGCAGGCGCGTCGATTCTTCGACACTGGGCTTGAGGGGACTACACTTCTTTGGCGCGCCTGTCCTTCTCTATGGCAGCTTGAACCTGCACTTGAGGAGCACCTACCACAGGATCGTCGTGTTCGACACGGTGACGGAGACATTCCGGCACATGCGGCCACCACCGGTGAACCCCCGCCATGTCATGCACTTGCTGCAGGATCGCGAGCATGAAGTGTGGGCATTCCAGTACCGGATTGAACTGCCGGTGATGGACATCAGGCGTTTTCAGGAGCAAGGAGATTTTTGGGCGAAGGTTGTGTCCGATGAGGGAGACGTGCTTGTGAGCTGTTATGGCCACTTGTTGCACTGTGACAAGAAGGAGAATTTGGTAGCTAACTTCAAGTATGATGATGACATGCCGGGTATTCTACCTCATAGGCTGAAAGAGAGTCTTGTTCAGCATCCTTTTTTCAAGAAGAGAGAGGACTGATTCCTGTCGAATCTCCGTGAATTTCATGGCACCATTAAATGTGAGTAAGTTCTCTTACTTCAAAATATAATTCTCTAAGAGTTTAACTAGATATGATACAATCAGTAAGCTATACCATTAAATACATATTCTGTTGAAATCAACTCCACAGTCCACATAGCAAGCTCGTACTTGCTATATTTTCTTAATTCTCTGTTCTTTAGCTTTGAAATTATGGAAGTCCATTGTTACCATCTGGAATTACGCAATATTCCCCACAGTCCATTCTCTGTTCAATTGTTATTCCTGCTGGTTGACCATATGGTGCGGGTGCTTCCACAGCATTGTCATGGTGCTTGGGTCTGGCATCCAGAGGCTCCTCGATTAGGCCCCAAATACTACATAAGTTCATGCTTGGGTTTAGGCCCTTTGGTCCTGGACAGATGGCAATCTGGCATGAAGGTGCCTAAGTAACTTTCACACAGGAAATCTTGTCACTGGATAGGGAATACTTCTAGCTAAAAAATTATACTACGCCTCATGGAATGATTCATACAAGTGTACATAACATGAAAACATGAGTTTATTTTTCATGGTGCTAAAATTGTATGATCTGCCATTGTGCTGTTAATATTGATCCATTTAAAAATGTAGCTCTTCCCATGTAGAAAAGAAAAAGCAATGTATTCTTATTAAAAACACAACTTTTACCCTCCCTGTCCCAATATACACTGACTCATGTTCAGCATCCTTTTTTCAAGAAGACAGAGGACTGATTCCTATCGAATCTCCGTGAAATTCATGGCACGATAAAATGTGAATAAGTTCCTGCTTACTTCAAAATATAATTTTCTAAGACACGAACTTGATATGATACAATCAGTAAGCTATACCATACCACTAAATACATATTCTATTGATCTGGATTAACATGGTTTTTGGATTTTCTTAGCAGACCCAGTGTCATTAGCACCCATATTGTGGCTTATCAGTTATTTTGAAAACGTTTTTAAACCTTTGAAAATTAGAAACAAAGGAGAAATGGTCTTCAACAGAGGATTGCTCAAGAAATGCACTAGTCAACACAAGGAGAACTACTTGATTTGCATGTGAATCTGTACCACTTTTCTGAAATCCACTCCACAAGTCCACAGTCCGCACATAGCAAGCTCATACTTGCTATATTTTCTTCTGTTCTTTAGTTTTGAAATTAAGGAAGTCCATCGTTGTCATCTGTAATTACGCAATATTCCCCAGTGTATGTCTTGTACCCTATGGCGTGGGTGCTACCACAGCATTTTTATGGTGCTCGGGTCTGGCATCCAGGGTCTTCTCGATTAGGCCCCAAAGACTACATAAGTTCATGCTTGGGTTTGGGCCTTTCCGTCCTGGACAGATGGCAATCCAGCATGACGATGCTTCTATAACTTTTACACAGGAAATGTTGGCACTGATTAGGGAATACTTCTCACTAAAAATTTAGACTACGGCTCATGGAATGATTCATACAAGTGTATATAACATGAAAAGCACGAGTTTATTTTTCACGGTGCTAAAATTGTTTGTTCTGCCATTGTGCTGTTAATATTGATCCATTTAAAAATGCAGCTCTCCCTGTAGAAAAGAAAAGAAATGTATTCTTATTGAAAACAACTTTTACCCTCCCTATCCCAATATTCCCTGACTCATGCCAGCAGGAAAAATGATGCACATAGTGTATATTTATTGCAGATTGTTTTTTGTCTTTTATGCATTCAGAAATTCTGTAAATAATTTGTGTGTAAGGTTTACAACGTGCTAAGATAACCTTATTTATGTTAAATACTCCTAACACATAAAGCTCCCACTGCCCCGGTTGCTTTATTCTTGTGACAACATTTACTCCCTCTTTATCAAAATATAAGACTTTCTAGCCATTCTGCATTTGTCTTGATTTGTACGTATGTATACATGTTTTAGTGTGTTGATTCACTCATTTTGGAACGAATCTGGACAAAGTTAAAAAGGCTAGAAAGTATTATATTTTAATACGGAGGGAGTAGATAACAAGGTGCACTATTGTAAGTTGTAACTAAGTTGCTGACTTGCAATTCAGTGCAAACTATAGAATGAAATTTGCATGATAGCCAATTTCCGATGGATTAATTCCATTAATATGTATCTGAGGTTCTGTGTCGAGTATGCCTCCTTTGTTTCAGCTATTTTATTGATACTGAGACTAGAGTACATATTGGGTTAGTTATGTTATGCATGAATATCTATATATCTCTGTTGTTTACAATTGGTAACGCAGCCTCAGTGAAATTTCTTTTCCAATGTATGCGTATATCGCCTTAAGCTTACCCTGCACAGATCTACACATCCATGGATATGCATTTTACTTAAAACCTAAATTAGTTGATATATTTAACCTACTGACTCTTACTCTGGCTGTGTTTGCTGCTTGCAGGCAATGGTGTAGTACTTCAACTGTTGCCCATGTGTTTAGGAGTTCTCCACTGCAGTGGGGTAATGAATCTTTATGTTCACCTGTTGTGTTTATCAACTTCAGTTATCGTTTTAGGCATTGCTCACGCGTTGTGTTTATGAACTGATGTTACTGATTTCATGAGATAACACTCTTGACCAAACTGTTCCTATATATGTTGTCTGAAGTGAAAAGTCACAACACTGTGGTAGGGTCTCTTTGCTAGATACAAATCATGCAAATACTTGGGGTTTTCAGAGAGGATGAAATCAATCCGGGCACTTGCGACTATGCTCCTCTACTACAGCTTCCACGATGTCCAACAGTCAGCACAGCTGTTTTCTATCGGCACCACTTGTCGGAAGATGACCGGGTGTGTTGTACATGATCATGTGGGATGACAGACGGCAGGTGCTTTACAACATCGTCACGATGGGATCTCAGCAGCCAAGATTCATCCACAAAGGAAATGTATCAGATGCATTCTTGTCAGCCACAGTAGGTCAGGCGTTACTTCTTGGAATGTCACATTCCTCCTCTTATCAACCATTCCTCCACTGGAGAGTGTTGACTTTGACGGAAGATTCATAGGAATTGTGGAACGCAAAGACTGCTGATACTTGGGGATTACTTCCAGTTTTATTGAATGTCTCTGAAAAGATGAACGTGGCTTACTTCTCATTTGCTCCACAGCTGCGATATGCAACAAGAAGATGGCTGCTCTTAATTCTCATAGGGCTTATGTGCCGTTTTCTTATGTTTTTGGTGCTGCTAGTACTGAACATTCTGAATGTTGACAGTAGCGTTTCTCTTATTTTCTGAAGTTGTATGATTGTATCGCATCTTGCACCTGAGTACTACTATCCGTCAAATTTCTCAGACCGAATGCTCGACACACTGAAATGCTTTACGTCTTAATGTAATGTTTTTTCTTTGAGCATCTTTTTTTGTTGAGCATCTGCTTTACTGCAGTGACTGAGCTGGGCTACCATCTTCCTGTGGGCCTGTGCTTGAGGGCAGTTTGTAAGTAGTGCTGCCTCGCGGTTCAGTGATTCAGTATTTCCGCCGCTCCCGAATCATCCTCAATCCCGGCCGCTCCGCTCGTGCGCACGCCGCCGTCGAGCAGATTCCAGCACCACCCCCAGCCCCCACACACACCCCTCCAACCTCGCCGATGATGCTCAGGTCCGAGCGTGACCGCCTTGCCGGCATACCGGAAGAGATCCTGCAGGAGATCCTGGTCCTCCTCCCGCCCAAGTCCGTGCCCCGCTGCCGCGCCGTCTGCCGCTCCTGGCGCCGCCTCGCCTCCGACCCCGCGTTCCTCCTCGACCACCACCGCCGCCAGCCGGAGCTCCCCCTAATCAAGACCTATGGCGACTGCGACAGCCCCCGCCTCAGAGCCCTGCACCGCCGGGACCGCAAGATCTGTCCAGTATTTGGGTTCCCCAAACTCTTCGACTACCGCGATACCGTCGATGCCTCATGCGACGGCCTCCTCATCGCCGGCCAGTGCATCAGCAACCCGACCACGCGGCAGTGCGCGCCCCTCAGCCCCAACCCGAAGCGCAAGGTCCAGAACATCCTCAGCCTCTTCCGGCACACGCCGTCAGGGGAGTACCGCGTGTTGTACTCGAGATACCTAAACGGCGTTTTCAACATGGAATGCCGGATTGAGTACCACGTCCTCACCGTAGGAACCGACAGCTCAAGGATCGTCGGTTGTCCGGTACCACCGGTTGAAACGGAGCTGATTAGCAAGGGAGGGCCGCACGTCTTCGGCGCAGCAGTCCTTGTCGATACCAGCCTGCACCTGCACCTGCACGGCTGCACCTGGGAAAGAAGTTTGCCGTCCGCTATCACAGGATCCTCGTGTTCGACACGGTGGCGGAGTCCTTCCGGCACATGCGTCCACCGCCCGTGAACCCCAGCCATGTTATGCACCTGTTTGACATGGGTGGCACACTTGCGGCGTCCACCAGCAAGGACGGCATGACGGGAATGAGCATCTTCATGCTTCAAGACCGCGAGCATGACGTTTGGGCGTTCCAGTACCGGATAACGCTACCGGTGATGGAGATCAGGGGTTTCCAGGAGCGGGGGGATTGGTGGGCAAAGGTTGTTAGCAAGGAGGGAGATGTGCTTGTCAGCTGCTATGGACATCTGTTACTTTGTGACAGAAGGGGCAATTTCGTAGCCAGCTACAATTTTGATGATGACCTGCCTGTGGTTCTACCTTTGAGGCTGAAAGAGAGTCTTATTCAGCATACCTTTTTCCAAAAGGCGGAGAACTGAGAGTGAGTTCTGTTTGCTTACTTTCTTCAGAATTCTAATTTCCTGAGAGTTGAACTAGATGTGATGATACAGTCAGTAAGCTATACCATTATATACATATTCGTTTTACCTACACTATTTGTTTATTATTTGCATGGGAACAGGGTTTGGATTCTCCTACATAGACTAAATCTCATTACGAAGCATATAGTGGCTTCTCAGTGGTTCTGTTTGAATATATTTTGAAACTGCTTGAAAAACTGAAACATAACAGAGATGTTCTTGAACAAACCTGCTCAGCATATCACCCATCGTGTATATTTTGCTAAAGATTTCTCACGAAATTGCTTTCCTTCTAATGTACGACATACATTTGCTTGTGATTGGAGATGCTTCTCCCTCTTATTCAGAACTGGGCAACTATTTCTTTTGCGCATTCAGAACTTCTGTTAATTAATTTCTGTATGGTTTATGATGTTTGATGATAACCTTGGTTATGTTAAATAGCAGCTGAAGCTCTTACTGAACTGTTCCTTTTCTATTCATGCGGGAACACTTGGATAACAGGGTGCAAAGCATGATTACGGAGAAGAAACAATGCATCTCACTCCTTGAGCCCGAGGAAGAATGGAGGATCATTACCCGCACACGTTCCATGTTGCTTCTCAAAGAAAGCCTGTGGAATAATGCTCTCTCGCAACAAATGCGTAGTAATCTGCACACGGTGGCTGCTGTCTTCCTTCCCGTGGCATTCCATGATTTCTAAAACCTTGCCATCAATGTCACAGCGCACCAGACTGCTTGGAAGCTGGATAAGCAGCTCCCGCTCGTTGACCAAGGCCATGGTTAACTCAACCTGCCGCAACACTGCCGTTACCGCCGACAAGTCAATCCGGCACCGTAAGACCCAGACCTCATCCGAATAGTCTTGCATGACAAAGACATCCATGAAGACACCATCACCTTTGCGGGCGCTGAACAGAGCGAGTGCTCCGTCCATCTCCAGCAACAGCGTCTGGGTCCCCAGTGGCACTGGCGCCTGGGCGGGACGTCGCAGCCACCTGAATGTCTCCACCGCGGTGTCGAACACCATTATGTCGTGGGCGTCGGTGTAGTAGTGGTCGTACTTCCCATGGTCCCAGTGCAGGCCACCGCGGTGAAGGACCGGCGCATTCTTGCTGGGATAAGGGAGCCCCTTGCGCAACGCCTGCTCGACAGAAGGCGTCGACGACGGAGGCGGCCGTCCCATGAATCTTCCCAGCTCGTCCGGCCCTATCGACGTGATGTAGAAATCAACGTCCTTGTTTCCTGGTCCCGACTGGCGGGTGTACAGTACCCGGTACTCCCCGGAGGGGTGGTGCAGGTAAAGGTCGGCTATGTTGGTGGTGTAAACTTGCCGGGTGCCATGTTCAACGAGCTGCGGTAGAGCAGCACACCGGCGGGTGGCCGGGTTGCAGACGTAGAAGAACCTATAGCTGGAGTAGGTGTTGACCGTGTTGATGCTGACATTGCCGGAGACGAGGAGGAGGCCGTTTCGTGAAGCGTGGAGTTGGGGCATGTTAGAGTCTGTCGCATAACGGAGGAGAGGTAATAGCTTCTGTTTGCCGCCACCGGCGCCACGAAAGACAGCGAGATAAGGAGGGTCACTGGTTGCAGCGCCGCCGTCCGCGAAGTTTGAGATGAAGGCGATGGGAGGGACGGCTGGTGTCGGTGGTGGGCGAGAAGGAACTCGCGAGTAGAGGTGGCACGGCGCCACTACTTGCGGAGTGCGTCCTTGGGCGACAGCCGGACGAGTATCTCCCAGACGATGATCGACTCCGGCAGGTCATCGAGGACAGTCGCGCCGCTCTTGTCCGGCATGGTGTGACAGATCGATCGCCGGATGCCCCGGTCGGTCAGATCCGGGAAAAATTAGCGTGCGGAGGTTTTTAGCAATCTAACTCGGTCATGAGATTTGAGAGATCTAACTCGGTCTGAGCTGAGATTTGAAGCATCGTTTTTGATTGGGAGTCCAATTCGACTTAGGACCGACAAACATAGGACGTCAATTATTTTGGAGCGGATAACACTTGCAGTTCCTGTACCTTTTTATTACCTTTTGACGCGCCAAAATCATGGCTGCTGTGAATGAAAAAACACGTTGTTCCGTCTTCTTGACAGTTGATTAAAAAAATGATGATTAAAAATAGACGTACTAACAATTGATGATTAAAAAATGGCGTATCTACATATGGTAATCTGTCTATATGTTTTGCATATCGAGTTGGACTCCAAATTCTAGACGGTGCTTCAAATCTTAGCACAGACCGAAATAGACTGCCACTCCTACGATATCTCAAGTCTTCCGAAAATGCTTATGATTGCTCGTGCGAGCGCTCGCACGCCTCTTGCGCAGCAGCGGCCTATTCCCTTTCCTAATCTCCCGCATGCACATGGGACCATTGGTCCATTTCTTTTCTTTGTCGCTTCCTAGTCTGCTAATCTCCCGCATGCACATGCATCGATGGGACCACGGGTCCATTCCCTTTTCTTGTCAGCTTCCTACTTTTGCTAATCTACCACATGTACATACATGGATGGGGACCGCCGGTGCTATTTTTTTTAGTTTGCTAATAAAGAAATGCATTTTAAATCTGCGAACAATTTTGGAACTTGTTAAACATTTCAAACAAACACTGTTTTATTTTTATTACGTAATATAGATTTTTAGCTAGCCTATTCTCTTTACGAGCATGCACCGTGGTCATGTTTCAAACCAAACCAGGACCGGCACCCTTTTTTACTATTCCCTTTTTACTATTCCCTTTACGAGCTAAAAACAAAAATATTCGAATTTGTCTAAAAAAACAAGTATAATTTTTCAAATTCCCTTTTTGGGACAGTGATTTTTTAGGGTAAATAAAATGGGTGGGGAATAGAAAAAGTCCACTTCCTACTAGTACAAAAAAATATAATAAAAAAGAACTACCACTTCCTACTAGTATAAAAATAACAGAAAACATAATTTAGACTACTACTCATTTTGATCAAAACATATTCTAGATGAACGCCAATAATATCCAAAGACAAAGAAAATATAATTATGAAATGATAACTATGATCCCCTTTTTTACTATTCCCTTTACGTGCTACAAAGTATTCGATTTTTGGCTGCAAAAAAATATTCAGTATAATTGTTCAATTCCCTTTTTGGGACAGTGGTTTTTTAGGGTAAATAAAAATGGGTGGGGAATAGGAAAATTCCGCTTTCTACTAGTACAAAAAATTAGAATAGAAAAGAATTACCACTTTTTACTAGTATAAAAATAATAGAAAACATAGTTGAGACTACTACATATTTTGATAAAAATAGACTCCTGATGAACAAAAAACTTCGATTTTAGCTTGTAAAAAGTTCCCAGTATAATTTTTCAATTCTCCTTTTGGGATAGTGGGTTTTAGGAGTAAATTCTCTTTTAGCTAGTTCTAGGATTACTAACTTGTTCGCTAGGTAGTTGGTATCATCATTTACTATTATTTTAGGTTGGTAATTCATGGTATAAATGATTGGTAACACTTTAGTTAGTCGTCGGTACTTGCTTGCTAGGTACTTGGTATCATCATGTGCTACTATTTAGATTGGTAACTCGTGCTCTAGATGCTTGGTAACACTTTTAGTTTGTTCTAGAATTGGTAACTTACTTGGTAGGTACTTGGTATCATCATGTCCTAATAATTTAGGTTGATAATTCATACGCTAGATGGTTGGTAACACTTTATTAGTCTTAGGATCGATAACTCGTTTTGCTATGTGCTTGGTATCATCATCTACTAGTTTTCAGGTTGGTAATTCGTGCGATAGATGATTGGTAACACTTTAGTTAGTCTTAGGATCGGTAACTCGCTGGCTATGTGGTTGGTATCATCATCTACTATTTTTTTAGGTTGATCATTCATGGTATAAATGTTTGGTAACACTTTAGTTAGTCGTAGGGTCGGTAACTTGCTTGCTACTAGGTACTTGGTATCATCATATACTAGTATTTAGATTGGTAACTCGTGCTCTAGATGCTTGGTAACACTTTTGGTTTGTTCTATGATCGATAACTTACTTGGTAGGTACTTGGTATCTGAAAGTGCATGTGTTGCCCCATGTGTGGTTTTGGTAATTAATGACAATCCTTATGGACTAATGTTTGCATTAAGATATTCTTGTAGATCTTGTCCATAGGAAATGATTGGAGTTCATGTGTTGGACTCTAGAAGATTACATGATGATCAATGTTCTACTCAAGGGTTTATATGAAGAATGGTCATGTGTAGAGTTGAGCATATTACAAGTATGTCTTGAAGGATTCAAGACATCATCTTTGTGAAGATAGAGAAGATGAAGTGCAAGTTCAAGAGAAGCATCTCGAAGAAATTCTATGCTTGAAGCTTGCCACCCATATGGAGATATTGGTCAAGTGAAGATGTGCCTATGAGAGGCTCTCCCACATTGGTGTATGGGGAGCAACATTTGAATCTTCACCAAGCAAAGCACAATCAAGAAAGATGTTCCAACTTGAGGGAGTCAAGATCGTCATCATCTAGCTTAAGTGGAATGCGCAAGGCAAAGAATCTTCACCAAGCAAAGCACAATCAAGAAAGGAGTTCCAACTTGAGGGAGTCAAGATCGTCATCATCTAGCTTAAGTGGAATGCGCAAGGCAAAGGTATGATCTTGATAGGGTTTCTATTTTACCGGTCTCATGTTGTTAGTTCGGAGACCGGGTTATAGGATAGACGGCGTACTATCAAGAGGGGCTCTCAAGTGAGTAACTTGATCGCATCTTTGTGGAGAGCTCAAACCTTTGCATACTTGGCATTTCATCTTTCTTGGTTCTTATTTGGCTTTTATCCATGTGAGAATTTAGAGCTTGTGTTCATCTCTATACCAAGCTCTAGTTCATCAAAAACGGATTTCATATGAATATCTTGTTGCGTTTTTGATGTTGGAGTATTTACCGGTTGTTCCTTTTTTAGGGAGGTTTACCTTTCTACATTTGGTTTTACCTCAATCTTTGGACTATGATGTTTCTCTGCATGATCTTGAAGGGCTCTTCGTTACGATTCCAACGAGACCAAGATCATCGAAATCGGAGTCCGGATGAAAAAGTTATTGCGGTTTTCGTTTTGCTGTTTCTGTCGGTTTTCACACAATCGGATAATCCGACCCAAACTTGGATCGGAATATCCGACCCGGATATTTGCTGGACGCGAAAACGGCTAAGGACTTTAAAGCAATGCGTACTGGAGTTTTCCGGAATATCCGATCAATGTTGATTCGGATTATCCGATTCTCAAGAATTGCGCGAAAACGGCTAAGGACTTGTTTGGTGGCTCTCTGGAGTTTATCGGATTATCCTATCCTAACTTGGATCGGATAATCCTATACAGTCGGATTATCCTGTCTAACTTGAATCGGATAATCCTATATAGTCGGATTATCCTATCCCAACTTGGATCGGATAATCCTATTAGTCGGATTATCCTGTCAAACTTGAATCGGATAATCCTATGTTTTCTGGCTGCAACGACTCTTTTTCGTGGGGACCTATATAAGGCCCCCTTTCTTCCCCAAAGTGACCAGCTCTAGCAAGCACGTTTTTCTCTCTCTTCCCCACCATTGTTGACCTTGCAAAGCTTGCCTCTCTCTCAATTCCTCCCATGATTCTTGCATATCTTTGAGGGAAAAGAGAGAGGAGATCTAGATCTACATTTCCACCAATCCATCTCTCCTCTAAGTGAGGGGAACCCTTTCGATCTAGTTCTTGAAGTTCCATTTTGTTGTGTTCTTCGTTGTTCTTCCTCTCTTCTCCCCCCCATAAGCATTAGTTGCTTGTGGTGAGATTTGAGAGTGAAGGATTTGAGCACTTGTGCTCTTGCCATTGCTTTGTGCATCGGTTTGTGCTCTCCACGAGGATTCGTGGAAGTTGAAAGCTTGTGAACTTGTTACTCTTGGGTCCTTGGACCCTAGACGCCCGTGTGGTGGTTGAGACCCTTGGTGGTCACTTGTGGCCGTTCGGGAGCCCCCAATCCCGTTGTGGGTTGTGCCCTGGATTATTGTTGAAAGGCTCCGGATTCCGCCTCGAAAGAATTCCGATAGTGGAAGGTGAACCAAACCTTTGTGGTGCGGTTCATCGGAGAAGAAGGTGAAACCTTTGTGGTTGTTGAACCATTGTGTTGGTTCACACCTCTCCAACGAGACGTACTCCCCTAAAAAGGAGGAACTCGGGAATACATCCTCGTCTCCGCGTGACTCGGTTATTTCTATACCCGAGCTCTTTACTTATGCACTTTATATTGTGATAGCCTTCGTGCTTGAAGTATTCTATATTGCTATCACCTTGTTGCTTGTCTTGCTTAGCATAAGTTGTTGGTGCACATAGGTGAACCTAGTTTATTTAGGTTGTTGGCTTGTTAATTTAAACACCTGGTTTTATTCCGCAATTATCAAGCCTAAACCGGAAAAGTTTTAATCGCCTATTCACCCCCCCCCCCCCTCTAGGCGACATCATTGTCCTTTCAGTATCAGCATGTACTAGTTTTTAGTTAGTAATTCATGCGCTATATGCTTGGTAACACTTCAGTTTAGTTATATGATCGGTAAGTTGCTTGCTATATGCTTGGTATCATCATCTATTAGTTTTTAGGTTGGTATTTGATCCGCCAGATACTTGGTAACACTTTAGTTAATCTCGTCGCGACAGATTTATTGATGAAATCGGATTTTAAATCGGATGTATCTAAGAGATAATTTTTTTTGAGTGCATGCTCTAGTGCCAACACTTTTCGCTAATGGCTCACCAGCACATTTTAAAAGTGTCAGAAATCATGGGAGTGATTCTAAGCGAACAAAGATGTCGAAAGAAAAGTCAATATAATTTGAGGTCGGCAACTTTTTACGTTTACCCTTGATAACTCACGTGTGATGGGGTTGGTAACTTTTAGATCGAAAACAAATATTGTCGAAACATATCAATATGGGATCTATTTTTAAAGATCTCGTCGCGACTGACTTAATGGTGAAAGCGGATTTTCAATTTGATTTGTCATTTGAAATATAAAACATTTTAAAATTTAGAATTGGAAGGAATCTGGGTGACTCAACATTTTTGTCCTGTAGTGCATGCATGCACCGAATCAATTATTCCATCCTATCTTCTCGATGCATGCATGCGAGATTAAGCCTTAAGTAAAAATTAGACAGCAGATTCCGCGCTGCATTGATTAGTTTCCTAATTAGGATTGTCGGAAACCGTGCGAGCGAAGCTTGCCGCTCGCGCGTGCGAACATTAGCACTGCCCCAAGTCTTCCCCTTTCCTTCAGTCGACTGCTATAAACCGCCTAGTTGCAACTTATTTACTCGACATTGGGGCATCAGGCGATGGATCACACCATGCCGGATAACAGCGGCGCGACTGTCCTCGACGACCTGCCGGAGTCGATCATCATCTGGGAGATACTCGTTCGGCTGCCGCCAAAGGACGCACTCCGCTGCCGCGCCGTCCGCAGGTCATGGCGCCGTACCACCTCCACCCGCGACTTCCTTCTGGCCCACCACCGACACCAGCCGTCCCTCCAAGTGATCAAACACTTTCCGGACGGCGGCGCTGCAAGCGATGACCTTCTTCTCGCTGTCTTTCGTGGCGCCGGTGCCGGCAATCAGAAGCTATTGCCCGTCCTCCGTTATGCAACCCCTCGCAGGCGCAGAGACTCTGTCGCGCTCGAACTCCACGCTTCACGAGACGGCCTCCTCGTCGTCTCCGACAAGGTCTCCAACTCCAACGCGAAGAGCATCTACTCCCGCCAGAGGTTCTTCTACGTCTGCAACCCGGCCACCCGCCAACAAGGAACGGGTGCGAGGAAGGATCCCCCGTTCTTTCTCGGGCATTAGGATATATTGCTTCTTCTCTGGTTTCCTTAGATGACTTCGCACTTGAGAGTTGAGACACCTATGTTCTGAGCTTTGAAGTTTGTATGCTATTGAATTATTGTAATTTTTCTCCCAATATTTGCTCTCATTGTATCAAGTATATTTTTTTGATTACTGAAATTGAGTGCAATACACAAAATGCATGTAAAATTCAGGCTTAAAAAATAAGCCAAACACTGGACTACAAGTCACCATGGTTGAACTGATGGCGTAGAGGAATTATGCACTTTTGCGTCACGAAGGACATGTACAAAATAAGAACAAACAACAACTTGCTTGGTTCAGGATAGTGCGTCCTTGTGCGGCAGACGGACGAGTATCTCCCACACGATGATCGATTCCGGCAGGTCGTCGAGGACAGTCGCACCGATCTTCGCCTCTGCAACGACGTCGTGTCAAGAGTTAGTCGAGGCATCAAAGATGCACATAACCAAATTATTAAGAAAAAAGAAACAAAGAAGAACATGGTCCCTACATAGCCACTACCCACTAGTGACTAACAACAATTGATAACAAACATCACTATTGGAAACACCCAGATTTCGGAAAAGGTTCTCTGACAGCAACGCCTCCATGAAGGGAACGATGCAGAAACGCCTTCGTTTGCTCGATTCGGTCACCATAATTGGACCATTTGTTTCCACCCCGAAGAAAACAATCAATCTCCAGATAGTGCCTTCAACAGGGAACCAACGAAATCTGCTATTACCGGACACAACCAGATCGAAGGTCAACCTAGCTAGGGTTTTCATCTTGAAAACTGAGACTTGGTTTTTGAAGTCAGCATGTGTTTTCGTCTCTATTTGATGAGAATCATTGCTGCAAAGCACCATTCGCCATGCCATGGACGGCACACACACAATTTTGACTTAGACACAACTCCACGCAAAATCAGACGCGTCCAGCCAAGCGAGAGAACCGACCAAGATGACAACCTGCAAACAAAAATGATGAATAACATAAGAACACTTTTAAGAGAAACTCTTGTCTGTGCCGAACATTCTACCAAGTAACATCTTAGACCGTTCATCTAGGGTGAAACGTGCAGCATTAGAGTTGCCAGACCTCCATCCCAAATGTTTTTAGCAACACTGAGCATTCCACTTTTTACAACAAAAGCGTGAAAAACACTCATCAACGGATCTGGAACACTCACGCCTATGTCCAACCAACAGGAGCCACACTGTCAGAATCCTAGAGGTCGGCGCGCGAAGCCCGTCACAAGTATGATCATGCGAGACTCTGATGACTCCTCGCAACAAACCACCACCATGCTCTGCTCATCGACCCATGGCGTCCTCCACCACCACACACGGTGAGCCAAACAATACCTGCATGGTCATCTCGTGGCGACGTTGGAGGGATCAAATTGCAACTAAGGCAGAGGTCATGGGGAAGGAGATGTCATAAGAGGGAGTCTTTAGGTAGACATAAATTTTTGTAATTTATACATAAATATTATTATGCATCAAAATGAGGCAGGGTGTTCTTCGACTGGACTACAAGATGTGAGCCGACAATTCACATTGGTCTTTTGTGTTATTAAAAAGCATTGACTTAAGAGTTATTCTAATTGCATTGGCGACCTGAGGACTCTGACTTAGCATTAGCGAAGTCATGCTGGCCACCGAGGTCTTGCTGGCTAATCCACTTTGCCCTGACCATAGCCACGACGACTGCATCCTAGAGCAAGGACCTCGCCAGTTTTCTGCCCTTGCCTACCTCCATCGCGAACGGAAGTCATGCATGCTGGTCCAACCTCCAACGCAGACACGTGGTCACATGACAACACTTGACTTTTCATTGAAATGATTTATAACCATGCACAAGAGCGGATTGTAAAACGTTAGGTGACAAGCACGACCGCTAATTATGATTACAATCCTGATATATCTCATAAGGCTAAGTAATAGTATAGGTATTGTGGATTATAAAGATTGTGAAGTGATATATTGTATGGAAAAAAATACGCGTGAAGGTAGCGAAATATTGATGTTCAACCAGATTAAAGATGCAACAACGCGCTAGAATCATCTAGTTCATGGATTTATCGAAACATTCACATCACCTGATACATCGACAAAATCCAACAATAAAGATTAAAGATGTAACGGTAAGATGCTATAGAATTCACTTGATCAGCTGAATTTATTTATTTTACATGAATTTATGTTTTTCTTGTTGTATATATGTTTTTTAGAACTGTCGTATATATGTGGTCGGTTCGATTTCAATCTTCTTTGTCCTAGTAGTACTTGTTGGACTGGGCTAATTTGCTCGTGGGCTTGTGCCAGGATATAGTGTTGGGCTTCATAGATGCTGCAGTACTGGCACATTTTACTATTTCCCGCAAGAACACAACCTAACCGCTCCGCCGCTCCGCCCGAGGGCTCGCCGGCCGCGCCGCCGCTTCCTAACAAAGGCGAAATCCTCACCGACGCGATGCTGCTCCGTTCCGGGCGGCGCCTCGCCACCGAGAATGAAGAAGGAAGGGCAACCGTGCTGAGGAGAAGACGCGGGGCAGCGCAGGATCGATTCTCCGCCTTCCCGGAAGAGATGCTGCGGGAGGTCCTGGTCCGCCTCCCGGCCAGGTTCGTGCTCCGCTGCCGCGCAGTGTGCCGCTCCTGGCGCCGCCTCGCCACCGACCCCGCGTTCCTCCTCGACCACCACCACCGCCAGCCGGAGCTCCCCCTCATCAGCTCCTCCCGTACCGCCGCCGATGACGCTGACTGGCCGACCCCCTGCCTCCAAGCCGTCCAACTCCGGGGAGCAGAGTTCCGGCCAGTCTTCCTGTTCCCGGAACTTTTCTGGCCCGGCTTCAATTCCCGTGTTGATGCCTCCTGCGACGGCATGGTTATCATAGGCAGCAAAATCTGCAATCCGGTCACGAGGCAGTCCAGGTCTTTCAGCCGGAATCCCAAGTTTGATTTTACCAGGATAATTGGCCTCTTCTGGCACCAACCTTCAGGTGAGTACCGTGTGCTCTTCTGGAGGCACCCAGATACTTGGCCTCTTCCGGCACCATTTGAATACTGCGTCCTCACTGTGGGTTCCTACTCGGGGAGACAGATCAACTATTCGTTAGCACCGGTGGACGGGTATATTATGTGTGGAGCGAGATGGGAGCATGGATCTTTGACGCTCCTGTCCTTCTTCATGGAAGCTTACACATGCACTGGAAGGAAAAGTCTGCAGACTGCAACCACTGGATCATGGTGTTCGACACTCTGGCAGAGTCGTTCCGGCACATGCGCCCACCGGCCGTGAACCCTGGCCGTGGTGCGCACTTGTTTGACATGGGTGGCACGCTTGCTGTGTGCACCAGCAAGGATGACATGTCGGAGATGACCATCTTCATGCTGCAGGACCGTCAACATGACGTCTGGGCATTCCACTACAAGATCAAACTGCCGGTGATGGATATCAGCGCTTCCAGGAGCAGGGGGATTGGTCTGCGAAAGTTGTCTCTGAGGAGGGAGACGTGCTTGTCAGCTGCCGTGGCCAGCTGTTGCACTGCGACAGAAAGGGCAATTTGTAGCCAACTACCCCTACGATGATGACCTTCCAGTCGTCATTCCTCATAGGCTCAAAGAAAGTCTTGTCCAGCCCACAATCTTCCATCGGGATAATGACTGGTTCTGAATTGTGTTATCAATGCAAAGGAATTCCTATTGATTCTTAGGGAGATCTCATTTCGTGCTGTGCGAAATGGTAAGTTCTCTTTGGTTACTTCTAAATTCTACTTCCCCGGAGATGAACTAGAATATAGATATAGTGCAACAATTAAGCTAGACTATTATACACATTCTTCTGAGTTAGACATGTTTATAACATAGTATTTGGCTGGAACATAACACATAATCCTCATTAGCTTGAAAATAGTAACTTCTTGGTGGTTACCTTTGAGAACCCTTTTAAACCTCCTTAAAGTATGTAACGAAAACATAATAGATCTTGAACCAAAAAACGGCTTCAGAAATGAACAATAGGTGAAAAAATAGGTATGCACACAAAAAAATTCGGTATTACCGAAATCAATTCGTCAGTCCACATAACAACCACACAGTTGCTATGTTTTTTTTGCTTCTTTTTGTTCTTTCGCTAATGTGTTGTTTTTGACTTTGGTTGTTTTTTTGGTTCAACCATTTTTGTGTTAGGGGCTTCGTCTTTTTTATGTGTTTTCCTTATCTCTTTGCGGCACGGCTTGCATCATAGCGGCACCTTGCTGCTTGGGTCCTGGCATCCATAGTTGATGATATGATATTATGGCAACATATGTTTGCACATGGGCAACAGCCCTTGATAACCGTTTCGATCCAACTTGTTCGGCAGTGCGTAAGATGTTAGTGCGTTGGATCCAACTAGTAGGACAGTAGGTACACAGAAAATCAAAGCAATGGCAGGTTTTAAATTACTTCTGATGCATGGATTCATACAAGTTACATGACAAACATAAATTCATTCATCCTGGTGCTGAAAGTCTGATGTGCGTTTGTACTTGGTCCATTTGGAGTTGCTATTTCATCATGTGTCGAAGAAAAGAAATATGAATTCTTCCTAAAAGCACAATCTCAATAATGGATAGAGTTTTTGTCTTCTAATCTGTTTCACTCTAGTCTTTATTGAACACATTGGATATATTTTTTTGGTTGACGCATGTCCTACTATTTTTCTTCTGATCCACAACAAAAACATTTGTGATTGGACATAATTCACCAATTTATTATAAAAAAGTTAAACAGTCACATATATTCTTATTCCAGAAGTTTGAAACATGTTAATTAATTTGTCCATGCACTTTCTGACTACTTAAGATAACCTTTGCTATGTTGAATAACAGATGAAAGCTGCCAACCAACCCACCATATGTGTTTGACTTGAGGGAGACCCATGATCACAGCCGTTAGTGTGCTTTAATTTACGTGCAAAATAACTTCCCGGAAAGCACCGGAGCACTTCTCAACTTCTATTTGTTTGTTTGTTTCTAATCTTTCAGGCAGTTAAACTTTCATCCATTTGAAATTGCAGTTCTTCGTGTCTAAAGAAAAAACAATGAATTTCTTGCTAAAGGAGCAATCTGGATAATGGATAGATTTTTTGTTCAACTTTTATATCTTCTAATGTCGCTTTTTAGATCCCCTTAGAACACTAGATCCCCTAAGAACATTAGCAGTAGGCGACGCTGGGGATTATGCTTTACTTTCTGCAAAGAACTGCTGAACGTTCTGTCTGTTCCGTTTTCATTGTATAGTGGAACCCGGCCCCCCTTTAGTGGTTTTATGGGAAAAAAATTAGAGCAACCATACTTGTTGAGAACTGAGACTTATCTAAACCCATTATCCTGTGGTTCAGACCGATAGGAAAACTGATACACATTTGGTATTTTGTTGAAGATGCACCAAACTGTTTTTGTTCGGAGGACATGCATATCTTGTTTATTTTGACACATTAAGAATTAACCTGTTAAATTCATTTGTATAAATGGTTCGTGATCTGTTATTGTGGGAACACATAGATCGCTGGGTGCACCACCATAATCTAGGTTCCTGTTCAGTCCAGACTCTATGCTGAAATTTGCATGACCAACAATTTGGATGGATTCATTTGAGGCTCCAGTGCAGTTGATGCCTTGTGCGTTTCAGCTATTTTACTTGTATACTCTGAGACATGTTGGGTTAGCGCTGTTGTTCAAAGAATGAAATCATTTGATTAATTTCTCTTGGTTCAATTCGGTACTGCAGCCTCGGTGAAGTTTCAGTACCACAGTATATTGATCAAGCTTATACCCCTGCACAGAACTAAGCTTCAAGTTTCAATTCATTGTCCTTTTTGACTTACTGAATCTCTTATACTCTGTTTCTCTCTGCTGATTTCAGGCAACGGTGGTTACGTTAATAGTTTCATGGGCGGCAGCAGTCAGTACCACATGGTTTATCCAATTTTGCTCTGGGGTGGAGATGCTCCCTGAATCAGGACCAATGGAGTACACAGAGATTCGTGCCAGCAGCTGTATTCCGCTCATATTTTAGTTTCCGGTGGATGTTATGCACAGTATGAAGTGGCCCGGTGTGCGTGCGTGCGTTCATAGGGGTGAGTGTGTGCGCGTGTATATGAGTGGCTACGTTGTACTGTGTTTCGCAAAAAAAAAAAAAAATGGCCCTTGTTTCCAGCACCGTTGCATGGGAAACCTGGATGGTTCTGGTTTTCTACTCGTCGCAGTCTTTCTTTTTGCAACTTATTACTCGTCCGCCGACAGCATCCCCCTTTCGCCAACGCAAGAAGCCAAGCATGACGGGAAGGCTGTTGGCGGCTGTTGACGGTTCCTCCATGCCGACGGTGACGGCTTTGGCCCCGGCTCAGTGCTTCTCGGTTTGACTATTTTTATGTGGGCTAAATACGCAATGTTTGTGTCTTGGCTCAGTGCTTCTCGGTTTGACTATTTTTATGCCGACGTATTTCTGTCTAAGAAACGAAATGTTCCAGTGCAACTGTAATTTATAACAAGATAGTGACACTGACATGGCCCGTCACAAGGTAAACAAGCCAGCTTCGTCAAGCTCTATCCGCATCCTATATATACTGCTTCTCGTGTACGGCCTGTGCATCCACCTCGCACACACAGTCGACCTAGCTGGAGTATATCCACAACTATTAATTTGTAGTTCCACTACGAATGGAGTATATCTCATGATTTGATCCCGGCCGGTCGCGAGTTGTTCATCAGCGCCTGTCATGGGTAGCAGCAGCTAGCTGGATCCAGGGCAACGGCGGCGGATTCGTATGCGGCTACCTCAACAAGGCAAGCAGGAACGAGAGACCATGCATGGATGGAGCCTAATTAATTGGCGGCTCGCCCTGGTCAGTAATGATTAACTGAGGTGTGTTTGTTCCAGCAGATTAACATGCAGATGAACATGGACGGCTTGAACTTCCTCACATATTCATACGACTCCACCGGTGGCTGCAGCTTACCCTCCTCGTCCTCCATCTCCGCCTCGTTCTCCTGCAGCCCGGAGACCAGCTCAACGGCGTCGGCGGTCGAGCCGTTGGGCACCAGCAGCAGCACTTGATCTCCGAACGAAGGCGCCGGCAGAAGCTCAACGATAGCTTCCGCGCCCTCAAGACGGTCCTCCCTCTTGGCTCCAAGTCCAAGGTATATGGATCTAACTAGATTCTTCATACTGTTTTGCTAAATTTCAGTCGAATGAGATTTTTTAAGTCCTAATTCAGAGAAAATTATAACTTGCATCTAGTATTCTAGTTGCACTTTTCTCGGTGACTGCTTAACAAAATCTGAGATTTAGATAGACCCTTTTTTTATATAGATACAAATACATGCATATGTGCAGGTAGACTGCTTCAAAGGTATAATACCGATACTTAATTCGTTGCCTCTATTCTCTCGTAGAAATCAGGCCAGGCGTTGATACTGATCGCTGCGAGGGAGTACGTGAACTCTCTCAAGTCCAAGGTCTGCGAGCTGGAGGAGAAGAACGAGGTTCTCCAGTCAGAGTTGGCCCGGCACACCACCAGCCCAGAGGAAGATGGCACCGGCGAGAAGGTCGACATCCAGATAACAATAGCCACGGCGTCGGAGGACCGCCAGACCGGGGAGGTTTGCATGGTGAAGATATTGACGCCGGCGCGCGGCAACACGACGGACATGGTGCTCAGGATCCTGCAGCGCCTGAAAGATCTGATGGGCGAAAACGTCAGCCTGGTGTCGATGAACACCGGCGAAGATGGCGACGAGCCTCGTCGAGCAAGCCTGACGTTGCAGCTCAAGGTAGTGTTGTTTTTTCGTACTAACAAATATAATCAATCAGCTTAATAGACTAGTAGCGCTTAGTTGTTCCATCATCTATGCTACTCCCTCCGTTTCAAATTATAAAATGTTTTGACTATTTTTATGTGGGCTAAATACGAATTGAAATAAGTGAAACAACACACTAAAATACGTCTAGATAGGTACAAATCAGTAAAAAGGTAAAAAGATTTTATATTTAGAAACGGAGGAAGTACATGAGGTAGGTGAGAACTGATAAACGTCAAGGAAATTTTTAGTTGACTAACAGAACATACCAATCACATTAATTCGCGGCTTCTTCACGTAAGTTAACCGGCCGATTGTCAACGAGTATTACAAACGCCAGGAAGTATTAGTTATTATTAACCGCTGATTGATTTCGTTGCAGTCAGCTTCAGGAGGAAAGTGGGAGGAGGAGTCCGTCAGGGAAGCCGTGACGAAGGCCGTGACGAGTCCGGCGCCAGCAGGTTTTGGCGGTGCTGAGTGAAGGAGATGCATGTTAGACCATGCGTGCCGGCAGGTCTCATCGTGCTACCTCGTCCACGCCTCAGGAGACTGCCACTAGTTAGACCACATGCGACTGAAACGTCTAAGAGTGCAGAGTGATTAATTAGTACTCCCACCGTCCCATAACATAAGATGTTATATTATTACCACCACTATAAGAGTCAACCATCTTACATTATGGGAAGAAGGGAGTAGAAACTTGTCTTATGTATACACGATTATGTCTATAGACACTTCGTTCTGGTCAGGGAGGATTGTATGTGCACCTATATCTATGTCGAGTGAGATTTTATTATCTACATCTATCATGAGTCTTATTCAAAACTTTCGCGTTATAAAAGTGTAACCCTAGTTTAGCTACGCTTTACACTAAACTGGAGTTGCATATTTTTATAAATTTCAATGAACTTTTGACATCAATTTTCAACGGGATTTGACTCCGTCATTCAGCGCACAGAGTGATACAACCTATGCCTGAGTGTTGCCTTTGACTTGCTGCAAACTATGTCCACCTTTTATTATTTATCTATATGGAAATTGATGCATAATTGAGTGCCAGCGGACTCGCCGTAATCACAATGCGTCGCTTGGCACGTTTAAAAAACCGAAATAAATAGCAGACATTTTTTTATAAAGGAAATATATTAATATTGGCACCTGCCAAAGTGCCAAAGCAATTAGCGACTCTCATATGTAGGAAACAAACATCACAATTGGCAATACTAGACTACCAAAGATGCTCTCCAACAACAACGCTTTTACAGTGCGCATGCGCAGTTCGTTGCCCGATCTAAATACAAAGTCACATCATAGGTTTTCACTCTCGAGAAAGTCCAAAAAATCTCCACACAATGCATCAACATGGAAGCAACAAGAAATGTTGTGATAAAAAAAATGTTGTGATTGCCAGGTACAACCAATGAAAGTCAGACCGTGAAAATTTTTCACCCCATATATCGAGACTCGGTACTCGAACAGTACCGCCAAAACAAAGTCGCCCCCACTTATCGGGAATGCTAACGCAAACGCCGACCACCAGGCTCACAGTCGTCACGCAGTTTTGGCGTGAATGCCACGCAAGCGGAACAGTATTCACATGTCGTGTTGTGAAGTATAATATTCTCCTCGTCCGTTATTTTACCCAGAGACAATTGCTCGCATGCATGGTTCTGACGTGAACCTCACCACGCGACAGAAAAAATTCATATGCAAAACACAGACATGGGTGTCTTACTCGGACGTGGACCCCCTGACGTAGCGCAGTGGTGACGTGGGGACACTGACATGTGGGCCTGCCGGACGTGGGGCCCACATGTCAGCGACCCCACGGCAGGGTGCAGTACGTTAGATGAGCTGCGTCCGTCTTCCTCGGTGATGTTCGTGGCTTCAGATCTTGGAATAGAGAAGTATGTTGCCTTCACTAGATTTAACTTTTCTTATGTAACTGAATGATGGACACAAGTTTGAATGTAACTGAATGATGGACAAAAGTTTGAATGTAACTGAATGATGGACAAATCTTATGTTCATTGCTTGAGTTTTGGGATTTAAGTCACTCAGGAATTTTTAAGTTTCTATTAAGTAAAACTTCTCAATTATTTTTATTTGTGCAAATTTAATCCAACAGATTTCAAGCAAGCATGAAATTAGAATCGATGTGATAATCTGACAGGATGAGTAATGGTCAACGATAGCGGAGGATCATTCACTGAAATACAGCAGTCAGGTCGACCAGCGATTGAAAGCTTCCGTCAACTCCCAGCCACGACTGACACTGACCAGAAACAATACCATTTCCTTACTGACACACCAGTTCCTGCAACAACTGACCGCATGAGCTCCAACGTTTGATGTGTTATGCAGGATAGAAATGTTGACTTGTCCATGTAACCATGTCGCCTGGCCACATTATATAGACAGCGAGTGCAGGGAATATAGAGATTAACAGTAACATGTCTATGTTACTACTCTATGTTACTTTCCACTATGAGTAGTCTGATAAGATATTGTACATGGCAAAAACTGCAAAATGTAACAAGGGTATGTAAGAGCACCATACCTAGACAAATTCTAAGATATTTTTGCTATGAATAGAATGTGGAATCATATTCTTAGACACAATCTAGGCAATAAACTGCAATAGAGCGAGAACGCCGGCCATGCATTTTGCTGCTACTACAAGCCTGGAACAAGCTTCACATGGTTCAATTTCATAATCTACAGTGATGCATTTTTTAGTTCAATATACTAAAACACAGCCTGCAACCTGATAAGATCGAACCATGCTCTAGAGCGAACCAAACCATCCAAGTAATTTTTGTCTAAAGGCAGTCAAAACATGCTCACGCAGGACGGCAGGAGCCAGATTGCAAGAAACTGGAAAGAGGAAATTAGAGAATCCCTGCATCGCTGCATCGGTGAATTCAGATAGCTTCACCTGGGAAATCCTCCCTGCATCGGTTGGCATCTGGTCCTCGTCGCCGTCGCCTATAGGAGGTCCGGCCAGTGGCGGACGCAGGAAAAAATTGAAGGGTGGGCACACTCTAAAAAAAATCACCGCAAATTAAAAGTTGCCAAATGAACAACATAAGAGCATCTCCACCGGGCGCCGAATAGCGCTCCAACTAGGGCTATTTAGTGCGCCGGCACTAAAACAACCCTCAGCGGCGCGCCTAATAGCGCAAAAGTTGCCGGCCCACCCCAATAGAGTGTCCGGCAACCCCGAGGAGGCGGCGAGCGACAGGAGCAGAGGAGGCAGCGACGGGCCAACATCGAGAGGATCTAGGCGGGGAACGGCCGGGAGTGTAGCGGAGGTCGGGAGAGGGGAGGCCGGGAGCGGAGGTCGGTCGGAAGACGGAGAGCGACAACTGACGCTAGGTTCCATTCAATTAAAGCTAGGTTTTTTTGTTGCAGCTAGGGTTGCAAGCAGCGGTCCGGTTCGTCCCGCGAAACGTATCAGCAAGCACAAAATTAATCGATCACTCGTGTAAAATTAACACCGCGTTTGTACTGTCACGTTGTCCGCAAGCCCGCCCAGCTTGCATCTTGCAGCAGAAAGAAGAGTGGGGGCAGGGATTCTCTCGGGTCGCTCCTCGCTCGCACGAACTTTTTCTTTAGGGTGCCTAGTTCACTAGTTGGCACGACCTGAACCTCTCTAGCGAGTAGCAACAGAAAAAGGCCAGGAAGGCCCATCAGTGCTTCTGTTTCTAGAAAAACTGGACCGTGATATTGGGGGTATACGATTATTTTTCCAAATTTCTGGGTGGGCCACGGCCCCACCGGCCCTCCCCCTGCGTCCGCCCCATGGGTCCGGCGCCATCCCAATGTGCTGCCTACGTCACCGCTGTCGTCGGTCCGGCTCCATCGCCGTCGGCGACTCCATCCACGACGCGTCGCCTCCCCCGTCCGTCGTCCCGGGTCCGAATCCAGCAAGGTCCGGCTCCGTCCCGCCGCCGGCGCGCAGGTCTCCATGTCGCTCCTCTGCTCGTAACTTGTTCGAACAGACCAGTCCGATTCAGGATGGATGCGAACTGCAAAGTGGGCCTAGCGAGCTAATTAATTTTCAATGGCGACTGAAGGCGGTATGTTAAACACAAGACGTGGAGTACCGAGAAGGGGCGTGCTAAGCGTCCCCCGGGGGATCGGAAGCCCCGATCCCCCGCCTCCAGCAGTTGACACGTGTCCACACGTCTCTCCCGTTGACCCGCATACGGAAAATTTTCTCACGCTCCGTCCCGTCGTCATCGCTCGTCCCGCACAGGAAAAATCACCCACGTCTTAACGCTCCACGCGCACAGTTGTTCCCGACCTCCATCGCCATGAGTTGGTGAGCTTGGCCCCTGACCCGCCGACCGCCGTCCAGCTCCGACGAGAGCGCCGCCGCTGCTGCCGGTAGCATCGGTGCCTGCCAATCGTAGCATCGCTGGAAGCCGTTGGTAGCACCGCCATTTGCCGACGGTAGCATCCGCGCCTGCTGCTGGTAGCACCGCCCTTGGCCGCCGCCCGGCGGTAGCATCCGTGCCTCTCGCAGGTAGGACCGCCGGTAGCATCTGCGCATGCCGTTCGTAGCACGGCTTGCAGCCCTTGGTAGCAGCTGCCGCCGCCTTTGCAGCCCTTGCTAGATGCGCCGCCGTGCCACCGTGGTAGCAAGACCAATGGGCCATGGCAGCACCGCACCACGACGACGGCAGCAGCACCTCAATGTTATGGCAGCACCGCGCCACCACCACCGTGCTTCTTCGGTAGCAGCACGCCGCCGGCAGCTAGAAGCACCGAGTGCCACCATGGTAGCAGAAGCAAAGTGTCATGGCAGCACCGTGCCGCCACCACGACAGCAGCGCCGCCGGGCCATTGTAGCACGGCCGCCACGACGGCAGCACCGCGCCTCCACCACGACAGCGCGCCGCCGGGCTATGGCAGCACCGCGCCTCTACCACGATAGCAGCGCCGCCGTGCTATAGCAGCTGGTTAAAGAGACGAGGTCGAGCTCACCTGGGGCCTTGCCGGGCGGAGAGAGATGGGATGTAGGAGAGCAGATGAAGGGCTCGGGCGCGTTAGAGAGAGACGGAGCGGCGGGGAGGACCTGACCAGGCCGGGCAGCGCCATCTCGCCAAAATTTTGCCGGCCGCGGAGGTGACGTCCATGGCGGTGAGGCCTGGGGGAGCACGGCGGCGATTGCTAGAGTGCGGCGGCGGGAGAACACCGGAGCGTGGGCGCAGCAGCCTACCGGAGCGCGGCGGCGGAAACCCACCAAGCACGCGGCGGCGAAATCTCGCGAGGTAAGCAGACCAATTGCGGGGAAAAAAGTAGCACTCGTCACGGACGGGAGCTGAGATGAGGAAGAAGACGTAGGGTGGGCCCCAGGGCGTGATTTTTTCTTTCGGTAGAGGACACGCGGCGCGCGCTGGAGCCGGAGGATGAGACACGCCGATCCCCCGTAGGCTTTTCCTACCGAGAAGCCCTCAAGGAAAAACGTGGAGCAAAGGTTTGGCTGTGCGTGGCCGTGCTCGATTGGGTCCAGAGCATCACATTCGTTTGGACGCACCACAGCTCGTTATTTCCTGTCCGATTGGTATTTGGAAATATTGTTTGCAGTAGTGGAAGCTAAACATGACTCCAATGGGCCCACGCAAACGGACACGCGTTTTGTCCGCATTTTGTCCATTTGGAGCGCCAAACGGATAGTCGTCCGGCCCATGTCCGCCCCTTTGTGGACACTGCACCCAACGGGAGCATTGTGTCCGCCGGCCAGTTTTTTTCCAAACATTTTTCTTAATAATATAAATAAAGATTACATATTGGAAATTAAAAGTACATAATAAAATACCTAAATCTAGTGCTTCTCGTCCTCCTCCGGTGGTGGTGGTGGAGTAGCCGGCTCATCGCCGGCCGGTGGTGGAGGTGGAGATCAAGTCTCGTTCGCCGGCGCCTCGACCGGAGCTGGCTCCGCGGCCGGAGCCAACGGTGGTGCAAACCATCTTGGATCAGCGCCTTGCCGTTCCCACGGAGACCAGGGCTCCCACGGTGAATATGCCGGGGCTCGTGGTGGAGTCGCTTGCTCTTCCGGCGCGGCCACCTCTCCCTCCGGCACGGCAAGGGGCTCTCCGGCACGGCGACCTCCTCGTCTTCTCGGTTGGCCATCGATGGGAAGAGTGGAAGACCGCGGCGCGGCGAGGGATTTTGTAGGCGGCCCGGGTTTTGGAGTAGCCGGATCGTCGGCGCGATGTGAACGCCGGCGGTCTGCCTCTCGACATTGAAAATACATAATAAAAGACCTAAAACTACACTAAAAATGCAAAGAAATTAATAACCGAGCATCGGAACTTGGTTGCTCATGGCCGGCAAGGGGGAAGATCAAGGAGGGGCTCCGTCCTTGAGGAACATCTAGTCGCAAGTCCGTTCGGCCACGAATTGCTGGCTCTTCCTTCGTCATGGCCGGGGCCAGCAGGGAATAAAATACACGTGAAGCTAGCGGCATATTGATGTTAAACCAGATTAAAGATGCAACAACGGGCTAGAATCATCTAGTTCACAGATTTATCGACACATTTACGTATTTCTGATACATTGACTAAATGAAAATTCGGGGTTAATATGTGATAGTAATTAATATGCTATAGAATTGCTCTGATCGGCCGAATTTATGTATTTTTCTTTTGTTGTATTGTATGTGTGATGTATCGGTTCCTAAGTGTCAGTCGGTTCGATTTGAATCTTTTTTTTTCGTGGTAGTAGTTGTTGGATTGGGCTAATTTGCTCCTGGGCCTGTGCCAGTATGTAGTGTTGGGAGTGGCCGGTGGGAATGCAACAACTCCATACCTAACCACCATCTCCTATCGGGAGAATTGATTATCACCCCAGTTCGTGCGCCACAACAACTTAAGCCCCTCTGTTGGTCCTGCTCCCTTCTGACTCTGACACACCCCCCCCCCCCCCCCCCCCCCCCCCCCGTTTCGGCTGGTCTGTAGCTGATAGCCCCCTTTGCACTCTTTAACAGATTTGTCAATATATAATTAGCAAATCGGCGTATGAATAGACAGAGCTACCCTTGAATATGAATAGACAGATCTGTTTTGTTTCAAACGAAAAAACTGGTATAATTTTGCTACAAATCATATAGTAGTTTTCACAAGGATACAAGAACCACGGGAAGAAGCAACCAAAATCGACTAAAAAATGGATGGAAGAAGCTCCCTATCTTTAGGCAGCTGCGGAGGGCGGCCGACGGCGGGGAGATGCGGCGAACGGCAGATGGCGGGGAGATGCGGCGGATGGCAGACGGCGGCGGACGGCGGAGCGGCCAGGGGCGAATGAAGCGCGCGGAGGGCGGCCGACGGCGGGGAGATGCAGCGGAAAACGGCGGGCGGCTGAGCGGCCGGGGGCGATTGAGGCGAGCGCGGCGGCTCACGGACGAGGGCGAGCAGAAAGAAGAGAAAACGAGCGACTTCTGCCGTTCTGCGTGCCCAGCTTGCACGACTTGAAAAAAAGATAAGGGGCAGACTTGTCATTGCATATTATAACTAGATTTTTATATTACAGTAATAGCTTAATTAGGAGATAATAGCCTCAAAGGGGGCCAGAAGGGAGGAAGACCAACAAGGGGGCTTAAGTTGTTGTGGCGCACGAACTGGGGGGGGGGGGGGGGTGATAATCAATTCTCCCTCTCCTATCACGCCACTCCGCCCGAGGGCTCGCCGCGCCGCCGATTCCGGCCAACGGTAAAACCCTCACCGAAGCGATGCTGCGCCGTTCCGGGCGGTGCCTCACCACCGAGAATGAAGAAGGAAGGGTAATCGTGGCGAGGAGAAGACGCGGGGAAGGGCCGGATCGACTCTCCGCCTCCCCGGAAGAGATGCTGCGGGAGGTCCTGGTCCGCCTCCCGGCCAGGTCCGTGCTCCGCTGCCGCGTCGTGTGTCGATCCTGGCGCCGCCTCGCCACCGACCCGCCTTCCTCCTCGACCACCATCGCCGCCAGCCGGAGCTCCCCTCATCAGCTCCTCCCGAACCGCCGGCGAAGGCGATGGCGCTGACGGCCTGACCCCCGCCTCGAAGCGGTCCAACTCCGTGGAGCCGAGTTTCGGCCAGTCTTCCTGTTCCCTGAACTTTTCTCGCGGGGATTCGATTGCCGTATTGATGCCTCCTGCGACGGTATGGTCATCATTTGCCGCAAAATTTGCAATCCGGTCAGGAGGCAGTCTAGGTCTTTCAGCCGGAATCCCACGCTTCGTTTTACCAGGATAATTGGCCTCTTCCGGCGCCAACCTTCAGAGGAGTACCGTCTGCTCTTCTGGAGACACCCAAGCCTTCCTTATGATGGGCACCCTCCAATGGAATACTGCGTCCTCACTGTGGGTTCGTACTGGCCGCGACAGATCAACTATTCGTTAGCACCGGTGGACGGGGTAGATTATGCTTCAAGCCAGATGGGACCATGGATCTTTGACGCCCCCGTCCTTCTCCATGGAAGCCTACACATGCACTGGAAGGCAAAATATGCAGACTGCTACCACTTGATCATGGTGTTCGACACTGTGGCGGAGTCGTTCCGGCACATGCGCCCACCGACCGTGAACCCTGGCCGTGGTGCGCACTTGCTTGACATGGGTGGCACGCTTGCTGTGTGCACCTGCAAGGATGACATGTCGGAGATGAGCATCTTCATGCTGCAGGACCGTCAACATGACGTCTGGGCATTCCACTACCAGATCAAACTGCCGGTGATGGATATCAGGCGTTTCCAGGAGCAGGGGGATTGGTCTGTGAGAGTTGTCTCCGAGGAGGGAGACGTGCTTGTCAGCTGCCGCGGCCAGTTGTTGCACTGCGACAGAAAGGGCAATTTGGTAGCCAACTACCCGTACGATGATGACCTTCCGGTGGTCATTCCTCATCGGCTCAAAGAAAGTCTTGTCCAGCCCACGATCTTCCATAAGGATAATGACTGGTTCTGAATCATGCTATCATTGTGCCGTGTGAAATGCATGTAAGTTCTCTTTGTTTTACTTCTATATTCTTGTTTCCTGGGAGATGATCTAGAATCTAGATAGAATGCAACAATTAAGGACTATTATACACATTCTTCTTAGATATGTTCACTAGTAGAAAAACGGGCCATCCGTTTTCACCGTTTGTCCCGGCAAAATTAAGAACCGCGACTAATGGGGCAATTGGTTCTGGTTCGAACGGCCGGGGCGCCGGTGAGCATTGGTCCCGGTTCGTGTTACAAACCGGGACCAAAGGGTCATCACATGCGCCACATGCTGCCGCAGCTGTGGGTCCCCCTGGCAGAGCACCTTTCGTCCCGGTTCATGTTACGAACCGGGACCAAAGAGTCTCCCCTGCATATATCATCTTCCACCCCGAGCTCCATCTCTATTTTGTGCTCGAGTTCATCACCATTTTCTCCTCCATTTCCTCTCCATCACTCAAGTTAATCCCCATTTTTTTTCACCATTTGTGAAGATTGAAGGCACCCCATCTATTCAAGGGTTAGCAACATCATCCTTTCCTCCGGCGTTGCAAATTTAGCTCATTTCATTTTTGTAGTGCTAGCTAGGTGTTTGATGAAATGCCTAAGTTAGAAAGTTCATTTTTTATATGCATTTTGAGCTCATATTAATTTATTATTTGTGGATTTTAGTGTCGTCCCGTCCTCACCGCCGTCGATAGCCCGCGCCGTCCCGTCACCGGCACCACCTCGGTGAGCCTCTTTTTTATCTTTTATTTTAAAAACAATTACTTGTATGATTTAAATGCATAGTTATTTCTTGTATAATTTTATTATGTTTTTTTTATATGTATAGTGTCATGGTTTTGATATCCGTCCCCGTCGGCCCTCGTCCGGTCTATGATTCGGATGTGGTATATTTTTATAACTATTTGTTTCGTTTCGTGTTTATGACAGTCATGCCGACCAACTTGACATAGATATATTTTTATCTAGGAGGTAGTTGAACCGGATGTTCCAACCGACCCTTTTGTCGAGATGATAAATTTTTTAGAAAAAGAAAACAGTGATTTGAAAGCAAAATTGAAAAGAAGTGAAGATCTTCGTCTCCAATGCCTAGAAGAGAAGATGGCATTGGACTTCAAGCTTGCCGACATCGTCGATGAACACGAGTTCAAACTTGTCGACGTCGTCGATGCTCACGAGATGAAGATGGATGCAATGCGCTTGAAGATTAAAAAGATTAGAAAATATGCCATTAGTCAAGAGACTTGGTATCATTATGCTGTTGGTTCAATAATTACCTTAGTTGCGATTTTGATCGTATTTGTTGTTGGATTTAAATTCTTTAGATAGTTGTATGTTAGTTTCAATTAATGTATGTTTTATGAGAACTATGTATTACATTTGGGCACTACTCTATTTTGGTTTTAATGTGATGAACTTGTATTAATTAATACTAATATATATTGTTGATGTAGATGAGCCGGCAATGGATGTACAGTGACCGACGCTGTACCGACTATATCAATGGCATGCATAGTTTTCTCGAGCTGGCTGAGAAAAACAAGCCGCCGAATGGTTTTATTTCTTGTCCATGTAGTGTCTGCAAGAATACGCAGGATTACTCTACCTCAAGAACCATTCACGTCCACCTGTTGCAGTCCGGTTTCATGTCTGGTTATAATTGTTGGACCAAGCACGGAGAAAGAGGGGTTATAATGGAAGAAAATGAAGAAGAAGAGGACAATGACAACTATCCTACGTTCACTGAAGACGGTGATACTACAATGGGGGAAGACGAAACTGAAGAAGAGCCCATTGTTGATGAACCCGATTGACGGGGTTATACCTTTCGGGTCCCCTATTATTGGTATACCTGGTACAGCCCAGACGAAGGCCCACCTGGCGGCCCAGCGATTGCTTCAAGCACAAGTCAAGGAATCCAAGACATAGCCTACTAGGACTCTTGTAAACCCTACCTGGCTCCCTTTATAAAGCCAGGGAGGGGAGGAAACTAAGGGGGGGAGATCCACAACTCGCATAGGCATAGACATAGAGGCACCTCGTCTCACCACCACAATCGCCATTACGGCCACCATGTAATCTCATGTATCATCATAATCAGACAAGCAGGAGTAGGTCTTTACCTCACAATGAGGGGCCGAACCTGGGTAAATCCTCGCTTGTCAGCCGTCCGATACTACCAGCGCGCACATATTCTCCCTCTAAATCTACCTGGGGTACTCGACCCTGGGATTGCCGTGGGCGTACCACGTCAATTGGCGCCGTCTGTGGGAAGAACGCGTGCTGGATCGCGGTTTCGGCGGCTCCATCATCTTCATCGACAAATCTTCATAGACAAAAGATGGCCAGATCGCATCTGGCGGCGGCGGCTGCGTTCTGCACGTATGCTCCCGCGATCAAATCTGGCAGCCGTCAAACGACGACGCACGGGCAGACAAAACACAGAAGCCTCGTCCGCAGAAGCTGATCGCTCGATACGTTCGCAAGTCACCGAGACGATCGATCAATCGATCGGTCCAACAAGAAGAGCTAGCTTCACGTACACAAAAGATCTTGACGATCTGATCCGTCACCTGGAGGCCATCCGATCTGTACTAGCATTAAAGCAAACATCAGGCCGGCGTGCTTGCATGGAATTGCCGGCGAGTGTACTAATCAAGGCACCACGTGGACAAATCAAATCCATGTGCAGCACGGATTCCAAGGAGGCAAATTCAAGAAAAAGAAAAGAGATGCATACATCTGGAGGAGAGAAACGTCCAAAGCAGCTCACGTACGAGTATACTGGATCGATCGATCGAAGCGCTAATCAAACCTCGTCGGCTCCCGACGCGCGCAAACCTCGTCGACTACTGGAGTCCTAGTGCAAACTCGGCATCGCCGGCAGCATGTGCTCCTTCGACTCCGATCTCGACGGCCCTGCCGGCCAGGACTGCGGCATGCACGAGGACTTGAGATACCTGAGTACTTGCTGTCAAGAGAAGATCAAAGCACCCAACCACGGCGAACAGCGGCCAGACCTGCCCGTGCATGCGGCTGCACGCACGCGCCCATGCACGGATTCAGTTTCAACAAGTTTTCTGTTCAAATCCTTCTGATTAATCTATCTAATCTGCATAGCTTTTTCTTATGTGCATAAACCTAGATCGATTGGAACCTGGTCGCCTGGAGCATGCAAGCCCACGTTACCCATCAAAAAAGACGTGACGCACGAGACCAGCTCGGCGACATCGCGATCGTCATCGACCCTGCTGTGGGCAAAATCCGACTCCTTCAACTTCTTCGACCACCACTGCGGCGGCGTTCCGTACATAGCAGATCCAATCTACGTCACATCGCAGGCGACGCGATCAAATTCATCATCAACAAACAGTCGACGGCTTTGTCGGGTGGCGGCGGCGTTCCGTGCCTAGCCACGCGCGATCCAATCTACGACAACAACTGTCGCGGCAGCGGCGGCGTTCCATGGGCAGCATCTACGATCCAATCGGATCTACAAGTCATCAACAAACGGCACCGGATCAGTCGACAGGCGGTGTCCATGAAGATCGCGGCGCCATAATCCATCGTCAATAGCTGATCACGCCACAAAGAGACCAAATCAATGCGGCAGCGCTGCCATTGCTACTGTTCAAGTACGCCGTATTCCATCACGCGATCAAGACCCGAGGAGGAAAAAGAAAGAAAAGAAAAATCAACAAGCAAAGCAAGCCTCGTTCCTTCATAAAGAGCAAAATCAGAAATCCACCACGGATCAAGTTCCAAGGGATCAGCCGAGCAAGCGACACACGCACATACGTGCAAGGAAGAAAAAAGAAAAGAAGATCGTCAGGTTAATCACATGCATATGCATGGATTAGGCGGCCAGAGTACTAATCACATGCAAATCAACGCAAGTTACGTGAAAATCAAAACAAGAAGAAAAAACAAGCAACATGCATGGATTAAGCGGCTGGAGTGGCATGGTAAGATCGGAGCATCGCACTCGCCGCACTAGATCAACGCCCGGGGGGCTCGACATCACCCTCGCCTTCCGGTGCCGCTGATTACATCTACCAGATCGGTACTCAAGACCAGCTAGGCGACACCGCAATCGTCATCAACCCACTCGGGCAAAATTCGACTACCTCTACTTCGTCGATCGTCGTGACAACAATCAACATCGGCACACAAAGCCCGCTCCCTAGAAGGGAACTACGTACCCTCGAGGGCTGGCACTCGACATCAACAAATAGCATCAGCTCCGACCACGCGACCCGACAAATCTTCGACTGCGCGGACCCTACAAAGCGACACCTGTGATTTCGTCGACTCCGCATCGTCGACTCCGTCTCCGACACTCGGGGGCTGGCGGCCTTGCCTTCATCGATCCAGACACACCTTCATTCGAGTTGTTCGATTTCATAAGCAGCAGCGGCAAGCTGGACCGATCCAGACACACGGACTCGATCTGCTTCGGCGATCCCTTGTCAGCGCGAGAGCTCAGGAAAATAAAAATCAGAACAGCCGAACAAGCGGCAGGGCATGCATAGCGACGTGAGTGCTACTACCACGCACGCAGATCAAGAAATCAAAGGAGGAAAGAGATCAGAGCTGCTAGCCTGCTACTCTCTTGCATACATCACGTACAAGGGGACAAAATCCAACCCGGCAGCGCGGCCATGCTGCTACGCCATATCCCGTCACGCGATCAGTACTAGAGGACGATCTCGTCTGTCGGATGCTGCAGCGAGGGCACGCAGCCGAACGGCCAGGCATACGTAGAAGGCAAGGGGCAGCAGCGCTCTGGTCAGCTGCCACAAATCCACATGAAGAACAAATCAAAGTGCTAGCTAATTCCTCTAGTGCATGGATTTCCCGGCCGGGCTGCTAATCACATATCGTGGCACGTCTCACGTACATTCAAGTCAATCAAAGGCACCGCGTTTTCGTCCGAGACCAGCGCCAGCAAAATAAAAACATTCACCAAACACGTGCGTCACACGGCGCATTGGCTCTAGCCGTGCGCACACGACGGACCGGCGAGTCGACCACTCGGGTGACAGCAAATTTCGACTCCTTCAATTTCTTCGACCTCTACAACAACAAAGCATCGACATCGACCACACCCCTACTGCGGGCAAACTTCGGCTCACTCGACATCATCAACCAACACGGCGGTACCAGCACACAAAGCCCGCTTCGTAGAAGGGCACTACGTACCCTCGGGGCTGGCACTCGAAATCAAAAACGACATCATATTTGACTGCGCTCACCCGACAAACCGGCGACTCGGGCGGCGGCGGTGCGGCGTAAATTCGTCCGCTCGTCAACATCTACACCGACGCAGGGCGCTCCTAATACTCGGGGGCTGCGTCTCAAAACTAATTCGGCGCACCCGACGCTCGGGGCTGGCGCTTCGTCACCAAGCTCACCCTCGTCCAGATCAACTGCGGCAAAAATCATCGGCCACCGGACCACGCAGCCCGACAAATAATCGACTGGAGAACAAGGCGACACCCATGACTTCCTCGACTCCACCTCCGATACTCGGGGGCTAGCGCTTCGACAACAACAACAAAAATCAACTTCACCGCTGCACCCGGTAGGCGACTCGAGTGCCTTCTTCGACTCTACTTCGTCGTCTCCGGACTGTCGCATCGACACCCTACGCCATCATCGACTCCGCCTCCAACACACGGGGGCTGGCGGCCTCGCCTTCATCGACTCCGCATCGTCGACTCCACCTCCGATACTCGGGGCTGGAGCTTCGTCGTCAACGACAAACAACAACAGTCTACAGATCTTCGTCGCACATGAACAGCTAAGTCAGTTTCATATTTTATTTTTTCAATTATAACCCGATTTGGTTGCATCCAACACTCGGGGGCTAGTGCTTTTTGACTCCGCCGCGTCGACTCCGGTCCGCCGCGTCGACCTCTTCGCCGCACAACTCCGCCGCGTCGACTTCTTCGCCGCTCAAACTCCGCCGCGTCGACTTCGGTCCGCCGCGTCGACTTCTTCCGACTAAGCACTGCAAGACTTGGCCGCACCCGATGCTCGGGGCTGCGCCGCACATGTCGTGAAAAATTCGCCTCGGACATACCCGAACACTCGGGGGCTGCGCCATGCAGGTTATAACATATTCACCTTGGCCGCACCCGATTCTCGGGGGCTGCGCCGCACAGGTCGTAACAAATAATCCAAAGCCGGTCACTCGACCGCCTCGTCGATTTCGAAGATGAAAATCAAACTAAGACAAGTCTGGTCACTCGACAGCCTCGTCGATTTCGACGGTGAAAATCAAACTAAGCCAAGTCTGTTCACTCGACCGCCTCGTCGATTTTGAGGGTGGCAGTCAAACTGAGACAAATTGGTCACTCGACCGTTTCATAGACAAGGAGCGGATCAAAATTTTATTGATTGCTACAAAAGATTCAAAGCTTTGAGATTATCCTCAACTGCAAGCAATTAAGCATAATCTCGGGGGCTACTCCCATCGGGAGCGCTGCCGCGCACCCGATAAAAACTGCGGTCAAAGACATTAAGTTGTCCAAAACAAGCAGTCGAAGCTCACTCGACTCTGATCAAAACTTACTCGACTCGGCTGCTTCGCCCCATGCGAATATCGATCACAATTCCCCGAGTTGCGTCCGCCGCATATACTTCGGATGCTGCATGCATAGTGCAAAGGTAAGACCCGCCGATTCGTCGAGCTGGGCCGGGGCCCGCTTCTAACAGCGTTTGTCCTGCAACTTTCCGTGTCAACAGACATGACGAAAATCCTGACGGACGCGTTAGGTCACAAAGTGTTGCAGGTCGGCTCAGTAAGACCTCCGCGGCATGAGTCGATCCTGACCAGCTTGTTCCGCGTTCGAGTCCGGGGACTCGAGCTTGATGTAGGCTAGTAAGGTTTTGCCCAGAAGTGCAGTTAACTGGTCCCGATCCGTCGAGTGTACCAGGCCTACTACGCCATTATCCCTAGGCAAAATAAACAAAGCATTAGTCGACGTGTTTCCGACTCAGCATGCACAATCGAGACATTCTCGACTCAAAAATACATAGAAAAGTTCACGCAAAACATCAGTCGACGTATTACCGACTCAGCAAGCACACTCGAGACAATCTCGACTCAAAATATACATAGCAAAATGAGCAAAGAATCAGATAGTGAAATACACCTGCAAATGAGTCTCTGCCCGATTCTTCGAATCGACCAGACACTCGGGGGCTACTCCCATCGGGAGCGCTGAGCGCGCACCCGACGAATTACCGAGTCAAAAGTACCAGAAAATGCAGCAAAGGCGCGAAGACTGAGCCCAAGTTGAGAACATCCTTGGACAGCTCAAATTTCATCGATTACTCCCATCGGGAGCGCACTCGCCATCGGCTCGAGTGACGTACCAGATTCTCAAAGTCGGGTTTTCTATAGCCCGCAAACGGATTTCTCAAAGTCGGGTTCTCTATAGCCTGCATCGGATTTCTCAAAGTCGGGTTCTCTATAGCCTGCACCGGATTTATCAAAGTCGGGTTCTCTATAGCCTGCACCGGATTTCTCAAAGTCGGGTTCTCTATAGCCCGCGCGGATTTATCAAAGTCGGGTTCTCTATAGCCTGCACCGGATTTATTATTATTGGATTTCATACACATACACTGGATTTCTCATAAATGATTCAACTCACGAAGAATGGATAATACAGTCATCATATGTTTTGAGTCTCTGCCCGATACTTCGAATCGACCAGACACTCGGGGCTACTGACGGGGTTATACCTTTCGGGTCCCCTATTATTGGTATACCTGGTACAGCCCAGACAAAGGCCCACCTGGCGGCCCAGCGATTACTTCAAGCACAAGTCAAGGACTCCAAGACGTAGCCTACTTGGACTCTTGTAAACCCTACCTGGCTCAAGGGGGGGGGGGGGAGATCCACAACTCGCATAGGCATAGACATAGAGGCACCTCGTCTCACCACCACAATCGCCATTACGGCCACCATGTAATCTCATGTATCATCATAATCAGACAAACAGGAGTAGGTCTTTACCTCACAATGAGGGCCGAACCTGGGTAAATCCTCGCTTGTCAGCCGTCCGATACTACCAGCGCGCACATATTCTCCCTCTAAATCTACCTGGGGTACTCGACCCTAGGATTGCCGTGGGCGTACCACGTCACCGATGATGATTTTGGTCGGGCCATTCTTGATGCACAGATAAACAGCAGAAGTGAAAACGAGAGGTTGAAGTTGGAGAGCATGTTAGAGGATCACAAAAAATTGTTGTACCCAAATTGCGAAGATGGCCAGAAAAAGTTTGGTACCACACTGTAATTGCTGCAATGGAAGGCAGAGAATCGTACATTTGACAGGGATTTGAAAATTTGCTGAAAATAATAAAGAAGATGCTTCCAAGGGATAACGTATTACCCCCCAGTACGTACGAAGCAAAGAAGGTTGTCTGCCCTCTAGGATTAGAGGTGCAGAAGATACATGCATGCATCAATGACTGCGTACTCTACCGCGTGAGAAGTACGAGAATTTGAATGCATGCCCGATATGCGGTGCATTGCGGTATAAGATAAGGCGAGATGACCCTGGTGATGTTGAGGGCGAGCCGTGCCCCAGGAAGAGGGTTCCTGCAAAGGTGATGTGGTATGCTCCTATAATACCACGGTTGAAACATTTGTTCCAAAACAAAGAGCATGCAAAGTTGTTACGATGGCACAAAGAAGACCGTAAGAAAAACCTGTTGCTGAGACACCCCGCTGATGGTCGCAGTGGAGAAAAATCGACAGGGAGTTCCCGAAATTTGCAGCTGACGCAAGGAACTTAAGATTTGGTCTAAGTACAGATGGATTTAATCCTTTCGGGGAGCAGAGCTCCAGTCATAGCACCTGGCCTGTGACTCTGTGTATCTATAACCTTCCTCCTTGGTTGTGCATGAAGCGGAAGTTCATTATGATGCCAGTGCTCATCCAAGGCCCGAAGCAACCCGGCAACGACATTGATGTGTACCTGAGGCCATTGGTTGAAGAATTTTTACAGTTGTGGCGTGACGAAGGTGTACCTGTGTGGGATGAGCACGAACAAAAGGAATTTGACCTGCGAGCGTTGCTGTTTGTAACCATCAATGATTGGCCTGCTCTTAGTAACATTTCAGGACAGTCAAACAAGGATACAATGCATGCACGCACTGTTTAGGTGAGACTGAAAGTATACATTTGGGAAACAAGAATGTGTACCTGGGACATCGTCGATTTCTTACAAAACAGCATCCCGTAAGAAAGAAAGGCAAGCATTTCGAAGGTGAGGCAGATCACCGGACGAATCCTAAATGCCCTCATGGTGATGTTATATATGACATGGTCAAGGATTTAAAAGTAATCTTTGGAAAGGGTCCTGGCAGTCTATCTGTTCCGAATGACGCTGATGGACACGTACCCATGTGGAAGAAGTGCTCTATATTTTGGGAGCTACCCTATTGGAAAATCCTAGAGGTTCTTTCAAGGTACATAGAGCAGATATAGGAACTTGACTATGGACCTTCTTTCAAGGTACCTTTGTTCTGGTGCAAATGGTTCAACCTGGAAGGCGGGGTAAATGTAGACCCGAAGTACGGAATGACTACAGTGGATCTCAAGAATCTTGGGTACGACACCGAACCATTCGTCCTAGCCAATGACGTGGCTCAGGTTTTCGATGTGAAGGACATGTCTTCCAGACCGAAAAAAGGAAAAGATAATCAAGCGAATACATCATACGATGAGCCAAAACGCCACATAGTTCTTTCAGGGAAAAGAAACATCGTGGAAGTGGAGGACAAGACAGACATGTCAGAAGATTACAATAAGTTTGATGAAATTCGGCCCTTCACAGTGAAAACTGACCCAAGCATCGAGTTAAATGATGAAGATTGTCCATGGCTAAGGCGCAATCAGAAGAAAGGAACACACACGAAGAAAAAGTGAACACTAGATAGGATGTTGTTGGTGATGTGTAATAATGTATGAAACTGTTCTGAAAACTGAAAGATTTGTATTCGGTCGATGAACTGAAGGATTCTATAGATAGAACAAAACACACGGTTTCCCCGTCATACAGCCCAACGGTGGCTCGTGAGTGCCTGCATATCAAATGCACCGTTGGGCTGTATGACGGGAATCCGAATGATTTGCATTCGGTCGATGAACTGAAGGATTATGTAGATATATAGAACAAAACACACGGTTTCCCCTGCATACAGCCCAACGGTGACTCGTGAGTGCCCGCATATCAAATGCGGAATCCGAATGCTTTGTATATCAAATGAACTACACTGAGTGCCGAACATGTTCGAGAGGGGGGCTATATATAGGGTCGTGTGGCTGATACAACACTGATTTAGCCCTCAAAAGAAACACACCCCTGATCCAACGGCTCACAAGCGCTTGAAAGAAACACACCCCTGATACAACGGCTCACAAGCGCTTCAAAGAAACACACCCCTGATCCAACGGCTCACAAGCGCTTGAAAGAAACACACGATCCGTGTGCTTTTTTACTCCCGGTTGGTGTTACCAACCGGGACTAAAGGCGGGCTTTGCGGTCACGACTCGTGTCAGTCACGTGTTACCAACCGGGACTAGAAATGTAGCTGTGTTATGAAACCTTTTATGTAACTGTGTGGGGATGTTGTTAAGATGTTTTTAAAATAAACAGATAATTATTACAAATTTTTAGACAATTAAATCAATAGATATAAAAGAAATAAGAAAAAAGATATGATTTTCAGAAATATTGAAACATTTAAAGTAAATATACATAAAAAAGAAACTAGAGCAAAAAAAAATTCAAAAAGCATGTAAATCAAAGTATATAAAAGAAACATAAAAAGAAAACAGAAATAGAAAAAAACAATTCAAAAAGCATGTAAAAGAAACATAAAAAGAAAACAGAAATAGAAAAAAACAGAACTAGAAAAAAACAATTAAATCAATAGATATAAAAGAAACAGAAAACGAAAACAGAAATAGAAACTAGGAAAAGAAACAAGAAAAAAAATAAAAAAGCCCATTAGTCGCGGTTGGTAACACCAACCGGGACCAAAGGGCTGCTGGGCTTCGCGCGCAATTTTTCGCGGCCCAGACAGACCTTTCGCTCCCGGTTGGTGTTACCAACCGCGACCAAAGGGTCTTTGGTCCCGGTTCGTGGCTGGAACCGGGACCAAAGGTCCTTTCTGTGTCGATTTGGGTGGTTTCCGCCCCGAAATTTCACAACTCCCCTCGACGCTTCCGCCTCCACACGCTCCTGTGCCGCCGCCGTCGTCCTGATCGAGGTGCTGCTCCGGGCGTCCCCGTCCGCGCCGCCGCCGTCTGCTACGGGCTGCGCTGCCGCGCCGCCGCCCACGACACCGCCTCGGGCTGCCCCGCCCCGTCTCCTCCTCTGCATCGGCCGCGCGCGGCGGCTGCCCCGCCCGGCCTCATTCCTCTGCCTCGGGCTGCCCCGCCCGGCCTCCTCCTCTGCATCGGCCGCGACGCCGTACGTGTCCTCCCCTCCCACGGGCTGCCGCCGCCGTGTCGCCGTCGCCTCCCCTCGGCCGGGCCGCCGCCGCCTCCCCTCCCACGGCCGGGCCGCCGCCGCCTACTGTTCCTCTCCTCCCTCTCTCCTCCTACAATTTTTAGGCAAATTTTGTAGAATTTTAGGTTAATTTAAGGCTAAGTGAAAATTTAGGTTAGTGTAATTTAGGCTACGTGAAAATTTAAGTTAGTGTAATTTTAGGTTAGAAAATTTAGGATAGGTGAAAATTTAGGTTAGTGTAATTTTAGGTTAGAAAAATTTCTGCTAGGTGAAAATTTAGGCAAGGTGAAAATTTAGGCTAGTGTAATTTTAGGTTAGAAAAATTTAGGCTAGGAGAAAATTTAGGGGCGATGTCCGGGATGAAAAATTTAGGCTAGGTGAAAATTTGGGCTAGGTGAAAATTTAGGCAAGGTGAAATTTTGGGGGCGATGAAAATTTAGGCTACTTTGTCATTTTCGTTAATTATGGATTTAAGTTACTACTTTGTCATCTTAAATTATGGATATTCATATTCTTTTTACAAAATTGATTGCAGGGCATTGAGCTATGGATCCAAATTGTCCGGACGCCTTCGGCAGAGACGAGGAGAGTGAAGACCAGATGGATCCAAATTGTCCTGACGTCGCCGCCAGAGACGAGGAGCGTGAAATGCATATGTTACAGATTATAGCAGGACGTGCAGCCGCGCCTGTCGGTGAAGAAGATGGGGTAACTGGAGAAGATTACGGCTCCCAATTTCTGAACGACTCCGGTGAGGGAGTTGAGGAAGAAGAAACTTGCAGAGAGGAGGAAGTGCCCTTAACAAACTCCGGCGAGGTATATTAAGCCTCTGTTGATCGATCACACTAGATGTATTATTTGAGTTGTATTGCAGTTATTAACGAATCATTTTTTCTTTTAGCCCTCCGGATCGAGCAAATCATCCGCATCTAAAGGGTCGAAAGCAATGCCGAAACGAGGCCCGACGAAGCCGATGAAGGAGGGTCAAAGGATAGTGATCGACAGAGTTGCTGCTGGTGGCGAACCGATGGAACCCTTAGAGTGCCACCGTAAATTTATAAATCAATGCGGAGTTATTGTTAGGGACATGGTACCGATCACATTTGAAGAATGGCATAAGCCGAAGGACGAGACCAAGGCAACTACTTATGTCGACGACAGAACAAAAGATTTGCTTTGGGACAAGATCTTGACAAAGGTCACCCTACCGCCAGATGTTGAAAAAGAAGAGCGGTGGAAGGAGAAAGTCAAGCAGTGGACTCTTATGAAGATGGCTGAACAATTCCGGACTTTTAAGAAAAATTTATGGAAAACTTATGTAAAGGCGAAGGAACAAGATCCAGAATTCACTGGAGCACTAGTGAAGATAAAAGACCAGTGGCCCACATTTGTGAAGCAAAGAAAATCGGAGGCCGCTGTGGCCCGATCGAAAACAAATAAGTTAAATGCTGGGAAGAAGGAATATCACCACACTTTGGGGGCAGGTGGCTACAAGGCTGCCGCCAAAGTGGGAAGCCTTTGAAGCAAAACTGCTTGATAACGGGATCATTCCACAGACAGCGGACTGGCCCGAGAGGTCCAAATTTTGGTTGTTCGCGCATGGGGCAGGGTTGGACCCAGAGACAGGGCTGATTGTTCCTCAGGGAAAATGGAAGGACAAAATTAAGTATATAACCGAAGAACTTGTGAAGGCAATAGATCTAGTTCGAAAAGGACTGTACGTGGTCGACAGAGAGAAAGACGAGCTGTCACTCGCACTCGGGAATCCTGAAAAAGTTGGACGAGTACGAGGCTATGGACCCGGAGTTAATTGGAAGCAAGGTTTTCCGCCAGACGCTCATAATTATGGAAGCCGTGAGAGAAAGAAGAAGGAGGACAGAGACCGGTTATCGGCATTGGAACGCAAGGTGCAGCTGCAGCAGGACCAACTAGACTCAATTAGTCAGCAAAGGGCATCTCAGCAGCAGCTAGAAGGTCCTGAAGTCGAAGCCGCCCCATCTGATCAGCGGAAAAGCAGCGTGGGTTCCACGCAGCTAGAACATTCTGAACTCGAACCGCCGGCGGCTCACTACCCCGTGGATGATATCATGGAGAAGACAGACTGTGAGCTACATATGGCAATGAAGAACATGTCCTTCAAGGTGGCGGTCGGCTATGCTTTACCAAATCAATCTGGAGCAAGCTACCATCTCGGCGGGATTCCAGTTGGCTATGCTCATGTCGGGGAGGATGAAGTTGTGCCGTTATATGCTAATCTGGAACTTGACATTCCTGGAGGTGACGACGAGAGGACACTGGGAGAAGCCAAGAAGACCATCGTTCTCTGGAAGAAGAAACACATCGTGTTTCCAAACTTGGCGCCAAGGCCACCGACTCCTCCGAGTAGCAGTCTCCCACCTCAAGATCCATCCCCCCACCTCAAGATCCATCCCTCGACGCCGGTTGGGAGCCAAGCGCGAGTCCATCGCCCGCGACGTCCCGTCCGTCGATTGCGCCCACTGCTAAGTCCTTCTCGTTAAAGCGGAAACTAAACTTCCCGTCGACGAGCAGAAGTGCAGATAAGTTCATTATCGCTCTATATCGACCTCTTTCGTTCATTTTCCGATATCAAGTAATTAATAACTCCTTTAATTATTTTCTTTTGCCGGGCAGGGTTTGGGAACGGTTTAAGGTGAAGGTTCCAGGGAAGTGGAAAAAGGACCTGTATTTTTATGAAACCAAGGTAAGTAGTAGTACATATATATGTCTGCGCAACTCTTTAATTTTAGTTTCAATACCATTATCATGCTTGATTGTTATTTTGATTAAATTCTTTTTTTTGTAAAGTGGTGTCTGAGGCAGCCAAAAGGGACTAATTTATGTGCATATTACGTTTTCGAGTACATTCGATCTTTTGTCACTGAGCGGGATAGAAAAATCAGAACAGCAAACGTACGTATACACTATTCGCATATTGTGTTGAGTTCCATTCATAATTTATTTTATGATGATTTCAAACAGCTCACACATATATATTCTTATTGATCTAGATGGAACGAGAGCGGGACCGGCTCATACCAACGAAGCGCCTAAAAGCAATTCAAGAGGAATTGGCGGGATTTTTGAACAGGGAGGTCCTGAGTAAAGATGGAGAATTTTATCACCCTGATACATATTTTATCCCTCCAATGTAATTGACGTGATCTCGACGTGTGAGAAACGTGATGTCGGTGTAGTATAAACTTGTGGGCTTATGTATGTATGAATCAAACGTGACCTCGGTTCCCGCCATGCGTGCCCTGCCGTGGCCACGTGGAGGCCCATCCGTCACGGGTCGTAAACACCCGACACGAAAGGCCCCCCCCCCCCCCCCCCCCCCCCCATTTAGTCCCGACCCTTTAGTCCCGGCTGTAAAACCGGGACCAAAGGCCCTCTGGACCCGGGACGGATGGGCTGTTTTCCACTAGTGGTTTATAGCATAGTATTTGGCCATGAACCTGGCACACAAAATCTCATCAGCTCAAAGATAGTAGCGTCTTGGTGGTTACCTTTTAAAACACTTTTAAAACTCCTAATATTTTGAAAGAAAAACATAATAGATCTTGAACCAGCGAACTGCTTGTGAAATGAATAACAGGTTAACACAAGGTGAAAAAATGGATCTGTACACAAATTGTACGGAATTTTAGATACCAATTCCACAGTCTAGACATAAGTCATGACATAGCAGCAAATCTCATTAGCTCAAACATAGTAGCTTCTTGGTCGTTACCTTTGAAAACCCTTTTAAACCTCCTGAAAATTAGAAAGAAAAACATAATAGATCTTGAACCACCGAACTGATTGAGAAATGAATAACAGGTCAACACAACGTGAAAAAATGGATCTGCACACAAATTGATGGAATTTTAGAAACATATTTCACAGTCCACACATAACAAGCTCACAGTTGCTATGTTTTATTTTGCTTACTTTTGTTCTTTGGCTAATGTGTTGTCTTTTGGCTTTGGTTCTGTCTTTTTTTCTTGGATCATCTTTGTATTAGGGGCTTCCTCTGTCTATATGTTTTCCGTGCCTCTCTGTGCCACAGCTGTATCATAGCAGCATCTTGCTGCTTGGGTCCTGTCATCCATAGTTGATGATATGACATAAGGGTAATATATGTTGGCACTTGGGTTAAGGCCCTTCATAAGCGATGTGTTTCTTCTGCGTCCGATCGAACTAGTACAACATTGCGTCAGTGCGTTGGATCCAACTAGTACAACATTACGCATACGGAAAGATGTAAGCACTAGATACTGAAGGTGATAATATAAGATTTTAAACAGCTCCTTGTACATGGGTTCATACAAGTTACATGATACCACAAACATAAATTCATCCCTCATGGTGCTGAATAGTGAATAGTCTGATGTGCGGTTATACTTTCTCCATTTGGAGTTGTTAGTTCCTCATGTAGTCATGTGTCGAAGAAAAGAAATACAAATTTTTACTACCAGCACAATCTAGATAATGGATAGAGTATTTCTGTAGTCTGTTTCAACCTGATCTTGATCATACTATTTGGCCTATCACCATTATGTCATGCGGTAGGAGCTGATACACATTTGATATACTTTTGTTGTGGGCGCACGCCCTACTTTTTTTCTTCTGTTGATGCACAACACACACATATGTGGTTTGAGAGATTTCACCAATTTATTCAAAACTGATTTAAACAGTCACATATATTCTTATTTCCAGAATTTTGAAACATGTCCATTTAATTTGTCCAGAATTTTGAAACATGTCCATTTAATTTGTCCATGTGCTTTCTGAGTAATGAAGATGACCTTTGCTATGTTGAATAGCAGATGGAAGCTGCGGTCTGTTCTTGTGGGAAACTTCTATTTGTTTGTTTCTAATCTTTAGGGTCGTTGCTATCTTTCTGGCTGTTAAACTTCATCCATTTGAAGTTGCAGTTCTTCATGTAGCAAAAATGAAAAAGATGAATTTCTTACTAAAGGATCAATCTAGATAGAGAGAAGTCCAATTTACCCCCTTAAACTTGTCCTGAAGTTCACCTTACATACTTTAACTCCGAGTTGGTTCAACTTTCACCCCTAAATTCTGAAAAACCGTTTGAGTACACCCCGTTTACCGTTTGACCCGGATTTTATTGCCAGATCGGTTTTTTCTTGTATGCCAACTCCGCACCCGTACTTTCCTCCTTGTACATGCATGAACAGCTGCATGTTTGCATGTTCTCAATCAGGAATGGCATAATCATTTCTCGTAGCTCACGATCATATCATATTCTCGTGTCTAGATCCGTTAGACTAGGTGAGGTAATTTGTTAGGTCACAACACCGGGAGCTAGCTCACCAGGAGCAGATCTAACGAGAAGAGGGAGATAGAGGTATGCTATAATGTTACGAGAAGGCAAAATACATCTGAGATCTGTACGTGTATGTTGAGTTTGCATTCACGAAAAACCTGCTGGTGTGGCACTAAAATCGGGGTAAAATCTGTCAAACGGTGAAAGAGGTGTTTGTCGAACCGGTTTTAGAGTTTAGGGGTGAAACATGAACCAACTCAAAGTTAAGGGTTGCAAAACTTTGACACAAGTTTGAGGGGATAAATTGGACTTCTCTCTTTAATAATATAAGTTATTTCTTTGGTTTATCATTATTCGTGCAGGGCGCGCTCGACCCAATCATTTTCATGTCGTGTTTTTTCAGGCCTGATCCAAGCCCAACCCGGTCGATCTGACACATGCACAAATAACTTTAACACGTCTTCGGATCTCACAATGAAGCCGGGGTGTCGGGTCACCCCAGTTAGCCGAACACATGGCGATCATGGTCATGGCCGCCATAGGTCAAAATGGCAGCACTGCAATTCTCAAATCCCTCTCCTTTCGTTATAGGGCTTGATTTTCTCAAATTTTAGGGCCAGCTAGCTATGATCGCGGTACCTGTGAGTGTACGTACTCCCACGGTCATGCAATATATACCACATACGTGAACTATATATACCTCTTTATAATTTTTAATATACTTCATTTCTAGTAGTTGATATATATATATATATATTACTTCCGATAAATGTCACTAAACTCACTTAAATTAGTGGAATAGCTAAAAAGTTCAAAAATTATAGATATGCATTTATTCTGCCTAAAATATGATGTTATTTATGTAAATATTTCAAACTTTTGGACAAATTCAAATTCACCTTGATTCCTGATTCGTAAATAGATCAATTTTTTGGCACTACAAAGGGTCAAAAAAATAACTTCTCAAAATATATTGCAAATTTAAATCTGACAATTGTTGTTTACTATGTTAAACATGTCCTTTTGTGCGCATTTTGGTCTCATTAACTCAGCCATCGATTTTATAACTACGGTCACTTGTACCGAAAGCCATGAAACTTCATGCGTGCATGCATGGTGCTGGTAGCCTCTTTTATTTGAGATGGTATACGCTTCAGAAGTAAGCTTTTAGCACATTTTTCAAAATTTAGATTTTTCGCAATTTATGTCAATTTTCTCATGAACATGGCCACAATCGTCCACTTGACCGTTCATAGTTAGATAATGGATAGAGTTTTTGTTCTACTTTTATTTTGTCACGTCGCTTTTTAGACCCCCCTATAACATTAGCAGTAGGCGATGCTGGGGATTACGTTTACGTCTGCAAAGGACTGCCGAACTTTCTGTCGTCTGTTCTATTATGCTTGTATAGTGGAATCCGTCCCTGCCTTTAGTGGTTGTACGGAAAAAACTTAGGAGCAACTATACCTGTTAAGAACTTGAGACTTATCTATACCCATTATACCGTGTCCAGACCAGTAGGACCACTGATACACATAGGGTATGTATAATCTATTGTTGAAGATGCACCAAATTGTTTTTGTCCGAGGGACATGCATTTGTTTGTGCCTAGACTCCATTTTTATTCAAAACAAAACGTACGTCTATATTTTTTATTTTGACGCATTCAGAATTAACCGGTTAAATTCATTTGTATATACAGTGCATGATCTGTTATTGTGGGAGCACTTAGACCGTTGGGTGCACCATCATAAACTAGGTTCCTGTTCAGTCTAGTCTGCTGAAATTTGCATGACCAGCAATTTGGATGGATTCATTTGAGGATCCGGTGCAGTTGATGCCTCGTGCCTTTCCACCATTTTACCTGTTTACTCCGACACATGTTGGGTTGGCGCTGTTATTCAAAGAATATAATCATTTGATTAATTCTCCTGGTTACGTTTGGTACTGCAGCCTCGGCAAAGTTTTGTTACCACTGTATGTTGATTTAATCTTATACCCCAGCACAGAACTAAGCTTCTAATTTCAATTCGTTGTCCCGTTTGACTTATTAAATCTCTTACTCTGTTTCTCTCTGCTGATTTCAGGCAACGGCGGAGTATGCTGCTACAGTGGGGAGATTGTTTTTTATGTTGTTGATCCGTTGTGTTTACCAATTTCAGTGCAAAGTTTAGGACTTTAGGCACTGCCGTGTGACGATCCTGTTTATGTTCTTAGCTTGCTGTGTTCCTCAACTCATATACGTTAGTAGTTTCATGAGTGGCAGCAGACAGTACATGCTGACCATATGATTTATTCAATTTGGCTCTGGGGTGCAGATGCTCCCTGAATAAGACCAATGTAGAACGCAGAGTTTCGTGCCAGCAGCTGTATTCCTGCTCATGTTGCGCAGTGTAAAGTGGCTCACGTATGTGTAGCATTAAATCCGAGTGCTGTTTGTATGTTCGCAGTACAGATGTGGCCCTTTTTTCCAGCATGTTGCATGCGAAACCTGGATGGCTGGACCGACACATTGTTTTCATCAGAGTCTACGGGCGGCCGTGTGGGAAGCACATCTCCTCGCCTTCCAAACCGCCTTGAACCTGACGGCCTCAGCCTCGCCCTCTGTCCACAGCATCCTCCCCTTTTGCCGAGAAGCTACCGAAGGTGTGAAGCAAGCACGAAGGGCAGGCTGTTGACGGTGCCTCCAGCGGCGAAGGCCATGCTCCTCCACGCCGAAGCAGACAGCTTCGGGCCCGACTCCGAGCTTCCTGGCGAAGCGGTAAAGCACGCCAAAGCCCGGCTTGATGAGGATGGGTGGGTGGGAGGAGTGGAGGAGCCGAGGAGGATTCACATGTTGCAGGATAGAGCCGACCTTGTGCGTGGGTACCAGCTACAGCTCCAGCCACAATGCTGATATTTTTCTGAAAACCACCCATGTGATATGTTGCTTTCATCTCTCAATTTGCCAAAAATTTAGCTATATGCCCCTCTCCAAGTTATGCAAGCATCAATTGGCTCTCCTTGTGCATTTTCTCTGACTCCTCCCTCCGTACAGGATGTAGAACCAAAGGGATTGATGGGTAACCATCCGTTTTCACCGTTAGCTTTACTATCATTGATCGCAATGTTTTGTGGTGGCCGCCGGTAGCCACATAGCCCCACCCCACCGCGCCGTATTTCTGTCCAAGAAAATAAATGTTCCAGTTTTTTTTTTTTTTTTTGTACAAGGGTGGGGTCTAAAGACCCCGTTGCTGCATTCTATTAATTCCACGTGGCAGGTAAATTTTACAAAAAGGTCCTTTTACAACTCTTGCCCTAAAAGACCTAGAATTCGAAGAAAAGGACCTCGCTTTTACACAAAACACCCTAGAACAAAAAGATGAACTGCAATCAGATCCCAGAGTGCCTCCGCCACAAATCGCCGGCGATCTCCAGGCGTCGCCGCCGAGATCATTGGAGCACATGATGCTCGGACTCTCCTTTCCGACGATCGACCACGGACACCAGCAGACAAGACACTTGCGGGGACGAACCACTTGCAAGTACCTCGCCGCCGAGCACTGGCTCCGGATCGAGATGGCCTCCGACGAGGAGGTTGAACAACAGCCAGCCCTATGGCCATAGATCGCAGCAGCATACATGACCGCCGCGTAAGGAGCTCCACGATGCAGCATCAGCCACCCCACCAAGCAGCAGCAGCAGCAGTTCCTCCCCCCGCCGCCACGGCCGGCCGGAGGAATCAGGATCTGCTCCCGATTAGCGAAGCAGGAGGTACGGCAGACGGATTTATTGAAGCAGCTTTGATCTTCCTTCGACCTGCATGCCATCCACCATGGATTCAACCTGCAGAGAAAGGAAAAACTAGCTCCGGTGCCGCTGCGAGTCACCGGCGACCAGCCGCAGAAAGAGGAAGACGCCATCAAGGCGAACAACGCCATAAAGGCAAGCAAAGCTACAACTAAAAAACCTACTCTACTCTGTACAGCCCGCGCTTTACTCTCTCCACCACGCCGGACGGCAGCGCCGCCGGAGAGGCGAGCCGAGCAAGCCGGGATCTTGGAGGCGACTCTCAAGGGGAGAAGGAGGAAGAGACGAGAGAGGCGAAGAGATAAGGCCGGGGACAATGTTCCAGTTTATGCAATGTACTTATAACATGATAGTGACACCGCCGCCACAAAGTAAACAAGCCAGACTTGTTCCGGCTCTATCCCCGTCCTATATATACGTGCTTCTTCGTGTACCTTCGGCCAGTGCATATCATCGGCGCCAGTCATGGATAGCAGCAGCTTGATCCATGAAAATGGCGGCGGCGTTGGATTAATGTGCGGCTACGCTGGCAGGTGCACCTCAGCGTTTAGGTACAGAGAGCAGGAGCAGCGGACTGAACTGGTCGTCAGCTCGGAGATTCAGCAACACCTCAACCAGGCAAGCAGAATGAGAGATCAATATGCTAGTACTGATTAATTGGCGACTCGCCCTGAGATTAATGATTAACTTAGGTGTGTTTGTTCGTGCAGATCCACATGGAGTTGAACATGGACGACGACGAGCACGAGCCAGCAGCAGCGTACAGCCATCATGGCAGCTCCGTGGTGGACGGCTTGGACTTCCTCACGAGTTCATACCACGCCACCGGTGGCTGCAGCTTCCGCTCCTCGTCCTCCACCTCCGCCTCCTTCTCCTGCAGCCCAGAGATAAGCTCGACTGGGGCGCACGTCCTAACGGCACCGGCAACAATGGGGCACCATCAGCTCGTCGTCATCGTGCTGCCTCGTCCAAGTCTCAGGAGACTGCCCGTAGCAAGACCATATGTGACCCAAACATCTAAGAGTGCACAATGATTAGTATTCCCTCTGTACCATAGATGTTCTTACAACCAATATAAGAGTATATTGGTTGTAATAACATCTTATATTATGAAACAAAGAGAATTGAAACTTGGATTATATAAACTTAATTATGTCTATAGACTCTTTGATCTGGCTCCACTTAGGGTTGCAAAAACAATTTGTGTTTTGTGAGATGGCTCAAATTTACTCTTTTCGTACCAATGTGGCGTTAGAGACTCTGGTCTCAAGCAGGCTCTTCTAGCGGGGTACATCATGATATTGGTTTTACTCCATCCACTCTGATACTTCACTGTATTTCTATCGTAAGCATTTAGTCACCATGTTTATTCTCGTATAAATTGATGACATTATTGTAACTAGTTCTTCGAGAGACGCACTTGATGTTGTACATTAACGATCTGCGTATGGATTTTTTTTTCTCTTATGGATATGCGTTCTCTCCACCGTATATTTTCTCGGAATTAAGGTAAAACATGTGACACATGATATTGTCTTATCTCGAGAAAATACATATCGGATGCGTCTAAGCATGCATGTTGCCTTCATTAGATTTAATTCTTGCCGTTATCAGTTCAAAGCATTGGGGCGCCATGGAGAACTCTTAGTCATTATCAAGCCCGGCCCATGGTCGAAACAGATATATCTGTGTAATCGATGTGGCAGGATGAGGAACGGTCGACGATAGCGGAGGACCAACGACTGAAAGCTTCCGTCAACTTCCAGCGACGACTGAAACTGACCAGGAACAATGCTCTATATGTCCTGGACCTACCGTTTTGGCACTTTGACTAGCTAGACTGAAACTTTGCTCCATTGTGTATTCATCGAACTAACTCATGCTGCTTTGACTAGCTAGACTGAAGCTTTGCTCCATTGTATATTTCATCGAACTAGCTCATGCTGCTTGTACCTACTTGTGTACTCTGACTAGCTTTTGTTCTAGGCATATGGCTCCTCCTGCGTAATACTTTCTTTGTTTCCTTGAAGAAATTTCGGTGGCATTTTTCTTGAGGCTCCTGTAGACACGAGGAAAACAAAGCGAAGAAGATAATTATGGGGGGGCTAAAAAATCTCCTAGAGTAGGAATGATCAGATGGAGCTTATCTCACGCTCTCACATTCGTGAGCGGCAATTACGGCCCCATTATGGCATAAAAATCGAGTCAAGTTAATCTCGAGCGCTCGTATAACCGAGTAGGCCAGAAAATAAAGATGGATTCACACCGGACCTCCGCTCCTTGTAGTTACGCCGCAGAACACTGAGGAAAATTAACTTCAAGCGCTCGCGTACAATCACGCCTGAGGAAAATGTCTGGGAGAGATTGAGGTGGGTGACGCTGGTGGACCAAGTTTGCTGGGGATCGAGGAGCGGCTTGAGGAACCAAGAGTAGCACGAGGACCATTTTGGAGAGATTTAAGGGCGCCTGGTGAACCAACATGTAGGTCAAACCAATGCTGCTGGAGCATCTATCCATGTATATCCATGTATCTCGGAGAGATTTAAGGGTGTGTTCGGTTGATGTCACCAAGTGGAATGTAATGGACCGATTCCATTCCTAGCACTTATTCTTGTGTTCGGTTGGTGTCACGGAATGTAACCAAGTGGTTCCAGGAAAGAGAATATTCGTGCTAGATGCCGAATGCAGTGGTTCCACCGAATCGGTGGAATGAGGTCGTTCCTCGCGCTAATCCACCGCAAATCTCTCTCTCTCTCCCGAAAAGGTCATCTCACACCTATCCAGTCCCTCGTCTCTCCCGTTTCTGGCGGCGGCACTACTGAACTTGTAGGGGGCGGCGGAAAAGAAGGAGCCAGCGGCAGGGGAGGATAGAGGAGCAGAGGCGCCGGCTGGCTGGCCGGCCGGCCGGCTAGAAGGCTACGGCCGCGGGCAGGCAAGCAGCAGCGACAGGCAGATGCGACCTGCAGCGGCTCCGCCGGCAAGCAAGGCGGACGCGCAGCGGGAGCTCATGGGCGCCACGTGCGAGATCGACGACCTCTGGCTCAGCGTCAAGCGGGCGCAGATCGCCGAGGCGCAGGCGCGCAAGGACGCGGACCTCGCCAAGCAACGGCTCCGGAAAACGGAGAAGGGCGCCCGGGAGCGCGCCGCGGCCAAGGCCGAGCTTGACGGTGTCAAGGGCCGCCATGCCGCCGCGCTCGCTGAACTGGGCTCTGCGAGGGCGGAGCTGGAGGCGCTGCGGAAGGAGCGGGAGGTCGTCGCGGAGGAGGCCGGCGCCGCAGCGGCGCGAGTGAAGGAGACTGCTGGCGAGGCGGTGGAGGTTGGAGAGGCCCTGCGGGAGGTCGCCGCCGAGCTCGTCGTGCTGCAGGCGGAGCTCGAGTCCGCGCGGGCTGCTCATGATGTTGAGGCTCGCGCTGGCGTGGCAGGAGGACAAGCTGCGGTGGCAGACCGAGCTGGAGCAAGGCGAGCAGGAGGCGAGGAAGCTGCAGGACGAGCTGGTCGCGGCCGGCGACCTCGAGTCCAAAGTGGCCGCGGCTTCCGAACACCTGGCGAACCTGAGAGCGGAGCTGTTCGCGCGCGCTGTTGAAGGGGCCAGTGCAGAGGAGGAGGAACAGAAATCGCCGGCGGTGGGCGCGCCGTCGGCGACGCTGACGGATGCGTTCTGTTCTTGCCAAGTTTCTTTTTTTTAACAGCAATCCATCCCTCCTGCTAGATTTTTCTCGAGGATTTAAATTTTAACCACAAAGATCGGAACTTGCATGAGTGTTGTTCGTTTGGAAAATTGCCGTGCTTGTCTGCCATTTTAATGGGATTAGAAATGGTAGGTGGCTAATTATTATACTAGGGTTGAAATTAGTATGTAATGTTAAACCAGTGCTATATGAAGTTTAATTAGGTGCTAATTATATTTCTAGAGGTTAGCTGAATCAAAACTCCCCGATTCTATGTCAGACCGAACGCCGGACGGAACCGTTCCATTCCATTTTTTAGCTCGAACCGAACATAGGAACGGAACCAACCCATTCTCATAGAATGGAACCATTACATTCCGTTCCACTTCATTCCCCAACCGAACACACCCTAAGGGTGCCTGGTGGACCATTTTGGCACTTTGGCTAGCTTGACACTTGTATATCGCTACAAATAATTAACTTTCTGCTAGAAACCTGCGTCCGCATTTACCTTCCTACGACCTTTGATCTCGTTTCTCTCCCCGTAATTAAATCTCCTCCTCCTCCTCTGTTATACTCCTGTATGTTGCTATTAATTAAGGAGTGATCCGTGAGAGAAGATTTCGGCAGTGCCAGCTAGCGAAGTCGCATGCGTTGGTGCAGAATTAATTATGGGACTGCCGCCTTACCTCCCTCACGGTAGTTACGCCCCCACATATTATGGCAACAACTAGGCCGAGATAAGCAAACTGAGTAGGCTCCGATTCTGCGCCATGTCATCAATCCGTGACACCAAATCATCTCGGCCGCACATCTCTCCCAACAAACAAACAAGCAGCAAACATCTCAGAAATCATCTTGGCCCTGACCTAGCTCTCTGGTCCTCTGAAAAAGCGATCCCCTCCCTGGGGTCTTGGTCCTCCTTTTATACACCAAGGGGATACCACAACAGCCTGCCAGTTGTCCTACCTGCCCTCCCCTAGATAAGGACAAGCATTGGCAGCTTTACTCTCCTACCGCGCACATGCCTCATTTCCTTTGCCTTTATCCCGCGAAGCTCCCGTACCCGGGGTACCGAAGGAAGCTTCCTGCGATCGTTCCAGATTACAACTCACGCTGTAGGAGTTCATGTCAACGTCGGCTTGGTTGACAGGGCTGAGCCCCAAAAACAGCGTGACATCATCGTTCGGTCTTGTCACGTCTCGTCCACGAACTTCGCGGCATTGCTGCCGCCATCACGCGTGCGTCAGCTTCGGTTGACCGGTCTCGACTCCTCGATCTTCGCGGGTGATACTCCAAGTTCAGTTCACTGCTTTTGACTTCATCCATTACTCTTCGTAGGCTGAGCACGCCGCTGCTGCAAATCTCATGAGGGAACTGGAGGACCGCTTCACTTGGGCCGAGATGGCTCAGGCGAGGCAGCCTCCAAGCTAAGGGTGACGATCTTGGAGCCCTCGGTCGTCTCCCTCCCTCTCGTCTCTAGTCTTTCAGGAGGAAGCACCAGAAGATGAGAGGAAGCGATGCTTGATCTGGGGGAACCGGTCTTCCTCCTGGGTGTTGAAGCCGGAGAACCAGGAGAATATCGGTGGGTCGAAGCACCCAAGTGTAGTCAAGAATCTTCACCTCCTTGTACCTATTTCCAGCTTGTAAGCTCGTCGAGCAGGAAAGTAACAAGAAAATCTCATCAGTAACTGTTTTATATACTTGAATTTTCAAGAGTTCATGAATGAAAGCCCTTTTAGTTCCCGGCTAGGACTTCTGATCCTTTGGCATACTCTCAGGGTTCGGTTTCATGGGGGACAGTTGAGAGCATGTGAGCCAGACTGTGGTCGTCAGAGCGGATCTAAACGCTCCTCACAGGGCGCCACAGCATTCTCAGACGATCTACGTTTCTGGGCGCTCGAGTGTTCCAGCCAAGACGCGTTAGAGCGGATCTGCACGCATGTGTCCCGGGAACACCCTCCCCTCGAACGATTCCCGAAGAGATGCTAGCGCACGGGCAAATAACTGCTGGGCGTTGAGTACAAACGATTCCAGCAGCATTCACCGTTTGCTCGCGGCTTAAACGCTTAAAGTGAGCCTGGACTCCCAGACAGGATGAGGCCAGACCAACATCTGGGCGCACCATCCCGTGAGCGTTCTCACCCTAAGCCGTTTTTCTCCCGATCCGATTGTATGCTTAGGAAAATCCACCTTCCCCGGAAACGTAAAAGCGACCAGAAGACGTAGTTAGCAGCGAAACACTTAACTTTTCCATTCTGGGTGACGACTTCCCGTGAAGATGAACCAGTCGCGCCTGTCTTCGCTGTCAGTACCTGGAAACCAATCCAACCAAGTGAGACTGTTCTTTGTAACAAAACGAGCTAATTTAGTTAATTAAATCTGGTTTTTCTTCCGGGTTCTTGAGACTTGAACATCTATAACAATCCTCGAGCCCAAACAAATGCGCACTATCAATGCCACTCTACGTGATTCTGGACTGACCAGCTATCCGCAGGTGTTCTACCGGGCTGGGCGGACCATTAACTGCGTAGCACTACGCGACCAGGTTAGACCAGCTGTCGTAGTAGCAAGGCATCAATCAGTGTTGTTCGGCGTAATCATCGGTGCTCTCTGCGGCCTGGACGGACCAGTTGTCCGCATGCGTTCTACCGGTGCTGGGCGGACTAGCAACTGCGTAGCACTACTTGACCGGGCCGTCGCCCGATCGTCAAATGGTAGTGTAAGCAGGATTTGGTGATGTCAGGGCGGACCTAAACACTCACCTGATAGCCCCCGGGTCGGGGGTTGTTATGGATGGACAACCTCAAGAACCAGGAACTAAAAGCATGAACATACATAGATTTTTCCCAAAAACTTGCAACCAGAAAGAAAATTGAGTCCAGAATTAACTTAACTTAAATTACTCGATAGCAGAGGATGAACCAACTACACAGCTGACTTTCAACTGAGAAAACCGTGGCGGAACGGATCCCAGGCCCACATTCATCTTGGTGGCGGAACGGATCACAGGCCCACACTTTTCCTGGTGGCGGAACGGATCCATGACCCACACTCATCCTTGCCGTTCACGGGTAAGATCCCGGATACGGACTTTCCTCATGGATAGAACTTTTTCAACAGAGCGATGTTCCAAGAGTTGGAAATTACCGTACCATCCTAAGTTTCCAACCGTACTGCTCCAGGCCTAGAAACTCGAGCGACCCTGTAAGGTCCTTCCTACTTAGGCGACATTTTGTTTCTCCCAGTCATTACCTGCACCTTGCGCAAGACCAGATCCCCAGCATCAAGAACTCGAGGATGCACATTATGGCTGTGATAACGATGCAAGGATTGCTGATAGCGAGCGGATTGCACAGCAGCCTTGCATCGTGTCTCTTCCAATAGATTCAGATCATCCATTCTCCTCTCCAATTGATCACTTTCCTCATAAGCCAGTACTCTCGGTGAACCGTGTTTGAGTTCAGAAGGAAGCACTGCTTCAGCCCTATACACAAGTGAGAATGGAGTCTCATTTGTGGATCGGTTTGGGGTAGTCCTCAGTGACCATAGAACTCCTTGCAATTGATCTACCCATTTCTTGCCTGAAGTTTTGAATCTGTCGAAAGTCTTTGTTTTGAGTCCCTGATGCATGTAAAATGCATACATGAACTTTGCACTTTATTACTTGTATTCCAATCATATTTGCATCATATAAGGGTTATATCAATGTTTTATCATGATTTTGGAAATATTTTAATGATTTCCTATTTTTATGGAATTAACCCTGCATAGGCAGCAAACCCTATTTTTTTGTTTTAATGTTTCAGGGACCCAAACGACGTCAAAATGACCTACAAATTTACGGGCGTCAATATTTGGACGGAAGAAGACTTGGGGGCAAAGGAAGCGAACAAGCGGACGCCCGAGGCCCAAATGAGGTGGGCCCACGCGGCCACTGTACCTGGCCGCGTGGGACCCCCCATCTGGGGCCTCGACGCTCCGTTGACGTCGATCTTTCCTCCACCGACTCCGTCTTGACCTAAAACTGCCTATAAAAATTATCCCGAGGCTCTTCGGAAAGGAGCGCCGCCGAAACACAGAAACACCGAAACAGAGACCTGGAGCTGCAGATTGGAGGGGGAAAACTCCGGTGGGGCGCTGCCGGCGTTGTCTCCACCTTCTCCATCGACTTCTCCACCGTCTCCATGATGAAGAGGGAGTAGTCCACCTCTGGACTATGGATTTGTGGAAGTAACTTATGTATCTCTCCTCTCTTGAGTTTCACTAATTAGTACCGTATGAGCTGCTGAACATGATTACGGTCATCTTTGTAATACCTATGTGGTGGATCTTTTTATGAGTTAATATATGTTGAGATTGCAAATGTTTGTTTCAGTTATGAATATAGATGCATATTATATACCCCGTTCTTATTTACTTGTCATGATCAAGCATGTTTATAAGAGCGTGTGAGGGGGAACGTGTGCATTAGTTGGAGTAACGGGGGGTGGCTAGTGCAGTGAACGTGAGAGAAAGTTCTGCGATCCACTTGGGTATTTTTACCTTACTTTGTTGCCTCACTAGGGATAAACAAAAATACCATGCTACCGGAGATGTGGGTGTGACCATTGCCACTACTCTATGACTAGATCTAGCATGTTCTTATTTTAACTTCATGTCATGATACTTAAAGCTATACTCTGAGTTATCTTAATTACTGAGGTTTTATGATTTAGTTCGCATCTTGGTGGAGTATAAGTGAGACTAATAAACAAAAGGTCTCTATGTTAGGACGTGATGCCCATATAATTAGTAACTTGTCATTAAACTTTGTGTTGCAATCTCATATGTCAACTCTAGTGTTCCATTGTCTACCACTTTATTAAAGAGAGAGTGCATTTGTGAAACCATGAACCCGGTCCATTTTTAATCATAAGAAACACCTTTCCAACAACTTTACCACTTTTCCATTTTCTGCCATTATTAAATCCGAAAATACAAAAACACTTTTACATCTTGCATACATCATATAAAACCCAAAAATTTCATTTATCAATGTTATCATCATCCTTGCATATTTATTTACCACCATTGCATATTTATTTCTTGTTTGCATTGCATATTATCTTAATATCATTCTTACACCTTGTGCTTGACAACCACAGGTGAGGTTGAGGACCAAAACATTTAACTTTGTTTTGTAGGTAACCAAAAGATGGATAAGAAGATAGATCTTCCACTACTGATTCCCGAGAGTTCGATATTAAACCCTCGAGTCACCCTCGTGGGGAAAACACGTCTTCCACTTACTACACACTCTGCACTTGGAGTCTCAACCTAACCTGTTTACTTTTACAGGTATCAAGACTATTTTCTGGCGCCGTTGCCGGGGAATCATAGCTGAAAGATTTATCCAAGGGTGTGCATCAACTTTGTTTTCTGCATTCATCTCACAACAAAGTCAACTTTGTCGTCGTATCGGCATCTTGGATAGGAGACGGGGTCCTGCTAGCCGAGGGTGAACGTAGGGCAAGAAGGTGGACGTCGTCAAGGTCGGGATTGTACACGGCGGTTTACCCAGCTTCAGGCACCACGGCGGTGGCGGTGCCCTACGTGCTGCTATAACTCACTATAAGGCAATATCGCCGTGAACAGGTTACAATGAGTTGGTTGTGTTGAATCGTGCCCTAAAGGCGTCCCGAGGTCCAGCTTATATAGGCGGCTGGACCTAGGGTTACAAGGTGAATACGTATCCAGCAAGTATACGGAGTCCTAAACCTAGCCGGCAAGTATGCCGCCTTCCGTCTTGGTCTTGGTGGCTTCATGGGCTTCAGTCTTGGGCCTCCTCCTTGCCGGCATCCGCCTTCCTTGGTCGTCAGCTATCTGGGCCGCCCGGTAGGCAAAGCCTTCACCACCACTGCGGGCCACCCTGGACTAGCCGGATTGATCCATGCTGGTGATACCCCTAGTAGGTATATCCCCAACATTAGCCCCTGGGAGGGTTCGAGTTCTTCAGGCGCCGTCTTCTTCTTGTCGGCAACGTCCGCCTTGTCTTGTAAGCGTCTGAAGAGCTTGAAGCATTCCAAAGTTGAAAGTAAGCGGCTGTCCGCCTAAAGTAGTCGGAATTTGCCGCCATCATGGGAAAGACGGCCTGACCATTGTCAGGAATCTTCCCGGCACCAGTCTTGTCAATTGACTGGACCTGTCAAATGTTGACGGATGACGCCATGCAGTCCACGACAGTTTGGACTTGGGCATGTGTCATGATGTTTCTCCACTACGCACAAGAATCGGAGCGAGGGCCGCAGACACCGTTGCCACGACGTGCAAATCGTGGGCACGTGGCGGAAATCTCGCGTCCCCCCAATCTCGGGCACGATCTTGGCGCGTGGGGATAAATACCCCAAAGGGCACATCGATGCACTTCTTCCCATTCGCACCCACCGTGGCCTCCTCACCTTCCCGAGCTCCTCTCCTCCCGTACTCAACTCCGGCGAGCACGAGCAGAGCCTCTCCCCAAATGGCGAGCACTCAGCAGGATGCGGCGGCGACGGCGGCACTGGCTGCGGCCTCAGCGACCCCCGCTGGATCTGGATCTGCCAGCGGCGGCGGCGGTGCCCGGGCGCATCGATGACCTCTCCCGTTGCCACCGTGGCTACGGGCGGGTTTCTACTTCTTCCCCAGCTCCGGCGGCCCTGCAGCAGCCGCTCCGTTTCCCCTCCCATCCCTTGCGGCGACCAGCTCTGAGGCTGCGGCGGAATCTGCCGCCGACGACGACGACGCCGAGGAAGAGGAAGAGACTGGAGACCTGGCTCCAGGTACTGGCTGCCGTCAGTTATGACGTCAGCCTATCTGAAGGAGCTGGAGGAAGGCGGATACATTCCGCCAAAGACGGAATGCTCCTGGAGGGTTCCAGGCGACGAGGCGGTGCCTGACCCCAAGACGGCGAGCGCGTCATGTTGGCGTCGCACAGCCTTCGCGGTATGTCTCTGCCGCTTTCCGCCTTCTTCTTGGCGGTGCTTAGTTTTTATGGGCTGCAGCCACACAACATAGCGCCCAATAGTATTCTAGTGCTAGCCGGCTTCCAGGCTTTGTGCGAAGGGTACTTAGGCATAGCTGCGTCCATAGAGCTATTCAAGTACTGCTTCTGTGCCGCCGGCAAACCATACCAGGCGGCCACCTAGCAACCTGCGGTAGTGTCACGTTCAACTGCCGCCAACCCGACTGGTACCCAAAATACCATACATCGAGTCGGTGAAGCACTGGACCAGCACTTTCTTCTACTGCAAGGACATCCCGACACCTGGCAGCACACAGGGATGCCTGCCTTCGTCAACGGTCCGCCAACCCACAAGGCTGTTGGACGGCAAAGGTGCCGCTCAGCAGCTTGTCGGCGGAACTTCGAATTGCCGTTAGGCGGATCGAGTTCTTGACGAAGACGATGTTGGCTCCACGACTTGACGGAGTTGACACCGTCATCTGCTGGGTGTCGAGGAAGATAATGCCACTCCGCCATCGCCCACTGAAGATGTGCGAGTACAAGGCGGATGACGCCGGCAACAGCACCCTTGATCAGGATGCCTTGGAATACCGGCTTAGAGAGCTTATCAAGCCTCTGTCGGTGAAGGCGGCTGAAGGCGTCGCCATGTTCACCCATGACAACCCAGCCCCAGCGGTAAGTCAAAGCTACTTTGTTATTTCACTAACATCCTTGCCCACTAGGTACTGGATTAATATTGTCTTTCCTTTTCAGCTGCAAACCTTGGGGAGGAAGAGTTGGCTCCAAACTGGTACGACACCGGTGCCAGCAAATCGAAGAAGCGCAAGCTGAGCTCCTCCACCAAGGATTTGGAGAAGAGGAAGAAGGCGGCCACCTCTGTCGATGCAGAGGATGAGACCGTGGGGAATGTCCCCTTCAAGCGGTAGCAAACTTTGGCTTTCCCTGACTTAGCTATTTTGATAGTTTGTGCTGACAAACTTGCATTTCTGCTTACAGAGGCAAGCCTGCCATGCCCAAGCTCCGCTCCAACTTGAAGATTGCTGCCGGCAGGGGCAAGCCACCACGCTCTTCTCCAGCGCTGCGCCGACAACGCCCACAGTTGGCGTTCCCGTGGTTGTATGCCAGGGAACGTACACAGCTGCCGGTACAGAGGCGGCTACGGAGAAGATGGCGGGCAAAAATCAGTTGCCGGATACCACTTCCAAGACGGCTGAAGCTTCGGCTAGTGATGCCGCTCGATTTATTGCCATGAAGCAGGAGATGGATGACCAGATGGCGGCCGAACAAGGCGGATCGTCCTCCCATCCTGGCTCCCAATCTGGCAAAGGGTTGCAAGACCCCCGGCAAACACTGAAGACCATGCGTGACGGTACCCGCAACTGGTACGCGCACATGGACGAACTCCACGACCCTGCACGGACAACTTGAGGTAAAATAGCCTATGGTCCCAGCCCCCGAGCACTTTGGCGGCTGAAAAATTTTAGCCGGCAAAGTGGTCTCGTTGACTAAATAGTGCTAACCATAATGTTGTTTTCGTGCATGCAGGCCGTTCTTGCTTCCAATCTTGAGCTATTTCGTGCTCAAGAAGAAAAAAGGAATGCCAGAACTGCAGCAGGACGTGGAGTTGAAGAACGCCCAAATTGCGAGCTTGGAAGAAGCTCGCAAGAAGGATGAAGGTGACAAAGCTTTCTTTGCCTTCTTTTCGTCCGACTTCTTTTCTTTTCCGACAAGTATTTTAGTCGTCTTTCTTTTTATTTGTAGAATTACTAAACACTGCGCAAGATATTCTCAAGAACTCCACTGACATGCAAGCTTTGATGAACGAAGCTGCAGATCTTGCCGGGCTGGTGACCAAGCTGAAGGCGGATCACGCCAAGGAGCTGGATGAGCGTGCGTTGGCCCATGCTGCCGAGTTAGCAAGTTGACTGGACAACTTGAGGCCATGAGCAACAACCTTGACCAGGTGAACAAGAACGCCAAGGAGCAGCAGGACCAACTGTCAAAGGCGGTCCAGCTAGCTCAAGAAACGCTTGAGAACCATCTGGATGAGGTCAACGCCATCCACGACCATGTCTTGGGTATGTCTCCAATCCTTCATCTTTGTCACCTTGCTCTTGAAACTTGAAGCTGCAGTGTGTAACTTTGTGTTTGTGCAGTGCCGGCTAGCTTGGGAGATGACCTGGCTACAACGCCGCGCCTTGCCCGAATCTTGAAAGTTGGCGAAATCGTCAACCAGATTGTCGGCGCAGGCAAAGCATTTGCCGCCAAGTTCTACCCTGGGGAGACGGCGATCCCGTCATCTTCGATGCTCTGCCGGACCTGCTGGAGAAGGCGGCAGCCGAACACGACAGCACGCTACGCTCAGCAGCACGAGGCGGCGCCAAGTTGGCATTGGCAATGACGGCGGCGTGGTACCCGGAGGCTGATATTCATCAAGTCACCGAGTACTTCCCCACCGAAGACGAAAACAACCAAGCCATCGTGATGCAGGACGTGCTGCGGTCTGTTCGCGGCTATGCGACCCGGGTTGCCAACATGGTTGACATCCGCAAGTTCTACAAGGAACACCCGGACCCGCATGTTGCCAGCCGATCCCTCCTTGGCGGATCCTGAAGCTGCCGAGGCGAGAAGGCGAAGCCGGAGCCGACAAGCGCAGCCCCAAGGATGGCGGAGCCAGCCCCAAGAATGCCGGCGTCAGCCCCCAGGATCTCTCCACCAGCTCTACCAAGGCGGCAATCCCTTAGACTCCTCCTGCAAAGGCAGCACAAAACACTGCGTTAATCTGTTAACGCATAAAACTTTATTTTGGGTTGTAAATATTTATGGGCCAACTTTTATGCTACACTTGGCGGTAGGCTTATTTAAGTGGCCCGCCTTAATATGTATCTCGCTGCATGTTTAGCTTTTTCATATGTTGGCGGAACCTCATCTTAGTTACTTTAGCTGAGCCAACCAGGTGCAATACCAACTAATTTAGACTCAGAGACCAAAGCCAGCATGTTGGTGCCAACGACATACTACTAGGCGACCCACACAAACAGACAGATAAGCATATTAGGCGGTGCAAAGATTGTTTGCGTTTTTAGCCGGCAGACGGCAAATGTCAAAAAGTTTGGACCTTAGCACGGAGCAAAACTTATTTTGTTTGGTAACTTTTATGACAACAGATATATGATTGCGAGAAAAGACAAAAGATGGCATGATCCCAAAACTGAATGAGCAAACCACAGACTTTTATTTCATAATCATATAGTACTTATTACAATGTGGAAATTGCTAAGTGTAAAAAGGACGTAGCTGCTCAATGTTCCAGGTCGCTTGGTTTCTTCGTACTTGTCGTCAACCTTCCTTTTGCGCTTGCGACCTCGCTTCTTCTTGTATCCGTCTCGTGCGTCGACCAAGTAATAAGAACCATTGAGCAACACCTTACTGACCACAAAAGGTCCTTCCCAAGGCGGGGATAACTTATGCAAGCCCTTCTATCTTGGATTAGGCGGAGAACCAGGTCACCAACTCTAAAACTTCGTTGCCTCACCCTTCTGCTGTGATAACGCCTCAAACTTTGCTGATAGATGGCGGATCGCGCAAGGGCAACATCTCGTTCTTCATCAAGTAGGTCAAGGCCATCCTGTCTTGCATCTTCTGCGTCTTCCTGGACGTAGGCTTGAATTCTGGGAGAATCGTACATCATGTCGGTTGGCAACACTGCTTCTGCGCCATAGACTAAGAAGAAAGGAGTAAACTTGGTTGATCTGTTTGGAGTTGTGCGTAAACTCCAAAGGACAGACTGCAATTCATCCACCCAAGCCCCAGCCGCTCTGTGCAATGGTACTTCGAGACGTGGTTTGATTCCTTGTAGACTAAACCATTTGTACGCTCTACTTGACCGTTTGCCTGCGGATGCGCTACTGAGGCTAGATCTAGGCGGATACCATGCTTATAACAGTATTCCTCGACTTCGCCTTGCGACAAGTTAGTGCCATTATCGGTGATGATGCTATGAGGCACCCCGAACCGAGAGATTATTCCCCACAGAAAGTTTGCGGCTGTGGCGCCGTCTAGCTTTTTGATAGGCTTAGCTTCAACCCATTTGGTGAACTTGTCTACAGCCACAAGTAAATGTGTGTAGCCACCAGGCGCCGTTTTAAACGGACCAACCATGTCCAAGCCCCAGACTGCGAAAGGCCATGTGATGGGTATTGTTTTAAGCTCTTGAGCCGGCATGTGTGATTGTCTGGCATAAAGTTGGCAGCCCCTGCATTTTAACAATGTCTTCTGCATCTTGCTTGGCTGTCAACCAATAGAAACCTTGTCGGAAGGCTTTTGAAACAAGGGCGCGTGAGGAAGCATGATGTCCACATACGCCGGCATGTATCTCATCCAACAGTTCTCTGCCTTCTTCGGGCGAAATGCAGCGTTGGTAAACACCAGTGGTGCTACGCTTGTACAATTCACCTTTGATTATTGTAAATGCCTTGGCTCTTCTTATTATTTGCCTTTTCAAAACCTCATCATCCGGTAACTCCTGATTGATCAGGAAGTCCAAATATGGCGTCGTCCAATCCGGCTTTACCAAGTAGACGGCATAGCTAGCATATCAACTGGTTCTGCCGATTCTGGGTCAAGGAGGTCTGCTCCTTTAATTGACGGCTTGTGTAGGTGTTCCAGGAAAACATCTTTTGGTACCTTTTTGCGTTCAGACCCCATTCTGGCAAGTGTATCTGCCGCCTCATTTTGAGCTCTTGGGATGTGGCGGACCTCGTAGCCTAGAAAACACTTGGCGAATTCGTCAACGGTAGCTCGATATGCCGCCATTGTCTCGCTCTTTGTGTCCCAAGTACCACGTATCTGTTGCGCCACCAAGTCTGAATCTCCGTAGCAGAGGACACGCTGGACGCCAAGTTCCTTGGCAATGTGTAAACCATGAAGGAGAGCTTCGTATTCAGCAACATTATTAGTTGCCTTGAAGTGAATTTGTAACACATAACTAAGCTTGTCTCCTTGAGGGTTTCTTAAAACAATGCCAGCCCCCGAGCCCTGAAGCATTTTTGATCCATCAAAGTGCATGATCCAGTATGCATCTTCAGGGAGAGGTACTTCGTCCATGGCCTCCGTCCAATCAGCTACAAATCTGCTAAGGCTTGAGACTTAATGGCCGTTCTGGGTTATACATGATGTCGAAGGCGGCAAGTTCAATGCCCCATTTGGCAACGCGGCCTGTTGCATCTGTATTATTGATGATATCCCCCAGAGGTGCCTTGCTCACCACGTTATTGAATGTTCCTGGAAATAGTGCCTTAACTTCCTGGCGGCGTAGAAAACACCGTAGACCATTTCTGGTAATGCGGATAACGCTGTTTTGAGGCGGAAAATACTTCACTGATGAAGTAAACCGGACGTTGTTCCGGCAAGTCTGAATTTCCGTCTTGCGTTCCACAACCAGTACCACGCTAACAACCAAGTTAGTTGCCAATATAGAGCAGCATTGGTTCCTGCGAACGAGGAGCTGCCAAAATTGGAGCAGACGTTAACGCGTCCTTGAGTTGCTGCAAGGCGGCGTCTGCTTCGTCTGTCCACTCGAAGTTGTCGGATTTCTTCAGAAGCCGGTAGAGAGGCAGTGCCTTCTCACCAAGACGGCTAATGAAACGACTGACGGCAGCCGCCGAGCCGGCAAGTCGCTGCACGTCCTTCAGGTCCTTGGGCCTGGATATGTTGAGGATCGCTTTGATTTTTTCTGGATTACTTCTATCCCTCGTTCGGAAACGATAAAGCCAAGCAATTTGCCGGCAGGAACCCCGAAGACGCATTTTTTCGGGTTGAGTTTCATCCTATATACCCGGAGGCTATCAAAGGTTTCTCTCAAATCGTCAAGCAAATCTGCCTTCTTTCTTGACATGACGGCAATGTCGTCAACATAGACGTGAACATTGCGGCCAATTTGCTCGTGAAGGCATCTTTGCATACACCGCTGATACGTTGCGCCGGCATTTTTTAGACCGAAGGGCATCGTGATGTAGCAGAAGGTCCCGTAGGGCGTAGTGAACGCTGTTTTGATTTGGTCGGATTCTCGCATTTTGATTTGGTGGTACCCGGAGTACGCATCCAAAAAGCACAGCAGCTCGGAGCCGGCTGTGGAGTCTATGACCTGATCTATACGAGGCAAAGCAAAGTGGTCCTTAGGACAGCACTTGTTCAAACCGGTATAATCAATGCACATTCTCATTTCCTTATTAGGTTTTGGAACCATTACAGGATTTGCCAACCAATCAGTGTGTACTACCTCCCTAATGAACTTGGCTTCTTGCAACTTGATGATCTCCTTCCCTATTGCTGTCCGCTTCTTCTCACCGTAGCGCTTATTCCTTGCTTCACTGGTTTGGCTCCTTCGTAGACGTTAAGAGAGTGCTCGGCAAGTTCCCTCGGGACACCTGGCATGTCAGCTGATGACCATGCAAAGATGTCCTGATTCTCACGGAGGAACCTGACGAGCGCGCTTTCCTATTTGTCGTCCAAGCCAGCCCCTATGGTGACTTGCTTGGAGCTGTCACCTGGGACCAGATCCGCCTTCTTTGTGTCTTCGGACGCCTTGAAAGTGTTCTTTTGCTCAGCGGTCTTTACATGCTCCGGCAACTGCGACGTATCGAGCTCTTTTTCAACATGGCTAACTCCTCTGCGTGGAGGACTGCCTCAGCGAAGGCGGCGTTGCCACGCTCACACTCCTTTGCTTTCTTGAAGTTGCCACTGATGGTAATTGTACCATTGGGTCCCGGCATCTTCAGCTTGCTGTATATGTAACACGGGCGAGCCATGAATTTGGCGAAAGCTGGCCGTCCAAAATGGCGTGGTAGGCACTTTTGAAGGGGACTACTTCGAACCTGAGATACTCCGAGCGGTAGTTTGTCTCAGGCCCAAAAGTAACCTCCAATCTGATGCTTCCCATTGACTTGGCTTGCTTTCCCGGAACATGCCATGAAACTTGACTTTGCTATAGTCAAGCTGGCTTTCCGACAAGTTCATGCGCTTCAGAGTGTCCGCGTAGATGATGTTGAGGCTGCTGCCGCCATCCATCAACACCTTGGTGAGCCTGAAGTTATCGACAATTGGGTCGACGACAAGGGCGTATTTGCCGGGGTGAGGAACGTGATCTGGATGATCATCTCTATCCCAAGTTATTGGCTCCTCTGACCAGTCTAGATACTGGGGAACGTCTGGTACTGTGGCGTTTAGCTCGCGCATCTCCGCCTTTTCTTCTTTTGCCGAAGGAGTGCCCAGGAAGCACACCAATTGGCCATGTACCTTGGGATATTTCCTTTCTTTGCGCACAGCTTGGGTTCCTCATCCTCGGACATGGAAACTGCCCCATCATCGTCTTCCTTCTTTGTCTTCTCAGCCTTTTTGCTCTTTTTTGATTTCCAGCCAACCTCGGGGTCCTTCTTGAAGTCCTCCATGAACCGGCATTCCCCTAATGTGTGGTTGACTTTGCCTAAGGACGCGTGGATTGGGCAGGGCAAGGCTTTCGCCTGATCGTACGTCAGGCGCTGCTTGCTGGAGCCGCCATCTTTACCCTTTCCTTTCCACTTGCGGTTGCCGCCTTTGCCTTCGAAGGCGGCGGCGACCTCGTTTGATGGTCCGGCTTTGTCATCCTGGGGAGCCTTGCGTTTGTGACTTGCTCGCCTGTTTGGCGCCATATCATGTGCGCCATCTCCATCGCGTGCATCATCATCCGCCTGTGCGTACATGGCTGCTACTTCGAGCATGACTCCGAGATCCTTGACTTGCATGCGTACGAGCTTATGTCTGAGACTTGAGCCCTTCAGGAGGCCTGTGGTGAAGGCATGGATTGCTTGATTGTCGTCTACGTTCTCGCAGCTTGCCTTTGTTTGAATCCACCTTGCCAAGAAGCTTGTAGCTGTTTCATCTGGCTTTTGCACGCAACGAACCAAATCTGTGTATGTATTGGGTCGCTTGTACGTGCTGCGTGAACCTGCCTTGGAAGTGCTGCGTGAACACCTTTTCCATGTCATGCCAACTATGAATGCTTTTCTCCGGCAAGTTTTCGATCCAGCTTCGGGCTGTCCCCTCCAGCATGAGGGGAAGGAAGCGTGCGCGACGAGGCCATTGCCTCCGGCAATTTCAACTGCCAGCGCGTAGTCCGACAACCATGAGTTTGGCTTGTCCGCTCCATTGTACCTTTGATGAGTTTTTGACACTGATGTCATGTCTCGAGGTACTTGAACGTTGCGGATGGCTGGGCCAAAGCACTCAGGTCCTAGATAGGCATCTTGCTTTCCAGCCTTGATGTCATTGAGACGATGTCTCGCGTCTTGCGGACTGAGCTGTTTGCCAGATCTATTGGCATGAGGCTCGTCCTGCGCTGCCCGGCTGTGCCTAGGCTCGTTGTTGTGTCCCCGGCTTCCGCCTTCGTGCCTGGGCACTGGTGGTGGGGACTGTGTGCGGTCCCTGCTTCTTCTTGGCGGCGGGGCGTCGTCGCGGTTGCCGCCACTCCTTGGCGGCTGCTTGCTGCCCCTGCTTCCGCCTTCATCCCGCCTAGGCGGGGAGGTGAGGCCTTGCGCCTGTTGCCGGTTCTGGACGCCTCGTCACGCTGCCTCTTGGGAGGTGGTGATTTGCGTGGGTCTTTCTCCTTGTCCTTCCCTTTTCCGTGGCTACTGGAGCCGGACGGATCTTCGGGTTGCCACCGGCCGCAGCTTTGCAAGCGTTGGATTTTGATTCCAACTTTCCTCCCCTTGCGTCCGCCATGTCGGCGCGAGAATCAGCACGGGCCTGCTGCTCTAGAGCTTTGTGAGCAAGGATCGATGCGTAGTAATCTTCTCGTCCTTGTCAATCATCATTGTTGAGGATGTCCAAGGCGGCTGCAGTGTTGAGGACAGGGGTTGCGAGGATGACGTCCCCGTTCTTGTCCTTACGCTGCGGCGCTGTAGCCCACTCGAAACCAAGCTTTTGGGCAGGGGATTTGAAGGTGTCAGATCCCTGCCTTTCTACCTTTCTTCTCCGCCCTTGTCCTGCCGGCTTGGGCAATGGGGTGGTGGTGAAAAGATTGCGCTTGGGGTCGCACTTGGCGGTTATCTTGGCGTTTTCCTCCTTGGCTTCGTCGAGGAGGCTCTGGACCTCTGCTTGCTTGTTTTTGAGGTACTCAGTTTGCTCCACCAAGGTGTTTCGAAGTTTCTCCAAATCAGCCGGGTTGGTTTTGTCGTCACCGGTGTGTGAAGAACTTCCGCCAGGGCCGCCATGTTCCTATCTTGCTGGGCTCGCCCTTCTCCAAATCTTCTTTGGAGCCCCAGGAGGCTCTGGAAACTGTGGATCGGTTGCCGGGGTCCCCAGGTTGGCGGCGTCAGTTGCCGCCTTCTCTGAGGCTGCACCGGTGACATCCGCCACAAAAACCTGCTGCATGTTGACGGAGGAGCCCGTAGCCGCCTCAGAAGGCGGAGGATCAGGTGTAACAAAACACTGCTTGACCCGTTGCTCGAACATGCTGGCAGAATCTTCTTCGGAATCAGAACTAGTTGACGTGAACGGTAGATCTGGATCCGGCATCCGACATCGCATCATCCTGGAGCGCAGGAAGAATAGATTCGGGATCTTGACTGTTGGGCTGGGAGTCTGATCCCAGTCCCGTCATGCCGACAAAGTGTAGATCTGAATCTGCGGACTCCTCAGAGGAGGCAAACTCAGATCCGTCTTGATTGTAGGGCGGGTGGGATGGCGAATAAATTCGCGGCAACCCATACGCCTCAGAAGTGTAGCCGATGAACACATCGACGCCGCCAAACGGCACAACTCCGCATCCGACAATGTAGTCGTCTGCGGGGATGTAGGACTCGTCGCAGCTGATGTAGTGGTTGTCGCCGTAGCGAACGACGCGGCCGACGGCGATTGTTTCGCCGATGCCGCCAAGAGTTCCCGCCTGGAACGTGACGCCTGACGCCTTAGGCCCCACGGTGGGCGCCAACTGTCGTCGTATCGGCATCTTGGATAGGAGACGGGGTCCTGCTAGCCGAGGGTGAACGTAGGGCAAGAAGGTGGACGTCGTCAAGGTCGGGATTGTACACGGCGGTTTACCCAGCTTCAGGCACCACGGCGGTGGCGGTGCCCTACGTGCTGCTATAACTCACTATAAGGCAATATCGCCGTGAACAGGTTACAATGAGTTGGTTGTGTTGAATCGTGCCTAAAGGCGTCCCGAGGTCCAGCTTATATAGGCGGCTGGACCTAGGGTTACAAGGTGAATACGTATCCAGCAAGTATACGGAGTCCTAAACCTAGCCGGCAAGTATGCCGCCTTCCGTCTTGGTCTTGGTGGCCTCATGGGCTTCAGTCTTGGGCCTCCTCCTTGCCGGCATCCGCCTTCCTTGGTCGTCAGCTATCTGGGCCGCCCGGCAGGCAAAGCCTTCACCACTGCGGGCCACCCTGGACTAGCCGGATTGATCCATGCTGGTGATACCCTAGTAGGTATATCTCCAACAAACTTCATCACCAACTTGTGCTAACACCTAAACTTGGGGAGGTTGCACCTACGTGAGCACCATCTTATCCATCTTTACCTTCAAAGCAATTTATTTGTTTTGTCATTGTCTTGCATATCATATTTCGGTTTGCATATTTTATTTTCAGTTTTTCATTATAAAAAATGCATAAAAACTTGCTAAAATGGAGAAAGAACTAAGTTGTGTGACTACACAAACACTCCTAATGATTAATTTATCACAAGAGCTATTGCCACACCTGAGATTAAAGCTGGTAGTTATGAAGTAAGTCCTAGTTTGTTGAATTTGATAACTAGGGAACAATTTGGTGGTAGTGCTATTGAGGATGCCTCTATGCATCTTCATGATTTTGTTGAAATATGTGACATGCAAAGGTTTAAAAATGTGGAAAGTGATATCCTAAAACTGAAGTTATTTCCTTTTTCACTTAGAGGAAAAGCTAAAGAGTGGTTGCATTCATTGCCATCTGGTAGTATTAATTCTTGGGATGATCTAAAAGAAGCTTTCATTAAGAAATATTATCCTCCTGTTAAAATTTTGCAAAATAGAAACAACATTCTTTCTTTTAGGCAAAATGAAAATGAACATGTTGCTATGGCTTGGGATAGGATAAAACTTATGCTTAGAACTTGTCCATCACATGGGGTTAATGAATGGACCATATTACACTCTTTCTACAATGGGTTAAACTACATGTCTAGAAATATACTTGATTCTGCTGCTGGAGGTGCTTTTATGGAAAAACTATAGTAGAAGCTAAGAATATATTGGAAAGCATTTTGCAAAACTATAGTCAATGGAATACTGATAGAGCACTAATCCTTCTAAGAAAGTAAACTCTATTGAAGAAACAAATGATTTGTCATCTAAAATGGATACTATTCTTGCTTTGCTTAATAAACCTAATGTTGAAAATGTTCCTTTGCAAGAACTAGTTGGTAATAATTCTGAAAATGTCGATGTCAACTTCATTAGGACTATGGTAATAATGGGTATGGTAACAACAATTATAACTCTATAATAAACCCCCATATGTGCCAAATATATGCTTCTAGTGGTAATGTTTCTAGTGATTTGGAAAACACCATTAGATCTTTTATATCTACTCAAAAGAGCTTAATAAGGAATTTATCTCTAAGTTTGAAAAACAAGACTCTTTGTTTGAAAGGGTAGATCAGCTTGCTAAGGAAGTCTCATCATTAAAGAGCATCATTACAGCCCAAAAACATGAGGAAACAATAAATATTGCCAAGAGGTTATCAATAAGTCTTGGGAACACATTCATGAGCAAGAGAGAGTTGCTAAAGAATCTATTGGGGTAATGAAAGAGTTGAAGTTGAGGAAGTTAAAATGCTTATGAAGTCAAGGATCCTTTGCTTGACTTAGAAAATTGTAGCTTGCATGAATTAATATCTATCTTACAAAAATTTGCAAGTGATCCTTCCATCAACACTAACCAAGCTGGTTTTGGTTCTTATATTGCTAATCATGTCTTGAAAGAAAAGATTGCTAGGTACAACCAAGAGGCTATGATACCACCTAAGCTTGGGGATATGTGGATACCAAGGTACTAGTAACTATTGGAAAAGAGACACCATGCCATACTTGATCTAGGATCTAGTGTCTCTGTTTTATCTAAAGAACTATATGAAGTGCTTGAATTGAAAAATCTTGAAAAATGCTCTATTGAACTTGCACTTGCTGATGACTTAAACATGCTTTGGGAAAAGTAAGTGATGTTATGGTAGAGTTACATATGACTTTTGTGCCTGTGGATTTTCTAATCATGGATATGGGGAATAAAACCTCTAGTCCTATTATTCTTGGAAGACCTTTTCTTCGTACCACAGGTGCTATCATTGATTCAAAGAAGGGAATGTGAAGTTTCAGTTTCCACACAAGAAGTGCATGGAACACTTTCCAAGGAAGAGGGAACACAAAGTTCAAGCTCCCTCATGAGCTTCGTCCACAATAAACAACAAGTAAGAAGCCTAGCTATATGGCTATAAAGAAAGCGCTTTGCGGGAGGCAACCCGGTTATTTTTATGTGTGATTTTCTTTGTGTCCTCTTGCTGTAACAAGAGACTTTGTTTAGTTTAGTTCTGGATTTTTAATAAAGTGCCAAGTTTTACCCTTTTTGGTTTGAAAAGTTGCTTATAGCGTTCGGAGATTTTATTCCTGCACGAATCAGTGCACGGTATGATTTTTAATTCTTATTCTGTAACTCCGAATGAGCTCATATTTGAACTGTAGTTGCAACTTTTCATCCTCTGTATGCATGAATTTTTTCGGAATTTTCGAAAGTTTGGTAGGGTAGAAAAATACGTTTTGCTGCTGCTGTTTTTCTGGACAGATTCTGTCCCATTTTGTTTGATGCATGCTTTGAGCTTTTAAGTTGAATCTTTTTGATCCAATTGAGTTTATGAGTAGGCATACAACATTATACACTTTCTGGACATTCATATGAATTTTTGTTCAAGGATTATATGCAGCAAGAAACTATTTGTTTATCACTACTAATGCACCCACAGAAAAGAATGGGAGAAACGGTGTTTTGAAGTTTTTTCACAGGGATTGGAGGAGATGCACCAAGAGCTATCCAAGGATGGTGAAGACCATAAGCTTGGGGATGTGAAGACAACCCCACTGGACCTACACACTCTCGGTTTGCACACGTCCAACTTCTGTTTTTCGATCGAAACACTTTATCGCATAAACTTGGAGCGTCTTTTTGTTTGTTTTTGGTTTGATTTTTATTTTGTGAGACCACCACACTATCATTTATATATGAGAGAGCTACTGGAAATATGGGTTGAAATATGTTGGATGCTTTATAAGATTGGGAAAAGGGATGTTGATTGATTTTTAATGATACATATAGTTGCATGATTCATGAGCTTGTTATGAGTAATAGTTTGCAAATTCTTTTTGTAGAGCTATCACTTATTCATGTTTTGTGCTGATGTTATTTTACTTGTTTAACATGGATTAGTTAGTTCTATGGACACTCATGCATGCATCTAGATGGTCAACTTTCTCCCTTTGCTAGCCCAAAAATTCCAACAAGCAAAAACTTGTTTCCAACACCTTCAACCAAAGTTATTCCAGTGAGTCCACCATATCTACCTATTGGCTTTATGCTATTCCGAGTATGTTTAACATGTTGTTTGTGTTATCTTACCTCTGAATGAAAATGTTTATGTTATTGATTGCAATGGAAAAATTGGTTATATAGCTCTCACGAACTTGATGCAATTTCTTTATTGCATAATAAAACATGACCCATTGTGATTAAGATTATGATGTTGTGGCTTGATAAATGTTGGTTGGAAGTTAGCCATATGTGCTGTCACATGGCAAGCTTTCAACATGCTCTTCATTTCATTTAGTTGATATCATGTACTTTTGTTTATGGATGCTTATCATGGTGAAATAAATGTGGAAAAGAAGTTTAAATGAGTTTGTATAAATGGTTAGAGAGAGCCTGGGCCGCTAATCTAAGCCATGCATCATTCATGGTGGAAATTTACTTACACTATGGTGAACCTTCTGTGATACACCTTACAATAAAAAGCTATTCCAATGGTAAATAAAAAGGGTGTTGAGATTGTTCATTTTGTTTGTTTGTCTTGTCATTTTGATATGGGCTTGTTCCATATCTGGGACAAGAGGTACCCCAGTTGACGCTCTTGATGATACTATTATTACTTACAATGATATTTAACTTGAACTTGCTTTGTTTCCCAAGTTGAGTAACACATGGTGTAGTACTTGTATTCAAGGGGCATGAGACATTCAATTACTTTGTCAAGCACACTACTCATATTTGCTTTCACTTTAACTTAATCATTCAAGATGCTATGATAGGGGCAATGAGAGCTTGACACCAATGAATACCTTATTGCAATCATTAACTTAAGTAGAGAGTTTGGAAGTTGGATGAAACTTATGCATGCTTTACCTCTACTCACATATACATCTTTCCAAAGTGTCCACCTTATATTCAGATTTTCATCTACACTCTATGACCATTGTAGGATGTTCTTACTTATCATTATGCATACATGTGTCCATATTACTTGCTCTATGTTACACTTTGTGAACTATCATGAACATCCTTGCATTGAATACTTGATATCACTTCATAAACTATTTGCATATTGCTACTCCTTTGAAGAATGAATCATTTGACTATATGTAGCAATAGTAATCATCTTTGATATCCATTGTTAGTATTAAATTGCAAAGTCCATGTTAGTTTTATCATCTTCATACTCGAGGACGAGCATGGATTAAGCTTGGGGATGTTGATGCATGTAAAATGCATACATGAACTTTGCACTTTATATTGCTTATATTCCAATCATATTTGCATCATATAAGGGTTATATCAATGTTTTATAATGATTTTGGAATATTTATGTTTCCTATTTTTATGGAATTAACCCTGCACAGGCAGAAAACCCTATTTTTATTTTAATGTTTCAGGGACCCAAACGTCAAATCACCTGGAAATTTACGGGCGTCAATATTTGGAAGGAAGAAGACTGGGGCGAAGGAAGCGAACAAACGGAGGCCCGAGGCCAAAGAGGTGGCCCACGCGGCCAGGTACCTGGCCGCGTGGGGACCCACCGTTTGGGCCTCGGCTCCGTTGCCGTCGATCTTCTCCACCGACTCGTCTTGACCTAAAAACGCCTATAAAAATAGGTCCCCGACGTTCTCTGGAAGGAGCGCCGCACAAACACAGAAACACCGAAAGGAGATGGAGCTGCAGATTGGAGGGGGAAAACTCCGGCGGGGCGCTGCCGGCGTGGTCTCCATCTTCTCCATCGACTTCTCCACCGTCTCCATGATGAAGAGGGAGTAGTCCACCTCTGGACTATGGGTTTGTGGAAGTAACTTATGTATCTCTCCTCTCTTGAGCTTCACTAATTAGTACCGTATGAGCTGCTGAACATGATTACGGTCATCTTGTAATACCTTTGTGGTGGATCTTTTATGAGTTAATATATGTTTGAGATTGCAATGTTTGTTTCAGTTATGAATATAGATGCATATTATGTACCCCGTTCTTTTACTTGTTTGATCAAGCATGTTTATGAGAGCGTGTGAGGGGGAACGTGTGCATTAGTTGGAGTAACGGGGGGTGGCTAGTGCAGTGAACGTGAGAGAAAGTTCTGCGATCCACTTGGTATTTTACCTTACTTTGTTGCCTCACTAGGGATAAAAAAAATACCATGCTACCGGAGATGTGGGTGTGACCATTGCCACTACTCCATGACTAGATCTAGCATGTTCTTATTTTAACTTCATGTCATGATACTTAATGCTATACTCTGAGTTATCTTAATTACTGAGGTGTTATGATTTAGTTCGCATCTTGGTGGAGTATAAGAGGACTAATAACCAAAAGTCTCTATGTTAGGACGTGATGCCCATAATTAAGTAACTTGTCATTAACTGTGTTGCAATCTCATATGTCAACTAGTGTTCCATTGTCTACCACTTTATAAAGAGAGAGTGCATTTGTGAAACCATGAACCCCAGTCCATTTTTAATCATAAGAAACACCTTTCCAACACTTTACCACTTTTCTATTTTCTGCCATTTATTAAATCCGAAAATACAAAAACACTTTTACATCTTGCATACATCATAAAAACCCAAAATATCATTTATCATTGTTACCACCATCCTTGCATATTTATTTACCACATTGCATATTTATTTCTTGTTTGCATTGCATTATCTTGATATCATTCTTACACTTGTGCTTGACAACCACAGGTGAGGTTGAGGACCAAAACATTTACTTGTTTTGTAGGTAACCAAAAGAAGGATAAGAAGATAAATCTTCTCTACTGATTCCCCGAGAGTTCGATATTAAACCCTCGAGACCCCTCGTGGGGAAAACACGTCTTCCACTTATACACACTCTGCACTTGGAGTCTCAACCTAACCTGTTTACTTTTACAGGTATCA
>CAMZMU010000102.1:39109124-39329365 GCA_947311845.1 Poa pratensis
GACTTTGTTGTGAGATGAATGCAGAAAACAAAGTTGATGCACACCCTTGGATAAATCTTTCAGCTATGATTCCCCGGCAACGGCGCCAGAAAACAGTCTTGATACCTGTAGAAGTAAACAGGGTTAGGTTGAGACTCCAAGTGCAGAGTGTGTAGTAAGTGGAAGACGTGTTTTCCCCACGAGGGGACTCGAGGGTTTAATATCGAACTCTCGGGGAATCAGTAGTGGAAGATCTATCTTCTTATCCTTCTTTTGGTTACCTACAAAACAAAGTTAAATGTTTTGGTCCTCAACCTCACCTGTGGTTGTCAAGCACAAGGTGTAAGAATGATATCAAGATAATATGCAATGCAAACAAGAAATAAATATGTAATGGTGGTAAATAAATATGCAAGGATGATGATAACAATGATAAATGATATTTTTGGGTTTTTTATGATGTATGCAAGATGTAAAAGTGTTTTTGTATTTTCGGATTTAATAATGGCAGAAAATGAAAAAGTGGTAAAAGTTATTGGAAAGGTGTTTCTTATGATTAAAAATGGACCGGGGTTCATGGTTTCACAAATGCACTCACTCTTTAATAAAGTGGTAGACAATGGAACACTAGAGTTGACTATGAGATTGCAACACAAAGTTTAATGACAAGTTACTAATTATATGGGCATCACGTCCTAACATAGAGACCTTTTGTTTATTAGTCTCACTTATACTCCACCAAGATGCGAACTAAATCATAACACCTCAGTAATTAAGATAACTCAGAGTATAGCTTTAAGTATCTTGACATGAAGTTAAAATAAGAACATGCTAGATCTAGTCATGGAGTAGTGGCAATGGTCACACCCACATCTCCGGTAGCATGGTATTTTTGTTTATCCCTAGTGAGGCAACAAAGTAAGGTAAAAATATCCAAGTGGATCGCAGAACTTTCTCTCACGTTCACTGCACTAGCCACCCCCCGTTACTCCAACTAATGCACACGTTCCCCCTCACACGCTCTCATAAACATGCTTGATCATGACAAGTAAATAAGAACGGGGTACATAATATGCTTCTATATTCATAACTGAAACAAACATTTGCAATCTCAACATATATTAACTCATAAAAAGATCCACCACATGGTATTACAAAGATGACCGTAATCATGTTCAGCAGCTCATACGGTACTAATTAGTGAAGCTCAAGAGAGGAGAGATACATAAGTTACTTCCACAAACCCATAGTCCAGAGGTGGACTACTCCCTCTTCATCATGGAGACGGTGGAGAAGTCGATGGAGAAGGTGAGACAACACCGGCAGCGCCCCGCCGGAGTTTTCCCCCTCCAATCTGCAGCTCCAGGTCTCTGTTTCGGTGTTTCTGTGTTTCGGCGGCGCTCCTTTCCGAAGAGCCTCGGGGATAATTTTTATAGGCAGTTTTTGGTCAAGACGGAGTCGATGGAGGAAAGATCGACGACAACGGAGCGTCGAGGCCCCAGATGGGGGTCCCACGCGGCCAGGTACAGTGGCCGCGTGGGCCCACCTCATTTGGGCCTCGGGCCTCCGCTTGTTCGCTTCCTTTGCCCACAAGTCTTCTTCCTTCCAAATATTGACGCCCGTAAATTTGCAGGTCATTTTGACGTCGTTTGGGTCCCTGAAACATTAAAACAAAAAATAGGGTTTTCTGCCTGTGCAGGGTTAATTCCATAAAATAGGAAATCATTAAAATATTTCCAAAATCATGATAAAACATTGATATAACCCTTATATGATGCAAATATGATTGGAATACAAGTAATAAAGTGCAAAGTTCATGTATGCATTTTACATGCATCACATACCTATATGACTTTCTAGACATCTGGACCTATATACACCAGCCCTACACAACTTGATCCTCCCACAACATAGGAGTGTTGCTTGTGGATCCACATGTCTCAAAGGTGTCAGATATAAAATTAGATGGCTATGCGTGTTGCATGTGGGTCCACATGTCCCGTATGTGCTAGCTAAAAATGGCTAGGGGTGCTGCATGTGGGTCCACATGTTTCAAAGGTGGTAGATACATACCTATATGACCTAATAGACATCTGCACCCACATACACAAACCCTAGATAGCTTGATCTAGAACTATCATGTGGGTCCCATAACATGCAACATGGTTGAGAGTGTTGTGTGTGGGTCCACATTTCCCAAAGGTGGTAGATATACAACTAGATGGCTATGAGTGTTGCATGTGGGTCCACATAACCCAAAGATGGCAATATTTAACAAGATGGCTATAAGTGTTGCTTGTGGGTCCACATGTGCCATATGTGCTAGGTCAAAAAAATGGCTAGAGGTTTTGCATGTGGATCCACATGTCCGAAAGGTGGTAGATAAAGTGACGCCATTATATGCCGCGACGTTTCAATTTTTCACGGATAAAGTGACGTCATCAAACGGCGTTGTTGGTCGTCTGCCACGTGTCATAGGTTGCGACAAAACAAAAACGCTCGCGCCTTGTTGGGCCTGATAACGGGCTTACTCGCGTCGATTGACGAAACGTCGAGGATCTCTCAAAACATTCCGAGGGGCAACAAATCATCGTAGAATCTCTTATAACACTCGATGAACCATCGCGGATGGCACGTCGCGACGTTTTGAAGCCCAATCACCACGTTATTGACTCGTCCCTGATCGTCGGATATTTATTAGTGCCACATGTCCCAAAGGTGGTAAGTACATACCGATATGACCTACTAGACATCTGGATCCACATGCACCAGCCCTATACAGCTTGACCTAGAACTATCATATGGGTCCGACAACATGAAACATAGCTACAAGTGTTGCATGTGGGCCCACATATCTCAAAGATGGTAGATATACAACTAGATGGCTCTAAGTGTTGCATGTGGGTCCAAATGTCCCGGATGGGCTAGCTCAAAATGGATAGGGTGCTGCATGTGGGTCCACATGTTTCAAAGGTGGTATATACATACCTGTATACCTATATTGACCTAATAAACATCTGGACCCACATACACTAGCCTAGACAGCTTAATCTAGAACTATCATGTGGATTCCATAACATGCAACATGGTTAGGAGTGTTGCGTGTGGGTCCACATGTTCCAAAGGTGGTAGATATACATCTAGATGACTATGAGTGTTGCATGTGGGTCCACATATCTCAAATATGCTAGGTCAAAATGGCTATGGGTTTTGCATGTGGATCCACATGTCCAAAATGTGGTAGATACATACTTGTATGACCTATTAGAAAGCTAGACCCACATGCACCAGCCCTAGACAGTTTGAACTAGAACTATCATGTGGGTCCCACAACATGCAACAGAGTTAGGAGTGTTGATTGTGGGTCCACATGTCCCAAAGACGGTTGATATACAACTAGATGGCTATGAGTGTTGCATGTTGGTCCACATGTTCTAGATGTGCTAAGTCAAGATGGCTGTGGGTGCTGATGTGGGTCCACATGTTCTAAAGGTGCTAGATACATAACTATATGACCTACTAGACAGTGGATCTACCAAATTTGGGACATGTGGATCCAAACGCAACACTCGTAGACATCTAACTAGACCAAATTAGTCATTAATCCAATGTTATTTTTCAAAATTGGTAATATTTAATTTTTTAATATAAAAATGCTAGGGATTAATGGAAAATTGATAATTCTGTGAATTTGGAGGGTGGACATTGTCCCCTCAACTTCACTCCACCCCAACATAGAAATATTATGATAACTCCAACATTTCGAGTGGTTTCGATGCATACTATCATAGATTCTTGACGAACCCTAATGAGTTGTCTGTCGTGCGTCGTCTACCCTTGGACCGGTGTTGAAATGGTTAGACTAATTGGCCTTGCTCATTGACGTTTGTCAGGGTAGGCCATACAAGCACGTGATTCTTAGTTGTCGCAAGATTCGTTGCACGTGCCAGAATGCTGTTATTTAGGCACATTTATTTAGGAAAAAATTAATAATATGTTGGACTTGTCAAAAAAATAAAGGATGCCTAATTTGGTTATAGTATACTAGAGAAAAGATAATGGGTCATTCCGAGCAGGAAAAAAATTTAATTGTTTACAAATAGACCCGTTCTGGCTATGTTTGGCACCCATTTCTATGCAATAGATCTTTTATGAATTTTGCGAGATGACCTTGGTTTTTGGTCCGGGCTAGCTAGACCAAATTATACATTAATGCAATGTTATTTCGCATTTCGGCAATATTTTCATAGTTTTTCCATTTTTCAGTAAAAATGCTGAAAATAATGGCAAACTGGTAATTCTGTGAATTTAAAGATTGAATAGTGTCTCCTCAACTTCATGGCACACCTATATTGGAATACTATGATCAAGTCCACCTTTTTGAGTGGTCCCAACGCATACTATCACAGATTTATGATGAACCATGATGATCAGTCTGCCGTGTGTCATCTGCCCGTTGGGCCGGTGTCGAATGGGTAGACCAATTGGGTTTGCTCATTGAGTGTGTAAGAGTAGGTCATCCAAGCATGTGAGAACCTAAAATGGAGGCTCAGTTGTCGCAAGATTCGCTGCACGTGCCATAATTTCCTAACTTTTTTCACCGGTTGGGCTCAGGTGCGGCTCAATCTTTGCCGTGCTCGGCTCGAGCCGTATCAGTGGGCTATACGGAACATATTATACGTTTATGGCGAAGGGTATCGTGCAATCTCAGCCGTTGATGTGTCTAAGGGGGAGGACCGAAGCAGAAGTGGCGCACTTGTTAGACATGGGTGGCAGTCTTGCTGTGTGCACCTGCAAGGATGACATGTCGGAGTTGAGCATCTTCATGCTGCAGGACCGCCAACATGACGTCTGGGCATTCCACTACAAGATCAAACTGCCGGTGATGGATATTAGCCGTTTCCAAGAGCAGGGGGATTGGTCTGCGAAAGTTGTCTCTGAGGAGGGAGACGTGCTTGTCAGCTGTCGTGGCCAGCTGTTGCAGTGCGACAGAAAGGGAAATTTGGTAGCCAACTACCCGTACGACGATGACCTTCCAATGGTCATTCCTCATAGGCTCAAAGAAAGTCTTGTTCAGCCCACGATTTTCCATGAGGATAATGACTGGTTCTGAATTGTGTTATCAGTGCAAAGGAATTCCTATTGACTCTTATGGAGATCTCATTTCGTCCCGTGTCAAATGCATGTAAGTTCTCTTTGGTTACTTCTAAATTCTAGTTTCCCGGGAGATGAACTAAGCATCAAGTTTCAATTCATTGTCCTGTTTGACTCTCTTACTCTGGTTCACTCTGCTGATTTTCAGGCAACGGTGGAGTACTTCAGTCTCTGTGCTAATATCAGGCAAGGGTGTGGAGAATTATTTTGATTTTGTTGACCGGTTGTTTTACCAATTTCAGTGCAAAGTTTGGACTTTTAGGCACTGCCGTGTGATGACCCTGTTATGTTCTTTGATGGGGTGCAGGTACTACCTTAATCAGGACCAATGGAGAACGCAGAAATGCGTGCTGGCGGCTGTATTCCCGCTCCTATTTTAGTTTCTGGGGGATGTTATGCACAATGTAAAGTGGCCCACGTCTGACTAGGATTAAATCCGAGTGCCGTTTGTATGTTCGCTGTATGCATTGTTGCATGGCTGGACCGACACATTGTTTTCGTCGCAGCCTACAGGCGGCCGTGTTGGAAGCCCTCTCCTCCCCTGTGCGTGGGTGGGAGGAGTGGAGGAGCCGAGGAGGACGATTCACATGTTGCAGGATAGAGCCGACCTTGTGCGTGGGTACCAGCTACAACTCCAGCCACAAATACAGGTAGGGGCCATCGGCCATGGCTCCCCCCAATGCTGATATTTTTCTGAAAACCACCCATGTGATATGTTTGCTTTCATCTCTCAATTTGCCAAAAATTTAGCTTTAATATCATTGATGATCGCAATGTTTTGTGGTGGCCGCCGGAAGCCACATAGCCCCACCCCACCGCGCCGTATTTCTGTCCAAGAAAAGAAATGTTCCAGTTTATGCAATGTACTTATAACAGGATAGTGACACCGCCGCCACAAAGTAAACAAGCAAGACTTGTTCCGGCTCTATCCCCGTCCTACATATACGTGCTTCTTCGTGTACCTTCGGCCAGTGCATATCATCGGCGCCAGTCATGGATAGCAGCAGCTTGACCCATGAAAATGGCGGCGGCGTTGGATTCATGTGCGGCTACGCTGGCAGCTGCACCTCAGCGTTTAGGTACAGAGAGCAGGAGCAGCGGACTGAACTGCTCGTCAGCTCGGAGATTCAGCAACACCTCAACCAGGCAAGCAGAATGAGAGATCAATATGCTAGTACTAATTAATTGGCGACTCGCCCTGGGATTAATGATTAACTTAGGTGTGTTTGTTCGTGCAGATCCACATGGAGTTGAACATGGACGACGACGAGCACGAGCCAGCAGCAGCGTACAGCCATCATGGCAGCTCCGTGGTGGACGGCACCGGTGGTTGCGGCTTCCCCTCCTCGTCCTCCACCTCCGCCTTCTTCTCCTGCAGCCCGGAGACAAGCTCGACTGGGGCGCACGTCCTAACGGCACCGGCAACAATGGGGCACCAGTTTCCGGAGGTGTCTTCCTTAGTGGCACCTAGAGGATTGGTGCTCCTCCCCTATGACGACCAGGACGTGGCCAACTTGTACGACACGCCGGCGACAATGACGTCTGGAGGGATGTCATCGACAAGCGCGTTCAGGCGCTACGACCGGCACGTCGCCCCCAGGAGCAAGCTGATGACGCCGGCATGTGGGCAGAGGATGTTCAAGACGGCCATGTCTGTCCTTGCCAATATGCACACGGTGATGAGGTACAGCCACCAGCAGCAGCAGCAGGCGTCGGCGCCCGAGCCGTTCGGCACCAGCTGCACCACTTGATCTCCGAACGCAGGCGCCGGCAGAAGCTCAGCGACAGCTTCCGCGCCCTCAAGACGGTCCTCCCTCTTGGCTCCAAGCAAAAGGTATATCGATCTAGCTAGATTCTATATACGGTTTAGCTAAATTTCAGTCGACGGAGATTTTTCTAAGTTCCAATCATTTGAGCAAAGTGAAATCACAATTCAGAGAAAAGTTCCAATCATTGGTTGCCTTCATTCTCTTGTAGAAATCAGGCCAGGCGTCGATACTGATGGCTGCGAGGGAGTACGTGAACTCTCTCAAGTCCGAAGTCTGTGAGCTGGAAGAGAAGAATGAGGCTCTCCAGTCAGAGCTGGCCTGGCACGCCACCTAAAGGGAGACGGCGCAGTCGAGGAGGTCGAGATCCAGATAACAAGAGCCGCAGCGGCGGAGGGCCAGCAGAACCGGGAGGTTTGCACGGTGAAGATATTGACGCCGGCGCGCGGCAACACCACGACGGACGTGGTGCTCAGGATCCTGCAGCGCCTAAAACATGTCATGGGCGAAAACGTTAGCTTGGTGTCGATGACCACCGGCGAAGACGGCGACAAGCCTCGTCGAGCAAGCCAGACATTGCAGCTCAAGGTAGTGCTGTTTTTCCGTAACAGCAAATATAATCGATCAACTTGATAGACCAGTAGCACTTACAACCTCTGTTTGAGCTAGCAAAACGTGTTATATTTAGAAACGGAATGAGTAGTTGCTTACTACTCCCTCTGTTGTACTAAAACTGCGTCAATTAATTTGAAACGGAGGGAGTAGTTAGCTACATGAACGCACGTTTATTCAGCATGAAGAGTAAGCTAAGCCATGATTTGTACGGAACACTCTGATCACATTTGCTTTTTTTTTTCACGAACTTTGTCTGGCTGATTTTCCATTACTAAGTATATGAAAGACGAGCGATTCCTCGCTCTCTCCGCGCTCTGGCTACAGTGCTTTGATCCCGGCCGTCGCCTGGCGATCGGACGGTCCACACAACACATCCTTGACGCTTTTGCAGAAAAACCCCTCAAAAAATGCTAAATTAACCCGCAGTCCACGAAATCGCGAGTTGACGGACCAATTTCAAAATCGCGAAAAAGTCATGGACTTTTTTGCAAAACGGTCCGCACAATCTTCCCCTCCCTCTCCTCTCCCCGCACGGCGCCGAAATCGCCGCCGCCGCGCCGGCGCGCGGCGCGTCCTCTCCGCTCCTCCCCCGACAGATCGACGGCCACGGCGACCTTCGCCGTCGCCTCCCTACCTCCTCGCCGACAACCGCGTGTCGGGACGGTCCACAGGCGCCGGAATCGTCGCTGCCGTCCGCTCCCCTCGCCGCCGCGTTCGGACGACGCCGGCGTCGCTCCGGCAACCAAATCGCAGCGGCGCCGCCGCTTCCAGCCATCCCGCGTCCACGCGCGTTCGCCGCGGCCACGCGCGCACCACATCTCGCGTGGCGCGCGTCGCCGAGCTCGCCGTTGCCGCGGCAGCTCCGGCCACTGCTGACGTCGTCGTGACGTCGCAGTGGGCCTGGGCTGGCCAGGCGGGCCGGCTGTTGGCTGGGCCGCTTCCCGTGCGCCCGGCTCGGCCTTTTTTTTCCTGTTTTTCTATTTTCCAAAACATTTCAAACTTTTCAAATACAGCTCCAAATAAATTCAAATCAGTTTCTAAAAAAAAAATAGAAATCAAAATAATCATTTGAGATACTTTGGGACCTTTCCCAAATTATTTCAAATTTAGAAAAGTTCAAAGAATACATAAACGCTCATTTGACACCTCTACGTCTTTTTGTAAAATATGGATTTCATAATTATCTTTTGAACTTAAGTAAAATCCAAAAAAAGTAATATCACCAATACCATTCAACATGATAAGCCCAATAAAATAATTTGGTACAAAACTTCTTATTTAAATAAAGTTTCGTAAATCATCTAAATACAATTACCCATTTGTACCATGGTTTCAAAAATATCAAAATAAAATTACCACAAATGTGAATATCAAAAAATGCCTGTTCCAGACTTATTTTCAAATAGATATAATTAAATCAAAGAACAAATTGTAAGATAGAACATGCTTCATCTAATTTAAACCACTTTATAGATATTATTTTATGGTATTTAAACAAATTCCAAAAAAACAAAATACTACATGCTGCAAAATCATTACCTTTAACTACATCCACCAGCAAAATATGAAAATAAAATATCAAAATGACCACAACAATAAATGCCGATTAATTACGGCATATGACCAAAATTCCAAATTTAAATATTTAAACCTTCCAAATGTCTACCACATCTGATTATTTGACAAACATAAAAAGACATCGCACCTGAAAAACTTCCCGAATTTAACGAATTTCAAAATCCGTAGAATTTTTAACCCTAAGCTTCCTTCGCATTTTAATAATTTCCAACCGGTTATCAGTTCAAAGCATTGGGGCGCCATGGAGAACTCTTAGTCATTATCAAGCCCGGCCCATGGTCGAAACAGATATATCTGTGTAATCGATGTGGCAGGATGAGGAATGGTCGACGATAGCGGAGGACCAACGACTGAAAGCTTCCGTCAACTTCCAGCGACGACTGAAACTGACCAGGAACAATGCTCTATTATGTCCTGGACCTACCGTTTTGGCACTTTGACTAGCTAGACTGAAACTTTGCTCCATTGTGTATTCATCGAACTAGCTCATGCTGCTTTGACTAGCTAGACTGAAGCTTTGCTCCATTGTATATTTCATCGAACTAGCTCATGCTGCTTGTACCTACTTGTGTACTCTGACTAGCTTTTGTTCTAGGCATATGGCTCCTCCTGCGTAATACTTTCTTTGTTTCCTTGAAGAAATTTCGGTGGCATTTTTCTTGAGGCTCCTGTAGACACAGGAAAACAAAGCGAAGAAGATAATTATGGGGGGGCTAAAAAAATCTCCTAGAGGAATAGGAGGAGCGCCTAAAAACCGTAAAAAGAATGAACAGTAACGGAATAATCAGATGGAGCTAATTATCTCACGCTCTCACATTCGTGAGCGGCAATTACGGCCCCATTATGGCATAAAAATCGAGTCAAGTTAATCTCGAGCGCTCGTATAACCGAGTAGGCCAGAAAATAAAGATGGATTCACACCGGACCTCCGCTCCTTGTACTAGTTACGCCGCAGAACACTGAGGAAAATTAACTTCAAGCGCTCGCGTACAATCACGCCTGCAGAAAATGTCTGGGAGAGATTGAGGTGGGTGACGCTGGTGGACCAAGTTTGCTGGGGAGGAACCAAGGGTAGCACGAGGACCATTTTGGAGAGATTTAAGGGCGCCTGGTGAACCAACATGTAGGTCAAACCAATACTGCTGGAGCATCTATCCATGTATATCCATGTTTCTCGGAGAGATTTAAGGGTGCTTGGTGGACCATTTTGGCACTTTGGCTAGCTTGACACTTGTATATCGCTACAAATAATTAACTCTCTGCTAGAAACCTGCGTCCGCAATTACCTTCCTACGACCTTTGATCTCATTAACGTTTCTCTCCCCGGAATTAAATCTCCTCCTCCTCTGTTATATTCCCTCCGTTTAGGAGTGTAAGTCCCCTAACCAAAAAATATTTGTTCAGAAATGCTGGGCAAATAAGGCCCGTTAGAGTTAATGGCTAATAATTAGGGCCCTCTCTCTCCCCTCGATTTACTCCCAGCAGCTAGTCCTTTCCCGTGGCAAAACGTTTGGGTTTTTGATCGTGTGAACGTGTTCTGGTTTCTAGCGCTGCATGCAGTGCCGTTAGCTCGCCTCCTCTCTCCTTGATTCAAATTTGGATCGCTCACATCCTGTACTATAAGAACACCGAGACTCTCATGGCCATGAACAACACAGGAGTGATGGAAAGGGGTTGGCACTGGCCAGGTGATAAGACGTGGATCAGAAACCTTGATCCCGTTGTGGAGAGTTGGGTGCAAGCTATGGAGAGGGAAGAGGAGTTGAGTACTGTATGTTGCTATTAATTGAGGAGTGATCCGTGAGAGAAGATTTCAGATGCATGCGTTGGTGCAGAATTAATTATGGGACGCTCTCACATGCATGCCTTACCTCCCTCACGGTTAGTTACGCCCCCACGTACTCCCTCCATCACGGCACTAGTGGAGACAGGGCCTATTGTCCCGGCCCGTGAGGGGCTTTAGTCCCGGTTGGCCAACCGGGACAGGCCAAGCGGGACTAAAGGCCAAACCTTTAGTCCCGGCCCTGTTACCAGCCGGGACCAAAGGTCCTCCACGTGGCCGCCGCGGAGCGCGCTGGGGGGCAACCCCTTTAGTCCCGGCTCGTATAACGGGCCGCGACTAAATTATTTTTGTTTTCTTTTATTTATTTCTTTAGGGTTTAGGGTTTATTTTTTTCTTTTATTTATTTCTTTCTTCAAAATAGTTTTCGTATTTCTACGCTACCACATACCGTACACGTTCGTGCATATATAAGATAACTTGTCTTACGATCGAGCATACAAATATATACAATTTTGATAGTTACATGGAGATCACAATTACCGGGACTAGAGCCCGTATTCGATTACACGGCCGGGGATCATCAGTAGCGCCTATTCACACTAAATTCTCCGGCGTCGTCTACCATCTCTTTCAACAAAAATCCCGCCAGTTCCTCTGCAATTCCTAGTAGCGTTGCTCTGGTAGGAGCTGATCCCGCATTCTGTCGAACTATATAAGAAAAGGAGATCAATATGAACATCAATCATGATAACAAAAAGTGACGGTAATAAAATAATGTTGTGAATGTATTGCTTACGTCGAGTCTATAATCATTGTGCTCAGTGGTAAACGTGCGAATGAACTCGCAAACGTAGTATCCACATAGATTCGTCCCCGTGGCTGCCTCGCGCACTTTACGAGAATAGAATTCAATCAAAATAATAATCTAGCATCATAATTGTATTGAAACTAGAATAAAGAGATGCGGGACATATCTCGTACTACTTACCGTGACCGGAGTAAACGTCAGCTTCTCACTAAAGGAACCCGTCACCCTCTGAACAGGTTCCAAACCCTGCCCGGCAAAGAAAATGAATTAATGAATGAGTTATTCATTACCTGATATCTCATGAAATCAACGAAAGAGACCGATATAGCGCGAAAATTACCTCTGGAGCATGTCCTGCATGTGCGGAACTCTTCCAGGTGTCTCTTTAATGGGTCCATGACTTCAACTATTCCTTATCAACTTGAATGTCTAGCAGAATCCAGTGGAACCTGCACACGTTTATATATACGTCAGTAACTCATCAATTACACTTAACATCGAGTAAGCAAAAGTGAATGTGTACAACAGAGTAAGACCCTCACTGGAAGTTGTAAGGAAACAGTATGTGGTCACAGAAATTTTGCTCCGTTAGAAACCTTAGAAGGTTTTCCGCCGTCTCGTCGGGTTTCGTCGTTAGCGAATATATGTACTTTATCTGGGTCAATGAACCCAACACTATAGATCCTTCTTTTACATTCCGGATCTTCATTCTGCATAATAGAGTACAAAAGGATATAATGAGGATAATTACATGCAATGAACTGAACAACTGAAAAACTGAACAACTTATATGTAGACAATGAATTCAACAACTTACAGACAATAGCAACTCATGAGAGATTTGTCGAGGGCGTCGAAATTGTATAACTGGAAGAGTTCTGAAAACTCAACATGGACCTCTCGGTCGGAAGAAGTACTCATGTGGGACTTTCGCCACGATCATTGTTCTGCCCCTACCACTCAAGTACCATTCATGCAAATTCCGCATTTGTGTTGGCAGTTGTTCCAACTTCTCTTTGCTGACCAAAGGCTTCCCTGGGACATATGTAGGGACACATCAGCCTTGGGTAACTTGTCGTCTTGGGAACCTAGCAATTCAGCAACAGTCACACCCATAGCGGCCGCCAACTTCGCAGCTTCTTCCATATCCTGCTGCAGCACCTGGGGAACGTCTTGGATAACACCTTGAGGGGTGGGATCGATTGTTTGGCCTGTTCTCCGAGCTGGGGAACGTCCCTTCTTTTCCCGCTTGCACTTTTACTTGATTTGCTCCCGCTTGCACTTTTACTTGATTTGCTCTTCTCCACTTCCTTCCGAAGTGTGCGTAGATAGTCATCTGGCTTATGGTGCAACTCATATTGCGATTTTGTGTTCAGAAAATCACGTGCACGCTTTTTGCTTCTCGGTGTATACCGGGGCGGGCTTGGGTTTCTTCTTTGCAAAATGCGCATCTTTTTCGGCCTTTGCGATCGCTGCGTTTGCTCGTCAGTACGATCGTAAGTTCTGATGGGAAGATTCTTATGAGGTACTCTTGGGAGGGGCGACATTTGTCGTTTTGGGCTGCTGCGTCGGTTAGTACTCATCGACGGAGCACGCTTCCGCTTATTGTCCTTAGCGGGCAAAGGCGGCGGCGAAGACGGCCGACCCAAGTCCGGCGGCGGAGATCGAGATGGACTCGCGCTGTGGTGGTCGTAGTCATGGGGTGGCTTCTTGGAGGTGATGGAGGTGTAGGTGACCTGCGACGACTCGGAGGCGGTGTTGTCCTTGGCGCGAGCCTGGAAACTTGATGTAGTTCTTGTCCCATAGAATGATATCACCCACAACTTCTCCGAGTGTCCTCTCATCTTCAGGTCCAGGGATGTCAACATATCATGAACCCCATACGATTTCATCCACCCCGACTTTAGCATAGCCAGCTGGAATCTCACGGCTTGCCAGCGTGCGTCAGGTGGACAAGGTAAAGCATATCCGACCGCCACCTTCATGGATATGTTCTTCAATTTCTGATGGAGCTCACAAGATATTGCTCCTTGATTCCATCCACGGGGTAGCCGGGACCGCCATCTATCATCCGCCGTGCATCGTCAGCCGGGACCTCCGAGTCACCCACGCTGCTTTTCCGCTGAGATGGGCCGGCGGTAATATCGAGTACAGGATCTTGCGGCGCACTACTCCTCTAAGTTCGTCAATCTGCTGCTGCTGGTGTTAATTCTGGCAAGCAACTGGTTGAACTTGTCTCCCTCCTCCTCCTGCTGTCGCTGCTTTGCTCTCGCTCGGCTTCTGTAAGTTTCTACGTCTTTGGCAAACCCAAGCCACCACGGATACTTAGGGCCAAGCCTCGTGTTCGTCCTCCTTTTTCGTCATTCCCGAGGACCAGTGTCAGCAAGTCTTTCTCTCTATCGGGACGGAACTTTAACTTCCCCTCTTTAATTTCTTTCACCACTTTAAGCCAATTTTCCCTGGGTATCCTAATCCCGTCACTGCAAACAAGGTCCCCTGTTGTTTCGTCGTATGAACCCCATGCGCAAGGAACCAATTTCTTGCCCTCAATTCCCATTCTTCGCGCATCCATTCTGGTTCGATCCCTTTAGCAAGCAGCTCTTGCTCTTTTTTATCCCACTTTGGCATGGCAGTCTCGTAGCCCCCTGGCCCCAATTTATGGTGATATTTCTTCTTCTCAGCATTTTTCTTGTTCTTACTGACATCGCCTTGGCATCTTGTGACTCCTTGTACTCCTTAAATGCGTTCCAGTGATTCGCCTGCTTCGCTAGATAGCCTTCGAATACTGGAGCAGTCTTTTTCTTCAGATATTCTTGCCATAATCTTTTCTTCCACACCCGGAATAGTTCGGCCATCTTCTTAAGAGTCCACTGCTTGACTTTTCCCTCAATTTTGCAGTGTCGGCAGGATCCTCAAATTCTGGCAGGGTGAAATGTGCCATGAGGTCATTCCAAAGACCCTCTTTGTACCTTTCGGCGACATACTCACTATCGTTCGCCCCTTTGCGCTTATGCCAGTCTCGAACGTGATCGGGACGTGATCCCTAACCAGAACTCCGCATTGTTTTTAAATACATCGGCAGCCTTCTTGGGTTCCTTCGGTTCGCCCGTAGGGGATATGACCTCAAATGTATAATGCGTAGATGGGGCCAACTTTTGGTCGGGCCTCGTTTGGAAGATTTGCTCGATGTGGAGGCCTAAGAGAAGAAACATTCGTCAATTTATATATATACAACTCAAGTAATGCATCTACTGATCGCCGAACTTCATATATATACCTCGCCGGACTTCGTTAAGGGTCCACCGGCTTCTCCATCATCGGAGCTATCGCCTTCTCCATCATCGGAGCCGTCGGCTTCATCCTCACTTCGGTCGACCTCCATTCCATCCCCGGAGGGGTTCAGATACGACGACGGAGATTCGGCTGGATCAGCACTGGGCGTCGTGGATTATATTCTCGAGAATTTCTTCCTGTATTAGGTCTCTGCGGATTGGACTAGGTGGATCCATAGTTTCTGCAAAATGCACACAATATTATTTCAAAATGCATCAAATAAAATGAGTATCAATTGTTATAAATAATTACTAAAGCAATGAATACAAGTCACTTATCTAATGTGTATCAATTGTTATCATCAATACTTTGTAATTAAAAAATTACTACAAATCTATTAAGTCACAATATATCCACTACAAATCAATTACTAAAAATTACTACAAATCAAAATTACTTAGTCCTAGAATTTATTTAAATGAATTATCATACTTTAAAACATAAAATGGTTTTCATAACTTATTCCATTTTGAAAATGAGTTCAAGATATTTTATATTACAAAATATTACTCTTAATATTCCTAGAATTTAATTGAGATTAAAATATACATTAAAGCCCTATTTTAAAATGATTCGTAAAAGAAACATATAAGATTATTAATAACAAACAAAAATATATTTTGGAGGACAATGTTGTTCAATATATCCAATTTAAAGGATATTTAAAAAATATATCATTTTCATTTTTTTCTGAAAGCATTTGAATTCATTGTGAATCAAGATTTGAAGTTCAAATAATGAAACAGAAAAAGAAAATGACAATGACCAAAAAAAAAGGGGAGACAACCAAACGTCCCGAGGCCCAGCATCAGCCCAGCCCGCTCACCCTCCTCCCTCTCTCACCGACAGGTGGGGACCACCTGTCGGGGTCGTCTCCCCCAATCGCTCGCCGGAATTCTCCACGGCCGCCGCCACGTTTCTTCGATTCTGGCGAGGTGAGCAAACCCCCGACCCCCAGACCACCTCCTACTCATCCGCCGTGCTCGCGCGCATCTCCCTAACCCCTTTCCCCTGTTTTCTCGTAGCCTAAACGTCGCATCGTAGACCGCACCATCGAGCCCGCCTCGCCGCACTGCACCTCGACGTCGTATTCTTGGACCTAGTGGACCACCAGAACGACGGAATCGTCCGCGACAGAGCCGCCGCGCCGCCGTCGTCTCCTTCTCCGGAGAAGGAGCATGGCGGCAGGGCGAACCAAAGGGAGAGGACGAAGAACAGGAGGTCCAGAAGGACTAGAAGCTCACCAGGAGCGTGCAGAGGCGGAGGCGAGGGCGACGAGCTGCGGCGGCGACGGCGAGGAGACGACGGCGACGGCGGCGCAGAAATTCGGCAGCCTGGCGGCGTGTTGTCTAAAATTGGCCTCCTTTGTGTCGCGGCTCGTGGAACCGCCCGCGAATATATAGCCCCCACCCCTTTAGTCGCGGCCCGTGGCTCAAACCGCGACTAAAGGGGGGTCTTTAGTCCCGGCTGGTGCCACGCACCGGGACTAAAGGGGTGGGGAGTGCTTTTCGCGTTCCCGCGCGCAGCACGGGCTTTAGTCCCGGCTGGTGAGATGGGCCGGGACAAAAGGCCAAAAAATTGCGCGGGCTGGGCCAAATATAGCGCGCGCTGTACCGTTTTTACTTTTTTTTTGAAATCTAGCACAATTTTAAATATTTGAACATTTGAATGAAACAGTTTTTGCATACTTATGAATTTGAGAAAACTTTTAACATGAAAAGTGCTTGAATTTGAATAAGTATTCCAAATCCATTTTCTGTTTTATAAAATAATTATTCTAACTCTACAAACTATTTACAATTTTGTCATTTTCAATTAAAATATGGATTAACTAATATTTTTTGCATATTTTTGAATCTCACTAAACTTTCAACATGAAAAGTGCTTGAATTTGAATAAGTTTTCCAAATACATTTTCTGTTTTATAAAATAATTATTCTAACTCTACAAACTATTAACAATTTTGCCATTTTCAATTATAAAATGCATTAACTAATATTTTTTGCATATTTTTGAATCTCACTAAACTTTCAACATGAAAAGTGTTTGAATTTGAATAACTAATTCAAAACCATCAAGTGCTTATGTTTGTGCACTGTAGGGAGGAGACGGCGAAAGCTGCTTATGTTTGCCACAGTGAACTGCAATACTACCTCTCCCTTATGAATCAGCAACTGCCAATTGATAGTCAGTTCATATCCAGATTACTTATTCATATGCTAAAGATCATTAGTTGGAAATGCAGAGATTAAGAATACATTTTACACGATCGTCGTCGTAGCTAGACCAGCAGTAGGGAATGACAACAATCTTGGGTACATAGACGAACCATTTGTCCTAACCAATGATGTGGCTCAGGTTAGTCATACTCCTGCCTAGGCCTATAATACTCGTCCTCGTAGTCGTCGTAGTCGCCGCCGTCGTCGTCGCTGTCGTCGGACGGCGCTCGCCTGGACTGGAAGTGAGGATAGCGCAGGCGGGGGTTATCGCCGGCCGTGATGTAGTTCATGATGCTCTGGAGAGTCCGGCCGCCCCACCACAGCCGACGGCCGGCCTCGTTGAAGTTCGAAGGAGGCGGGCCGTCCTCCTCGTACCTGGCGAGCAGCCTCTCACGCCGATTGATGAAGAAGGCGTCCCAAGTCGGGCGGTAGTTGGGGTCCCAGCGGGGATCCATCCGCTGCTCCAGAGTGAGCTCGAGGTAGTAGTGGTTCGTGATGGCCGCCCGACGCGCCAAACCTTGAGTGACAGGAGGGACCAGCACGACTCCCGTGCTCAGCCTCCAGCCGGCGGGGACGTCGTAGCCGGGCGGGCAGGGGTAGTTCAAGGCGCAAAGCGCCTCCGCCTCCGAGTAGGTTAGAGTGGGTACGGTGGAAGCCATGGGAGAGTGATGAGGTAACAGATATGAGTTTAGATGTGCTATGCCAATGGAGGCCATGACTACATATATAGTGAGAAATGGCGGGAAGATGGAGGCGGGAAGCGGTGGAAAGCGCGGGAAGAAATAAACCTTTAGTCCCTGTTCGAGCCACCAACCGGGACTAAAGGGGCTTATTTCTTCCCGCGCAATTTTACCAACCGGGACTAAAGGGAATCCCACCAATAAGGAAGAAGCACACGGATCGTGTGTTTCTTTCGAGCGCTTGTGAGCCGTTGGATCAGGGGTGTGTTTCTTTGAGGGCTTGTGAGCTGTTGGATCAGTACTAGCACAACAACTTTGTTTCAACCGGGACTAAAGAAGCACACGGATCGTGTGTTTGTTTCAAGCGCTTGTGAGTCGTTGGATCAGGGGTGTGTTTCTTTTGAGGGCTTTTGAGCTGTTGGATCAGCACTATCACGACCACTTCATGAGCCACATGACCCTATATATATAGCCCCCCTCCCAGACATGTTCGGCACTCAGTGTCTACTCATTGTAGTTCATTTTGGTATACGAAGCATTCAGACTCACTGCATACGTCCAACGGTGCATTTGATATGCGGGCACTGACGAGCCACCGTTGGGCTGTATGCAGGGGAAACCGTGTGTTTTGTTCTATATATCTACATAATTCTTCAGTTCATCGACCGAATGCAAATCATTCGGATTACCGTCATACAGCCCAACGGTGCATTTGATATGCAGGCACTCACGAGCCACCGTTGGGCTGTATGACGGGGAAACCGTGTGTTTTGTTCTATCTACAGAATCCTTCAGTTCATCGACCGAATACAAATCCTTCAGTTTTCAGAATACAGTTACATAAAAGGTTTCATACATTATTACACATCACCAACAACATCCCTATCTAGTGTGTGTTTTCTTCTGCTCCGTAGCCATGGAGAATCTTCATCATTTAACAGGATGCATGGGTCAGTTTTCACTGTGAAGGGCGGAATTTCATGAAACTTATTATAATCTTCTGACATGTCTGTCTTGTCATCCACTCCCACGATGTTTCTTTTCCCTGAAAGAACTATGTGGCGCTTTGGCTCATCGGACGATGTATTCTTTTGCTGATTTCTTTTTCTCGGTTTGGTAGACATGTCCTTCACATAGAAAACCTGAGCCACATCGTTGGCTAGGACGAATGGTTCGTCCATGTACGCAAGATTTTGAGATCCACTGTTGTCATTCCGTACGCGGGTCTACCTTTACCCCGTCTTTCAGCTGACCCATTTGCACCGAAACAAAGGGACCTTAAAAGTAGGTCCATAGTCAAGTTCCCATATCTCCTCTATGTACCCATAATATGTGTCCTTCTGCCCATTGTCGTCTGTTGCATCAAAGCGGACACCACTGTTTTGGTTGGTGCTCTTTTTATCTTGGGCGATCGTGTAAAATGTATTCCCATTTATCTCGTACCCTTGGAAAGTACATATAGTCGAAGATGGTGACCTGGCCAACAAGTACAGCTGATCTCCAACAGTGGTGTTATTCATGAGATGTGTCTGCAACCAACTGCCGAAAGTCTTCTCGTGTTCCCCTTTAATCCAGGAGTCAGCCTTCCCCGGGTTTTCGGAGCGTAGAATATTCTTGTGTCTCTCGATATACGGAGCCACCACGGTGGAATTGTGTAGAACTGTGTAGTGTGCTTGAGTGAAAGAATCCCGTCCCTACATACCGTTGCTTTCCTTCCTAGTGTGCCTTTTCCAGTCAGCCTCCCCTCATACCGAGATTCAGGAACACCAATCGGCTTAAGGTCAGGAAGAAAGTCAACACAAAACTCAATGACCTCCTCTGTTCCATAGCCCTTGGAGATGCTTCCTTCTGGCCTAGCACGGTTACGAACATATTTCTTTAAGACTCCCATGAACCTCTCGAAGGGGAACATATTGTGTAGAAACACAGGACCGAGAATTCTAATCTCTTCGACTAGGTGAACTAGGAGGTGCGTCATAATATTGAAGAAGGATGGCGGGAACAACAACTCGAAGCTGACCAGACATTGGACCACATCAATCTGTAACCCTGATAGACTTTCTGATCGATTACCTTCTGAGAAATTGCATTGAGGAATGCACATACCTTCACAATGGCTAGTCGAACATTTTCCGGTAGAATTCCCCTCAATGCAACCGGAAGCAATTGCGTCATAAGCACGTGGCAGTCATGAGACTTTAGGTTTTGGAATTTTTTCTCTTTCATATTTACTATTCCCTTTATATTCGACGAGAAGCCAGACGGGACCTTGATACTGAAAAGGACTTCAAAAAAGATTTCCTTCTCTTCTTGGTAAGAGCGTAGCTGGCAGGCCCTTGAAACTGCCCTGGATGCATGCCGTCTCGTCCTTTATGACGTTGCTGGTCCTCCCGTGCTTCCGGTGTATCTTTTGACTTCCCATACAAGCCCAGGAAGCCTAGAATATTCACGCAAAGATTTTCGTCAGGTGCATCACGTCGATTGCAGAGCGGACCTCATGGACTTCCCAATAGGGTAGCTCCCAAAATATAGATTTCTTCTTCCACATGGGTGCGTGTCCGTCAGCGTCATTCGGAACAGGTTGTCTGCCAGGACCCTTTCCAAAGATTACATTTAAATCCTTGACCATACCAAATACATCAGCACCAGTACGGGGACAGGCTTCGTCCGGGTTTCTGCCTTGCCATTGAAATGCTTGCCTTTTTCCTTAAGTGATGCTGGGCGGAAGAAAACGACGATTGTACGGGTACACATTCTTCCTACATTTATCCAGATATATACTTTCAGTCTCATCTAAACAGTGCGTGCATGCATTGTATCCTTTGTTCGTCTGTCCTGAAATGTTACTAAGAGCAGGCCAATCATTGATGGTTACGAACAGCAACGCTCGTAGGTCAAATTCCTCCTGTTTGTGCTCATCCCAAACACGTACACCTGGTTCGGCCCACAACTGCAAAAGTTCATCAACTAATGGCCTTAGGTACACATCAATGTCGTTGCCGGGTTGCTTCGGGCCTTGGATGAGCACTGGCATCATAATGAACTTCCGCTTCATGCACAACCAAGGAGGAAGGTTGTAGATACATAGAGTCACGGGCCAGGTGCTGTGACTGCAGCTCTGCTCCCCAAAAGGATTCATGCCATCTGTACTTAGACCAAACCATAAGTTCCTTGCGTCACCTGCAAAGTCCGCCAACTCTCTCTCGATTTTTCTCCACTGCCGACCATCAGCGGGGTGCCTCAACATCCCGTCTTTCTTACGGTCTTCCATGTGCCATCGCAACAACTTGGCATGCTCTTTGTTTCTGAACAAACGTTTCAACCGTGGTATTATAGGAGCATACCACATCACCTTGGCAGGAACCCTCTTCCTGGGTGGCTCGCCCTCAATATCACCAGGGTCATCTTTTCTGATCTTATACCGCGATGCAGTGCATACCGGGCATTTATCCATATTCTCGTACTTCTCACCGCGGTAGAGGATGCAGTCATTAGGGCATGCATGTATCTTCTGCACGTCTAATCCTAGAGGGCAGACAAGCTTCTTTGCTTCGTACGTGCGGGCAATTCGTTCTTTCTTGGAAGCATCTTCTTCATTAGTACCAGCAACTTTTCAAATGCCGAGTCAGTCACACCGGTCTCTGCCTTCCACTTCAGCAATTCCAGTGTGCTACCCAGCTTCTTCTGGCCATCTTCACAAGTTGGGTACAACAATTTGTTGTGGTCCTGTAACATCTGCTCGAACTGCAACCTCTCCTTTTCTGTGTCGCAGCCTCGCCTTGCATCAGAAATGACCCGACCAAGATCATCAGCGGGCTCATCTGGTGCCCGTTCTTCACCCTCTTCTTTTCATTGTCTTCCATTTCGGTATCAGCGTATTCAGGGAACATAGATCGGTAGTTGTCATCATCGTTCTCTTCTTCATCGCCGTCTTCCATCATAACCCTCTTTCTCCGTGCTTGGTCCAAACATTATAGCCGGACATGAAACCGGACCGAAGCAGGTGGCTCTGAATGACTCTTGAGGAAGTGTGATCCTTCTCATTCCGACATTCAACACATGGACAAAACATAAAGCCACCCCCATGCTTGTTCGCCTCGGCCGCAAGGCGAAAAGAACGCACGCCTTCTCTGTAAGCGGCAAAGCGTCGGTCACCGTACATCCATGGATGGCTCATCTGCATCATAGAACTATATATCAAACGCAATCACGATGCTAAAATTAGTACCGCGCGGTCTAAACGAGAAAATAGTTGCTAACCTTTTAGGACACTTGGAAACAAAGAGGAGGAAGCTTAAGTGTGGCTCGGGCACCTCATATCATGTTTGTCTTGTGTGAACTCAAGTGGCATCGCTCTAACAGGCATTTCACCGAACACCTCTAGTGCATATGAAGAAAAAAAACTAGCACAAACCTACACCACCTCCCACCAGAAAAAAAACAAGAGAGAGGGAGAGGGGCTGCCATATATATAGGGCCAGCCCATTAGTCCCGGCTTGGATACAAACCGGGACTAAAGATGGGGCAGACCCCTTTAGTCCCGGCTTGTATCTCAAACCGGGACTAAAGGGTGCCGGACCCTATTTTATTCATTTATTGAATTCAAAATAAAATAAGTAATAAAACTATTTTATTCTTTTATTGCCATTTATTCATATAATATGGCATAATTAATATCTTTAAATCTGTAACTCGCAATTGGACAAATAATATATCCATTATTATCAGAAAAATGTGAGGAATCTAAATATGAAATAATTTAGTTTTATATATTTTATTCATTTTTTGTTATTAGTATCATATAATATGGTATATAATATAACTTTAAATCTGTAAATCGAAAATCGACAAATAGACATATTATTTGTCCAATTTGGAATTATTTGTCCAATTTGGAATTATAAAATAAAAGTAATTAATAATTGAATATTAGGCAATTAATAAGGCAGATTTTGTTTTAAATTAAGTGGGAGTTAATATTAACAAATAATGGAACAAGTTTTATGTTTAAAAGTTTTTAAGATTGACATTTTTATTTGAATAAAGGAAATTCATTTGATAATTAGAAGGATTAAAAGAAAAGGCAAAAGGAATTAGCAATTCATTTGTCAAAAGGTTTAAACATTTGCAAATAGAACTCATTTGAAGATTCAATATAGCACTGAGAAGATTCACAGTTCATACAATAGAAGCCTCACACACCACACCACACCACACCATCTACTCATCAACATTAATGTTGAGACGATCAACATGGCTATTGTAGCCATGTAGCTTCCAGTGCCTCCTAGCAATCTCGAAGCCCAGGCGAGCGTATAGAGCGGCATACTTCACTTGCTCGTAGCTCAATGGAACGTTGCCCCAACCAAATATTAGGTCAACTTCTTCTTCTTCTTCTTCCTCGTCGTCCTTCTTCTTCCTCTTCTTCTTCTCAAGATTTGTCCCAATAGTAGCATTGGCCAGGTCATAGAGACTCGGAGTGGTCTTATTGGTGGGGTTCGGGATAACCCGTTGGAGGTCGAACACAGACGGAATGTCAATTCCGTAGTATCCCAGCATGTGCACATCATTGTGGATAGCCGCGCCGCAGAATCTGATGGTGTTGTCCCGCAAGAATTCCTTGAGCAGCTGCGGCACTTTATTAGCGCAACATATTTGGAAGACCAAATTCTCGGACGCCACCGAGAGTTGAAGGACGGCGGCGCGCTGATTTTGTCTACCCTCGCGAGGGTTGGTGAACTCGCAGTCCAGGCCCACACACTTGATCGGTTCGGCGTCCAGGAACTGCTTCTTGACGGCGCGGATCCACCTCTCCACCCTTGATGCACGGAGAGTGACCGTGACCTTGAAATGCATCCCTTCGGCGGTGAGGTGGTACACCCGAGTTCAAGGTACGCGCGCGAGCGGCTCCATTGGAATGAGAGGGAGATAGAGGGTGGGCTTTGGGAGGGATTAGAGGAGAAGCTAGGTGTGCTTATGGATGTGAAAATGTACTGCATTATATAGTACTAGAGGGAGGTGAACAAACGCCGGTGGTGATCAAGTCCACGAAAGACGAAGCGACGGCGACGCCGACGAAGCGCCGGTGGTGATCAATTGCACCGTGTGACGATGCAACTTCCAAAGCGACGAAACCGCGCGGGGACTGAACCGTTTGAATCCTTTAGTCCCGGTTCGTGTAACCAACCGGGACTAAAGGGGGGCACCAGGCCGCAGCGGGCCGCAGACCCCTTTAGTCCCGGCTGGTTACACGAGCCGGGACTAATGAGACCTAACGATCCGGGACTAAAGGGTGCCGTACGCTTTGGCGTTTTCGGGGCGACGTGTCCGGACCATTAGTCTCGGCCCAGGCCACGACCGGGACTAATGGCCCGGACGAAAGGCCTGTTTTCTACTAGTGCGGTATACACGGCGCGCTTCTAAAACCATGCATTTCCAGAATGGAAGGGAATTAAGGCGCCACGTATTAACTGCCCGCTTAATTAGGGAGGTGAGAAACGGAAAATAGCCTGTAGACTCCTCCTTCCCAATCCTTCACTGGTGTAAACGCGTTTGAGAACAGCAGCATGCAGCGCCCTCCACCTATGCATGCATGGAAACTGCTCGATTACTGGCCCGAGGTGTCACTAGGAAGTAATTACCGAGAACGATTACTGCACCAATTAGCGATTGCCTAGGTCCAAGAGATCTCGCATGCACGCCGTGTATACCGTGATGGAGGGAGTAGGCCTTTGCCAATGCAAGTTTCTTAGCGTTGTATCCTAGACAATTTGCTGATGTGACATAACAATTAAAGAAGAAAGAGAGGAAGGTTGTATCTTAGCTAACATACAACCTTTGCACGTGGCCATAGGCAAAATAGAGTGTTTGCCCAATTATATGCATGCATGAAGCTCAAATCATTAAATTAGAGACAACCTTTAAGAAACAACCCATTAGCACGGTTGTCTCTTAAATTTTTAATACTCCTATGGTAACGTGCTAAGATACGATGCATTGGCACAGACCAACAACTAGGCCGAGATAAGCCAACTGAGTAGGCTCCGATTCTGCGCCATGTCATCAATCCGTGACACCAAATCATCTCGGCCGCACATCTCTCCCATCAAACAAACAAGCAGCAAAAATCTTGGGCGCGGGCAAGGGCCAGGGCGAGGGCGAGGCGTGGTTGGCGAGCAATCCCTCTGTCGTCGTCGTCGTCGTCTTTGTCAATTAGATTGGTGAGTGCTATGTCAGGCGTCGATCTGATATCTGGCTGGCCGCGAGTTGGATCTCCCAGCAGGTAATCTTCCATGCTAGATTTGTTTGTTCTTGAATCATCTGATACGGATGTATGTCTCTATTAGTACACAAGTTCTCCTCATCGATCCGATTTTCATGCATGCACCTCTTGCTCTTGTTAATTTGTTTTCTTCACTGTGAAAGATTGTATCGTGTTCTGAAATTAACTCCACAGTCCACACACAGCAAGAATACCCCTACACTTCCCCAACGAAGGTTACCGGCTTTGTTACGACGTCAGCCCTAACAGTGCGAAGGGGCACAATTATAAAAATATACCTGTTTATAAGATAGCATTTGGATGGTAACATGGTTTGGGTTCTCATTAGCGACGTAGTGCAGAGCTAGACGTGTGGGCTTGGCGGTTTGGTTGACCGGGCATCACACGACAAGCGGCTCTACGGAAGTCGATTACATCTGGGATGTCAACTTTCATCGTCGTTCATCTGAAATCAAGACAACGCTTGGTACAACTGGTGCATCGAGGCGGTAGTGTGATCATCTGAATCACATTTGTGTACCGACTCCCTATAGTGTAGTCAACAAAGCCCCATGAATATGAGTACACAAGTTGACAAGTTCTCCTCATCGATCCGATTTTCATGCATGCACACTGGCGGGTGGCCGGGTTGCAGACGTAGAAGAACCTATCGCGGGAGTAGGTGTTGACCGTGTTGATGCTGACATTGCCGGAGACGAGGAGGAGGCCGTCTCGTGCAGCGTGGAGTTGGGGCGCGGCAGAGTGTGTCGCATAACGAAGGAGAAGCAATAGCTTCTGCTTGCTGCCACCGGCGCCACGAAAGACAGCGAGATAAGGAGGGTCACTGCTTGCAGCGCCGCCGTCCGCTAAGTGTGAGATGACGGCGATGGGGAGGGACGGCTGGTGTCGGTGGTGGGCGAGAAGGAACTCGCGAGTAGAGGTGGCACGGCGCCAATACTTGCGGACGGCGCGGCGGCGTAGTGCGTCCTTGGGCGATAGCTGGACGAGTATCTCCCAGACGATGATCGACTCCGGCAGGTCATTGAGGACAGTCGCGCCGCTCTTGTCCGGCATAGTGTGATATATCGATCGCCACTATTGAAAAGAAACAAAAAAGAACATGGTCCTGACATAGTGACTAGGAGCAATAGGTAACAATCACCACTATTGAAAATGTCTTCGGAAAAGCTTCTCCAAGAACAGTGCCTCCATAAACTGAACAAAGCACAAACGTCATCATCGCCCGATCCCAATACCAAAAACGGACCATGTGTTTTTAGCCCCGTGAAACCAAATAATCTCCAAACAATGCTTTGAACAAGAAACCAATGTAATTTGTCATTGCGAGGAACAGCTAGAAAGTCATCTTAGGGTTTTCATCGCCAAAATCGAAACTTGGTAGTCGTAGTCATCCCGTGTTGTCGTCCCCAATTGCCGACAATGATTACGTCAAAGCACCAGTCGCCAGCAGCCTCGCACCAAGTTTTGACATGGACAATGCCACACAGACAAAACGCGTCCACGCCAAAAATGCTGCAAAGCAACATCTTCTAGACTTCTACCACATCACCACCACGTTGTCAGAAACCAATCATGTGGCTTAGCCGACGTCATGAGGACACATTGTATATGCCAAGTCGAGCTAGGCCGGCCATCTGGGCGAATCGTGCATCATCAGAGTTGCTATATCTGCCATCCCAGATGTCTTCATGGACACTGAGCCGTCCACTTTTACTGCAAATGTGTAACAAACACTCATCAGTGGATATGGAACACTCGCCAATACACAAAATGCGTGTAACTTCAGGCTTAGAAAAATAAGCCAAACAGTGGACTGCAAGACAGGATGGGTTGAGCTAACGGCGTTGAGGAATTATGCACTTTTGCATTACCAAACAGCACGAAGTACATGTACAAAATGAGAACAAACAACCGCTTGTTTGGTTCATGAGTCCAGGGTCCCTCAGGTTATTTCATCTGATAGGGTAATACGTCAAAATCAAAATGTTACCAATTACATCCGGTCTCTGCTACGACGTAGTGTCAAGAGTTAGTCGAGACATCAAAGATACACACATTCAAATTATTAAGAATAAATAAATAAAAAAGAACATGGTCCGGGTTTTTTATAGAAAAGGGAATTTTATTAATCCCAGCCTCTGCATCGAGTGATGCACACAGCCGCTTATTACAAAGTTTGATCGTATCTTATTCGAGTTTACATCTCAAGAATCACAAAGATTGAGACAAGCCTCAACCGACACAGACAAGCTAAAGCACAACTACGAAAGTCGATTAATATGTTGCCACGTATGCCGGGAGAAAAAAATCATGTGCCACTAGCAGGAGTCTCGTGCACCCAGCCACCATAAGATCTCGCTGATCCGAATGCAGCAGGAAAGCCCATAACTTAATCCAGTGCACCGCCGTATGAATAACCTGTAAGACATGAAAAGTATCTTTCCTGTTAAGAACAATATCGTTTCTAGAATTCCAAATAGACCAACAAATAGCTGAAACGCCTATACGAATCATATCTTTGGTCTTTTTGTCCACCCCCGCAACCAATTCCCAAACATATTTGTGACATTAGTAGGAGGAGGAATATTGTAAGTACAAAACACCACACGCCATACAAGTTTTGCAAAAGGACAGGAAATAAAAAGGTGTTCAATACTCTCATCATTCCCACAAAAAGAACAATGTGAATTACCCTTCCAATTCTTCTTGGCAAGATTATCTTTCGTTAACAAGACCATTTTATGAAGGAACCACATTTTTTTTGTGGTATCTTTAATTTCCAAAAGATACTTTTGTTAATATCTCGTATGTCCATTCATTAGGTCCTCATACATAGATTTACAGTAAATTGCCCATTTTGGGTCAAATTCCACTTAAACAAATCAGGAGCATCAGTCAATGTTACCTCCATTAATCTAAGGCATAAATGAGACCACATCTCCCATTTATTCCCGACAAGGGCCCTTCAAAAACATAAATTTAGGGGCGGTGCATTGTGAAGTACATGATGCACCGAAACATGCTCGTGCTGCACAATGTTATATAATAATGGATATTGGTTCATCAATGGGAAATCACACAACCAAGTGTCCTCCCAAAACCTTGTGGTTTCCCCATTGCCAATTTTATAGGACCCCCTAATGAAGAAATCATCTTTGACTCTCATTAGTCCCTTCCAAAAAGGAGAGTCCGTAGGTTGAGCTTCCACTTGAGCTAAAGTTTTACTATGAAGGTATTTGTTTTGTAGCAGCTCCTGCCACACCCCTTCCTCGTTAAAAGTTTAAACAGGCACTTGCTTAGGAAACATTTATTCTTTAGTTCAATTACCTCCATCCCTAGACCTCCCTGGTCCTTTGGTCGACATAGCCACTAGTGACTAACAACAATATATAACAAACACCACTATTGGAGACACCGAAGATTTCAGAAAAGGTTCTCCAACAGCAACGCCTCCAAGGAGGGAACGGTGCACAAACACCTTCGTTTGCCCTATCCGGTAACCAAAAGTGGACCATTTGTTTTCACCCTGGAGAAAACGATCCATCTCCAGATAATGCCTAAAACGGGGAACCAACAAAGTCTGCCATTACCGGACACAACCAGAAGGTCAACCTAGAGGTTTCATCCTGAAAATCGAGACTTGATTAGTTTCTCAAGTATTTTTTGAGAGAAAACGGTTGCTCAAGTGCTAGTCGGTTTCGATTTCAATCTTGTACCCCGTATGCCTTTTTTAGCACTATTTCAATCTTGTTTGTCGTGGTAGTACTTGTTGGATTGGGCTAATTTTACTTAAGAGTGATTCTAATTGCATTGGCGACCTGAGGGCTCTGACTTAGCGTTAGCGAAGTCATGCTGGCCACCGAGGTCTTGCTGGCTAATCCACTTTGCATCGACCAAATGAAAATTCGGAATAAAATATGTGACCAGCTAAACTTATGTATTCTTCTTTGTCATGTGATCAGTTGCTCAAGTTTATTTCTGAGAGAAATCGGTTGCTCAAGTGCGTCGATTCGATTTCAATCTGTTTTGTTATTTAGAATTTCAATCTTGTTTGTCGTGGCAGTATTTGTTGGATTGGGCTAATTTGCTTGTGGGCCTGCGCCAAGATGTAGTATTGGGCTTCACAGATGCACCGCGCCGGTGGAACTGCAACAAACCGCACCGCCGCTTCATCCCACCGTGCCGCTCCGTCCGAGGGCTCGCCGCCGCTTCCTACAGAGCCGAAACTCTCACCGACGTGATGCTGCTCCGTTCCGGGCGCCGCCTCGCCACCGAGAATGAAGAAGGAAGGGCAGCCGTGCCGAGGAGAAGACGCGGGGCAGGGCTGGATCGATTCGCCGCCTTTCCGGAAGAGATGCTGCGGGAGGTCCTGGTCCGCCTCCCGGCCAGGTCCGTGCTCCGCTGCCGCGCCGTGTGCCGATCCCTGCTGGCGCCGCCTCACCTCCGACCCGCGTTCCTCCTCGACCACCACCGCCGCCAGCCGGAGCTCCCGCTCATCAGCTTCTCCCGCATCGCTGATGGGGCTAACGGCAACACCACCCGCCTCGAAGCTGTCCAACTCCGGGGAGGCGTGTTCCGGCCAGTCTTCCTGTTCCCTCAACTTTTCTGGTACGGCTTCAATTTCACTGTCGATGCCTCCTGCGACGGCATGCTCATAGTTTGCCGCAAAATCTGCAACCCGGCCACGAGACAGTCAAGGTCGTTTAGCCGCAAGCCGACCGTTTGTTTATACCAGGATAATTGGCCTCTACCGTCACCAACCTTCAGGGGAGTACCGTGTGCTCTTCTGGAGATATCCAAGCCTTCCTTATCATGGGCATCCTCCAATGGAATACTGCGTCCTCACTGTGGGTTCCTACTCGGCGAGACAGATCAATTCTTCGTTAATACCGGTGGACGGGGTAGATTATGTGTCAAGCGAGATGGGACCATGGATCTTTGACGCCCCCGTCCTTCTCCATGGAAGCCTACACATGCACTGGAAGGCAAAATCTGCAGACTGCTACCACTGGATCATGGTGTTCGACACTGTGGCGGAGTCGTTCCGGCACATGCGCCCACCGGCCGTAAACCCTGGCCGTGGTGCACACTTGTTTGACATGGATGGCACGCTTGCTGTGTGCACCAGCAAGCATGACATGTCGGAGATGACCATCTTCATGCTGCAGGACCGTCAGCATGACGTCTGGGCATTCCACTACAAGATCAAACTGCCGGTGATGGATATCAGGTGTTTCCAGGAGCAGGGGGATTGGTCTGCGAAAGTTGTCTCTGAGGAGGGAGACGTGCTTGTCAGCTGCCGCGGCCAGCTGCTGCACTGTGACAGAAAGGGCAATTTGGTAGCCAACTACCCGTACGATGATGACCTTCCAATGGTCATTCCTCATAGGCTCAAAGAAAGTCTTGTTCAGCCCACGATTTTCCATCGGGATAATGACTGGTTCTGAATTGTGTTATCAATGCAAAGGAATTCCTATTGACTCTTAGGGAGATCTCATTTCGTGCTGTGTGAAATGGTAAGTTCTCTTTGGTTACTTCTAAATTCTACTTTCCTGGGAGATGAACTAGAATCTAGATATAGTGCAACAAATAAGATAGACTATTATACACATTCTTCTGAGTTAGACAGGTTTATAACATAGTATTTGGCCGGGAACATAACACATAATCCTCATTAGCTTGAAAATTGTAGCTTCTTTGGGTTACCTTTGAGAACCCTTTTAAACCTCCTGAAAGTTTGAAACGAAAACATAATAGATCTTGAACCAAAAAACTGCTTCAGAAATGAACAATAGGTCAACACAAGGTGGAAAAATAGGTATGCACACAAATTGTTCGGTATTACCGAAATCAATTCAACAGTCCACATAACAAGCACATAGTTGCTATGTTTTTTGCTTCTTGTTGTTCTTTGGCTAATGTGTTGTCTTTTGACTTTGGTTGTGTTTTTGGCTCGACCATTCTTGTGTTAGGGGCTTCGTCTTTTCTATGTGTTTTCCCGATCTCTTTGCGGCACGGCTGCATCATAGCGGCATCTTGCTGCGCCTTTAGTGGTTTTATGGGGGGGGGGGGGGAAATTAGAGCAACCATACTTGTTGAGAACTGAGACTTATCTAAGCCCATTATAATGTGGTTCAGACCGATAGGAAAACTGATACACATTGGGTATTATTATTGAAGAAGCACCAAACTGTTTTTGTCCGGAGGACATGCATATCTCATTTATTTTGACACATTCAGAATTAACCTGTTAAATTCATTTGTGTAAACGGTTCGTGATCTGTTATTGTGGGAACACATAGACCGCTGGGTGCACCATCTATGGTTCCTGTTCAGTCCAGACTCTATGCTGAAATTTGCATGACCAACAATTTGGATGGATTCATTTGAGGCTCCAGTGCAGTTGATACCTTGTGCGTTTCAGCTATTTTACTTATGTACTGTGACACATGTTGGGTTAACGCTGTTGTTCAAAGAATGAAATTATTTGATTAATTCTCTTGGTTAAATTCGGTACTGCAGCCTCGGTGAAGTTTTGTTAATTGATCAAGCTTATACCCCTGCACAGAACTAAGCTTCAAGTTTCAGTTCATTGTCCTGTTTGACTCACTAAATCTCTTACTCTGTTTCTCTCTGCTGATTTCAGGCAACGGTGGAGTATGCTGCTACATTGGGGAGATTGATTTTAATGTTGTTGATCCGTGTTTACCAATTTCAGTGCAAAGTTTAGGACTTAAGGCACTGCCATGTGACGCTCCTGTTATTGTTCTTAGCTTGCTGTGTTCCTCAACTTATATACGTTATTAGTTTCATGAGTGGCAGCAGGCAGTACGTGCTGACCATATGGTTTATTCAATTTGGCTCTAGGGTGCAGATGCTTCCTGAATCAGGACCAATAGAGAACGCAGAGATTTGTCCCAGCAGCCTTATTCCCGCTTATATTTTAGTTTCTGGTAAATTTGAGTGCTGTTTGTATGTTCACGGTACGTACCGACGTGGCCCTTGTTTCCAGCACTGTTTCATGTGAAACCTGGATGGGTGGACCGACACATTGTTTCGTCGCATTCTACCGGCGGCCGTGTTTGAAGCACCTCTCCTCCCCTTCCAAACCGCAATGAACCCGACGGGTGGACCGACATATTCTGAGTTCTGTTCTGATAGTAGTGTAGATCGGAACGATGTAATCTCAAAGAATGAAAAAAAGAAATCAGTTATCCGTTCTGATAGTAGTGTAGATGAACCATATTCTGTGAGGAAAAACTTTATAGTTGGTCGCTACATGTAGTTTTCATGGACTTCTTGAAGCTCCACCGTAGTACACTCCAACTTAAGGGTAAAAAGACATGTTCAGAAACAAAATGAAGTTTTTTGTTGCAGAACTCAAGTAGCACAATCACTTATGTTCTGTACTAGTACTACATAAGATGTGATCGGGATGATGGTGTGATCTTACACAATGTTCTACATAAGATGCGACATACTCTGTGGAGGAAACAAAAACCTGACAGTTCCTCTTATTTGAGCCAAGTGCCTAATACATCATATACCATATGAGCATATCTCAAACCTGCAGGCATTCACTAATCACTCCAGCTTGTATTCAAAATTCGATAACAACAAACCTTGACAACTCAATTTCAAGAATCCTGAGGCTGCAGTGCCAATCTTGTATAGTTCTCCTTCGTAGCTCGCCCACGGATCCGAGTCTGCTCCGCTCTGTCATCGGCGTGTGTGGCATGTTGTTTGGTGGTTCTCTAGCTCGAGGAGGAGGGATGACGTCGCGCTTTCTCCCTCGCTGGTGGCTTGATTATTGCTTTTTTTTTACGGAAGCTTGATTATTGCTCGGATAGACCACTCAGCAACAAAAAGCCCAATTGGGATGGATTTACTCCCAGCAACGAAAGGCCCAATAAGCAGCAGCAGCCATCCACTAAGGAAAGCAATAATAAATAAAGAGTTTGTTTCTCCTACGATCTCTCAACCCTTATCACACGTTACTTTAGAATCTGTGCACGCCTCTATTTTCTCAGATAGGAGGACAGATCGGGGCATCCGGCGATCGATCTATATCATACCATGCGGAAGCCGCACAAGAGCGGCGCGACTGTCCTCGACGACCTGCCGGAGTCGATCATCGTCTGGGAAATACTCGTCCGGCTGCCGCCCAAGGATGCACTCCGCTGCCGCGCTGTCCGCAAGTCATGGCGCGATGCCACCTACACTCCCGACTTCCTTCTCGCCCACCACCGCCGCCAGCCGCGCCTCCACCTCATAGAGCACTACCCGGTGGGCGGCCATCATCTCGCTGTCATTCGTGACTTCGGTGCCGGCAAACAGAAGCTATCTCCCGTCCTCCGTTATGCAACCCTCGTACAGACTCTCTCGCGCTCCAGCTTCACGCTTCAGGTGATGGCCTCCTCGTCGTCTCCAACGAGGTCTCCCGCGAGAGGGTATTCTACGTCTGCAACCCGGCTACCCGCCAGTGTGCTCCTGTACCACAGCTTACTGAACATCAAATTTTCAACACCATCATATCCGGCCTCTACCTGCACCACCCCTCCGGGGAGCACCGGCTACTCTACTTCTGTCGGGACGGATCACAAAGCATGAACGGCGCCGATTACTACATCACGTCAATAGGATCGGACCAGCCGAGACGATTCATCAGGCGGCCACCTCCGACGTCACAGCCTTCCGTCGAAGAGGCGTTGTTGAAGGGTATCCCCTATTCCGAGAGTATTGCGCCGGTGCTCCACCGCGGTGGCCTGCACTGGGACCTTGGGCGGCATGACTGGTACTACACTGCCGTGCACGAGATAATGGTGTTCGACACCACGGTGGAGACATTCCGGTGGCTGCGCCGCCCCACCCAAGCACCGTTCAGGGTCCACACGCTGTTGTTGGAGATGGACGGTACGCTCGCTCTGTTCAGCGCCCGCAAAGGTGTCGTCATTGATGTTTTTGTGATGCAGGAGTATGACGAAGAAGTGTGGGCCTTGCGATATCAGATTGACGTATCGGCAGTGATGGAGTTCCTGCCGCTTGAGTTGATGATGGTCGTGGTCAACGATCATGAGCTGCTCATCCAGCGTCCCGGCCGTCTGCTGCACGTTGACATTGACGGTGAGGTTTTAGGGATCGTGAAAAGCCACAGTAAAGAAGGCCACTGGCACCGAGTATACATTACCACCCATTGGCTGCAAGAGAGCATCGTTCCTCTGAACTTCCAACAAGGAACATGTGCTAGTAATGATTCCCCATTCTTCCTCGGGGATTAGGATATCCCCGAGGATTAGGATACAATGCTTTTTCTTTGTATCTTGGTTTCCTTGGATGCCATCGCACTTCACACAACTATGATCTGAACTTTGAAGTTTGTATGCTATTGAATTACTGTAAGTTTCTCTCAATATTTCCTCTCACTATATCGAGTATATTGTTTAATTACTGAACTCGAGTGCAACACACAAAATGCATGTAAAATTCGAGCTTAAAAAAGCCAAAGCACCGGAGTATAAGACACGATGGGTTGAACTGATGGAGTTGAGGAATTATGCACTTCTGCGTTACCAAGAAGAACAAAGGACATGTACAAAATAAGAACAAACATATTTTGACAAATTTTGGGTGTTAGTTTTAGATGTTCGATACCCGACCCCAATTTTGGTGGAAACCCGAACGCTAAAATTGACACTCGAAAAACTCTTCTCATGTATGGTGGCTTGGAGGAGGAATCCAATGGCTAGATTAAGGTGAAGGGTCCCCCTCGTGATCTCCTCTCTCCGCTCTTATCTTCTCTCGAACGGAAGCGATGTCTGTGTCTGTCATATGAGGCAAGTGCCATAGAAAAATGATTTGTTTGAAGTGCGGACATGAGTACCACCCGCATGAGCAGTCAGACTTATCCTCTGACTACTTCTCTGGTCACTCTGATGTTCTCTTGTCCCTCGGGACAAAGCTTTCAATCATTTCCTCTGAGCAAAACCTAGATCTCCCACTCCCACTCTCACATGTAGGCGGAGATGGAGACTTGTTCAAACTTAGTCACCAAAGGATGGAACCTTCTGGTTCATTTCCTTAAGGATGGAACATGTCAAAGCTTGCGTATAGTCTAGCCCACCTTGTTTCTATCGTCTTCACAACTGAAGTGTTTAGTTGTCGTATGTGGGCTGAGGGCGCCATTTGTGTAAACTCTGCTCTGACGTGGTCTTGTACTCTGCCTTGTCGCTTTAGTAAGTTAATGCTGGGCTGTAAGCCTGTGATGTAAAAAAGAGCCTATCCCCCGATTTAAGTTCAGATTTAGTCCGCATTTAGACCGGAGTCCTTGGGAACCCTATATACCCCCGAATGGACAGTAGCCACTTTGGTCCAAAAAGTTAAGTTGCTCAAAACTTTCTTTTCTACTCAATAGGTGTGTTGGATTCTCAAAATACGCTATTTCCTATATAAGCCACCAGCACCCAATAATTCTCCGATAATTATTGTTCATAGAAGCAAAACGCAATTATTGGGCAACAAATTGGGGTCAAGCCAATCTTTGATAATAATGATACAAACTAAAGGCGTCACTTAACTTGTACACTATACGTGTTAAGTTGTCTTGGGTGTACGGATGCATGCAAATAAAGAGTACAAATAATCGCTCAAAGAAAAGTTTCGCAATAAAAAAGAATTGCTCAAAGAGAAAAGAAAGAGACGTACTAACAATTGGTAATCTGTCTGCTACCCTATTATGTTTAGCATATGGAACTGGACTCCAAACGGTGCTTCAAATCTCAGCACAGACCCAAATAGACTGCCACGCCTACGATCCCTCAAGTCTATCCCGTTCCTTTAGATTGTTAGTTAAACCCGCTGCACGTTATTAACTCAGATCGGACGGATCGGGGCATCAGGCGATCGATCACACCATGCCGGATAACAGCGGCGCGACTGCCCTCGACGACCTGCCGGAGTCGATCATCATCTGGGAGATACTCGTCCGGCTGCCGCCAAAGGACGCACTCCGCTGCCGCGCCGTCCGCAGGTCATGGCGCCGTGCCACCTCCAATCTCGACTTCCTTCTCGCCCACCACCGACACCAGCCGTCCCTCCCCGTGATCAAACACTTTCCGGACGGCGGCGCTGCAAGCGATGACGTTCTTCTCGCTGTCTTTCGTGGCGCCGGTGGCGGCAATCAGAAGCTATTGCCCGTCCTCCGTTATTCAACCCCTCGTAGAGATTCTGTCGCGCTCCTACTCCACGCTTCACGAGACGGCATCCTCGTCGTCTCCGACAAGGTCTCCAACGCGGTCAGCATCTACTCCGGCGACCGCGAGAGCATCTACTCCCGCAAGAGGTTCTTCTACGTCTGCAACCCGCCACCCGCCAATGTGCTCCTCTACCACAGCTTGCTGAACATGGCCGGCTGGTTTACACCACCAGCATAGCCGGCCTCTACCTGCACCGCCCCTCCGGGGAGTACCGGCTACTCTACACCTGCTGGGCCGGACTACGACACCGAAGCGCTGATTTCTACATCACGGCGATAGGATCGGAGGAGCCGAGGAGATTCATAGGACGGCCGCCTCCGTCGTCGACACCTTCTGTGGAGCATAGATAGAAAGGTCTCCCCTATCCCTACAAGATTGCGCCGGTCCTCTACCGCAGCGGCCTGCACTGGGACCTTGGACGGTGCGCCGACTACTACCCTGCCATGTGCAGCATAATGGTGTTCGACACCGCGGAGGAGACATTCCGGTGGCTGCGTCGGCCCGCCCGGGCGCCATTGGGTTCCCAGACGCTAGAAAAATAAACAGGAAAAAAGAATAAGAAAAAACGATAAGAAACGGAAAAAAAATGAACTTAGTGAATGGCCGGCCCACCTGACGGATGCTAGTCCATACTCCGACTCGCAAAGGGCGATATATAGTGTTTCTGTTGACTGCTGAAGCTCCTGTATGTCGGTTCAAGGTGACGCGAGAGGCTTCCGTCGCCTGAAGACACAACTTCATGAGCTGCTTCAAAACTAGTCCAATACAAAAGGTACTGTTATTTTTATTTTTTAAAGCTTAATATTATTTAAAAAATATGAACAATTTTAAATATGAAAAAAATTCAAATATGAACTATTTTTAAATTTAAACAAATTGCAAAATCCAAAACTTTTTTTGAAATTGGAACAATTTCAAAATCTGAACGGTTTTCAAATCCGAACAATTTTCAAATCTGATTTTTTTTTATCTGAATAAATTTTGAATCTGAACATTTTCAAAATCTGAAAACTTTTTGAAAATATGAAACTTAAAAAAAACGAAACAAACAAAAAAAACAACAGAAAAGAAAACGAAAGAGAGAAGAAAAGAACGGAGAAAAATCTCGCCAAATGGGCCAGCCCATCAACGCTCGCGTCCTCGAGAGGGTATTTTCTGATTGGATTGGGCTTATTTGCTCGAAGGCACCGCCGCTTCGTTCAAATAGAAACGGAAGAGATGCTGCTCCGTTCCGGGCGGCGCCTCGCCACCGAGAATGAAGAAGACGCGGGGCAGCGCCGGATCGATTCTCCGCCTTCCCGGAAGAGATGCTGCGGGAGGTCCTGGTCCGCCTCCCGGCCAGGTCCATGCTCCGCTGCCGCGCCGTGTGCCGATCCTGGCGCCGTCTCACCTCCGACCCCACGTTCCTCCTCGACCACCACCGCCGCCAGCCGAGCTCCTCCTCGTCAACTCCTCCGGAACCGCCGATGACGCTGACTGGCCGACCCCCTGCCTCGAAGCCATCCAACTCCGGGGAGCCGAGTTCCGGCCAGTCTTCCTGTTCCCCGAGCTTTTCTGGTACGACTTCCAATCCAATGTCGATGCCTCCTGCGACGGCATGGTCATCATAGGCAGTAAAATCTGCAACCCGGCGACGAGGCAGTCCAGGTCTTTCAGCCGGAATCCCAAGTTTGATTTTACCAGGATAATTGTCCTCTTCCGTCACCAACCTTCAAGTGAGTACCGTGTGCTCTTCTGGAGGCACCCAGATAGTTGGCCTCTTCCGGCACCATTTGAATACTGCGTCCTCACCGTGGATTTCTATGAGGCGAGGCAAATCAAGTATTCGTTAGCACCGGTGGACGGGGTAGATTATGTGTGGACGGAGATGGGACCATGGATCTTCGACGCGCCGGTGCTTCTCCATGGAAGAAGCCTACACATGCACTCGAAGGAAAAATCTACAGACTGCTACCGCTGGATCATGGTGTTCGACACTGTGACGGAGTCGTTCCGGCATATGCCCCCACCGGCCGTGAACCTTGGCCGTGGTGCACACTTGTTTGACATGGGTGGCACGCTTGCTGTGTGCACCAGCAAGGATGACATGTCGGAGATGATCATCTGCATGCTGCAGGACCGTCAACATGGTGTCTGGGCATTCCACTACAAGATCAAACTGCCGGTGATGGATATCAGGCGTTTCTAAGAGCAGGGGGATTGGTCTGCGAAAGTTGTCTCCGAGGAGGGAGACGTGCTTGTCAGCTGCAGCGGCCAGCTGTTGCACTGCGACAGAAAGGGTAATTTGGTAGCCAACTACCCCTACCCGTATGATGATGGCCTTCAAGTGGTCATTCCTCATCGGCTCAAAGAAAGTCTTGTCCAGCCCACTATCTTCCATAAGGATAATGTCTGGTTCTGAATTGTGTTATCAGTGCAAAGGAATTCCTATTGACTCTTATTTCGTGTTGTGTGAAATGGTAAGTTCTCTTTGGTTACTTCTTAATTCTACTTTCCTGGGAGATGAACTAGAATCCAGATACATTGCAACAAATAAGCTAGACTATTATACACATTCTTCAGAGTTGACATGTTTATAACATAGTATTTGGCTGGGAACATAATACATAATCCTCATTAACTTGAAAATAGTAGCTTCTTGGTGGTTTAAACCTCCTGAAAGTTTGAAACGAAAGCATAATAGATCTTGAACCAGAGAACTGCTTCAAAAATGAATAATAGGTCAACACGAGGAGAAAAAAATAGATATGAACACAAAATTGTACGGTATTACCTGAATCAATTCAACAGTCCACATAGCACATACACAGTTGCTATGTTTTTTTTGCTTCTTTTTTCTTTGGCTAATGTGTTGTCTTTTTTACTTTGGTTGTCTTTTTGTGTTAGGGTCTTCGTCTTTCTATGTGCGGCACTTCTACATCGTAGCGGCATCTTGCTGCTTGAGACCTGTCATCAATAGTTGATGATATGATATAAGGGCAACATATGTTTGCACTTTGGCAACAGCCCTTCATAACCCCTTCGGTCCAACTTTGTACGACAGTGCTAGTAGGACAATCCGTGCACAGAAAATCAGAAGCACTGGATATTTGTAGGTGATAATTTATGGTTTTAAATCACTCCTTATGCATGGATTCATACAAGTTACATGACAAACCTAAATTCATTCATCCTGGTGCTGAAAGTCTGATGTGCGTTTGTACTTGGTCCATTTGGAGTTGCTATTTCCTTATATGTCGAAGAAAAGAAATATGAATTCTTACTCAAAGCACAATCTTAATAATTGATAGATTATTTTTTCTAATCTGTTTCACTCTTTATTGAACACATTGGATATATATTTTCTGTTGACGCATGTCCTACTATTTTCCCCCTGATCCACAATAAAAACATTTGTGATTGGAGATAATTCTCCAATTTATTCTAGAAAAGTCAAACAGTCACATATACTCTTACCGACGTATAGCCAGGGCTTGCTCAATTAACCAATGAATTAGCATATTTGGTTGGATCTCATAATCGAACATGTATTCACTGAAATGTGCTGGAGTAAATCCTTCAGGATTTCAAGAGTTTAGTCTACCGAAGTTTCTTTTTTTTGCGGATTTCTCCCTACAAAATCTTTCCAAAAGTTTGAAACATGTTAATTAATTTGTCCATGCGCTTTCTGACTACTTAAGATAACCTTTGCTATGTTGAATAGCAGATGAAAGTTGTGGTCTGTTCTTGAACATCTATTTGTTTGTTTTTTGTTTCTAATTTTTCGGGCTGTTAAACTTCATCCATTTGAAATTGCAGTTCTTCCTTTATCAAAGGAAAAACAATGAATTTCTTGCTAAAGGAGCAATCTGGATAAAGGACAGATTTTTTGTTCAACCTTTATATCTCCTAATGTCGCCTTTTAGATCCCCTTAGAATAATTAATAGCAGTAGGCGATGCTGGGGATTATTCTTTACTTTCTGCAAAGAATTGCTGAACTTTTCGTCTGTTCCGTTTTCCTTGTATAGTGGAACCCGGCCCCGCCTTTAGTGGTTTTATGCGAAAAAAATTAGAGCAACCATACTTGTTGAGAACTGAGACTTATCTAAACCCATTATACTGTGGTTCAGACCGATAGGAAAACTGATGCATGTATAATATTGTTGAAGACGCACCAAATTGTTTTTGTCCGGAGGACATGCATATCTTATTTATTTTGACACATTCAGAATTAACCTGTTAAATTCATTTGTGTAAGCGGTCCATGATCTGTCATTGTGGGAGCACATAGATCGCTGGCTGCACTATCATAATCTAGGTTCCTGTTCAGACCAACAATTCATTTGAGCCTCCAGTGCTGTTGATGCCTTGTGCGTTTCAGCTATTTTACTTGTATACTCTTAACACAATGTTTGTGCCGTGGCTGGTAGCCAGTCAACTGTAACTGTACTTACAACAAGATATTGACACTGCCAGGTGGTCCGTCAAAAGGAAAACGAGGCAGACTTGAACCGGCCCTATATAATCCCCGTCCTATATATAGGTGCTTCTTCGTGTACAGTTGCCAGTGCAGTAAACTCGCACAATATCGACCTAGCTACATATCCTATTTTCACAACGAATGGAGTATATCTCATGATTAAGATCCTACCGGTCGAGTTGATCATTGACGCCAGTCATGGATAGCAGCGGCTGGATCCATGGCAACCGTGGCGGCGGCTTCATGTGCGGCGGCTACGCTGGCAGGTGCACCGCAGCGTTTCAGTTCAGCAGGGAGAAACAGCAGGATGAACAACTACTCTTCTGGTCGGAGATGCAGCAACACCTCAACCAGGCAAGCAGAGTGAGAGATCATCTATGGAGCAAGCTACTAATTCCTAGGAATTAATGGTTAACTAATGGTTCGTTTGTTCGTGCAGATCAACATGCAGTTGAACATGGACGGCGCCGAGCCAGCCGCAGTGTACAGCCGGCAAGGCAGCTCCGTGGTGGACGGCTTGGACTTCCTCACGAATTCATACCACGCCACCGGTGGCTGCAGCTTCCCCTCCTCGTCCTCCATCTCCGCCTCCTTCTCCTGCAGCCCGGAGACCAGCTCGACGGCGGCGCATGTCCTCATGGCACCCGCGACCGAACTCCAGTATCCCGAGGTCTCCTCCTTGGTGGCACCTGGAGGAGTGGTGCTCCTCCCCTATGACGACCAGGACGTGGCCAACATCCATGACACGCCGGCGGGAATGGTGCCTGGTGGGATGTCGAGCGCGTTCAGGCGCTACGACCGGCACGTCGCCCCCAGGAGCAGGCTGACGACGCCGGCATGCGGGCAGAGGATGTTCAAGACGGCCATGTCAGTCCTTGCCAATATGCACACGGCGATGAGGTACAGCCACCAGCAGCAGCAGCAGCAGCAGGCGCCGGCGCCCGAGCCGTTCGGACACAAGCTGCAGCACTTGATCTCCGAACGCAGGCGCCGTCAGAAGGTCAACGACAGCTTCCGTGCCCTCAAGACGGTCCTCCCTCTTGGCTCCAAGCAAAAGGTATATCTTTCAAGCTAGATATATTCTATATACTTTTTTTGCTAAATTTCAGTCGACAGAGTTTTTTCTAAGTTCCAATCATTTGAGCAAAGTGAAATCACAATTCAGAAAAAAGTACCAATGCTTAATTGGTTGCCTCCATTCTCTTGTAGAAATCAGGCCAGGCGTCGATACTGATCGCTGCGAGGGAGTACGTGAACTCTCTCAAGTCAAAGGTCTGCGAGTTGGAGGAGAAGAACGAGGCTCTCCAGTCAGAGCTGGCCCGACTTGCCACCAGCGCAAAGGAAGACGGCGCCGGCGAGAAGGTCGAGATCCAGATAACAAGATCCGCGGCGGAGGACCACCAGACCGGGGAGATTTGCACGGTGAAGATATTGACGCCGGCGCGCGACAACACAACGACCGACGTGGTGCTTAGGATTCTGCAGCGGCTGAAAGATGTGATGGGCGAAAACGTCAGCCTGGTGTCGATGAGCACCGGCGAAGACGCTGGTCGAGCAAGCCTGACATTACAGCTCAAGGTAGTGCTGTTTTTCCGCAACAGCAAATATAATCAATCAGCTTAAGAGTTAAGAGAGTAGTAACACTCTGTTTACTAGTTAGCCGCTAGCACTGTCGCCTACATGAACGCATATTCAACATTCATGAAGAGTAAGCTAAGCTATGATTTGTGTGTTCCAAGCTAGCTGACTACTGATAAGTGTCAAAGAAACTTTCCGTTGACCAAAGAATGCTCTGATGATCACATTCGTGGCTTCACGCCGATTTTTCATGAATATTTACGGATGTCTGGAAGTATTAGTTATTAACTGCTGATTGATTTTCCTTGCAGTCGGCTTCGAGCGCGAAGTGGGAGGAGGAGGCCGTCAGGGAAGTCGTGATGAAGGCCCTGACGAGTCCGGCGCCGGCCGGTTTCAGCGGCGCTGAGTGAAGGAGGTGGTAGATCAGGCGTACCATCAGCTCATCCTCATCGTGCTACATCGTCCACGTCTGGAGACTGCCGCTAGCTAGACCGTATGTGACCGAAACATCTAGCAGTGCAGAGTGATTAGTACTCCCTCCGTCCCATAGATGTTATTACAACCAATATAAGATTATGATGGTTGTAATAACATCTTGTATTAGGAAACAATGAGAATAGAAACTTGTCTTATATATACTTAATTATGTCTATAGATGCTTTGATCTGGTTAGGGAGGATTGTATGCCCATGTATTCTCACTGGAACAACTATATTTATGTCGTGGGAGATTTTATTATTATCTATCATTGCACTCCTTAATTCAAAAAAATTGCATTAGAAAATTGTATCCAAGTTTAGCTACGCTTCATACTGAACTGGAGTTGCACATTTTGAAAATCAACATGAAAATGAGAAAAACCCACTCCACTTAGGGCTGCAAAATCAACTTTTGTTTTATGAAATGGCTCAAATTTACTCTATTTGTACCAATTAATGTGGGGTTAGAGACTCTTGATCTCAAGCAGGCTATTCTAGCGTGGACGCGTGGTACTTCTGACTGTCCTCCAAACTTCATGATCTTGGTTTTACTCCATCCAAAGCTGGTACTTCACTATATTTCTGTTGTAAGCATGTACTCCCTCCGTTTTTTAATATAAGATGTTTTAGCATTTGTCCACATGCACATGCATACAAATGCATCTAGACACATTGTAGTGTACATGTTCACTTATTTTTATATGCATGTAGACAACATGTAGAACACCTAAAATATATTATATTTAAAAACGGAGGGAGTAGTTACCATATTTATTCTCATACATATTGATGACATTATTGTCACTAGTTCTTCCAGTGAGGCACTTGATGTTGTACTTAACGATCTGTATGGATTTATTCTCTCATGGATTTGCGTTCTGTCCACTATATATTTTCTCGGAATTAAGGTATTTAACATGTGCCACATGGTATTTTCTTATCTTAGGACAATAATATCGTACGTATGTTTTGAAGCATGTTGCCTTCATTACAGTTAAGTCTTGTTATATATGACTGAATAAAGGACACAATTTTGAAAGTGGCTGATCCTGCCATTCTAAAAAAATCCTGTGTGCATTGCTTTGTTTTGGGATTGAGTAACGTCGAATCTATAAGTTTCTGTTTACTAAACCTCTCAAATAATATTTTTTATTGGTGCAAATTTTATCCAATAGAATTAATTCAAGCAAGCATCAAACTAGAAAGTATATTTGGATTTCCTGTTTATGCATACTTGGAATCCAACTGGTAATTAAAACGATCATTATACGTCGGTAATATCAAAGCATGGGGGCACCACGGAGAATTCTTTATGCATTATCATGCCCCATGGTCGAAACAGATATATGCAAGTAATCGATGTGGGAATATGACAGGAATACATGATGAGGAATGGTCGACGATACCGGGGGACCATTCACTGAAAAAATATGACCACCGATTGAAAGCTTCCGTCAACTCCCAACGACGACTGACACTGACCAGAAACAGTAATCCATTCCCTTGACTGACACTTACCAGTGAGAGCTTCAGCCTGCAACAGCTGACCGATGAACATCAACCAATGTTGCTATGCTATGCAGGATTGAAATGCTGACCGGTCCATGTCGCCTACCAGAGAGTGCACGGAACTGCCAGTAGTGGAAGCTAATTAACCGCCAGTCTTCTTCCGCGGGTACAAACAAGCTAGACCTCGTTAGAGAACAAATTAAATGTATGGCCAAGAACGGATACGTGAAAATATCAACTCGGTCCTAGTAATGTCACACTCCCTGGATGGTCGCCCGGAAGATCTCTCGGCTGCCACATATCTTCGCAACTTGATACCTTGAGTCTGACATATAAATGCATTGGTGGCCCACTCATTTAGAATAGTAGGCACCGGGTGTTTTGTCAGTCAACATATATGCATACTCCCTCCATTTTGTAAAATAAGGTGTATACTTTTTAAAAAGTTAAACTATGTAAAATTTGACAAAATTTTAGGAAAAACTACCAAACTCTACAATATAATGTCAAATCCATCTTATTAGATAAATTATTGAATACATTTATAATATATTTATATAGTATTGTAATTTTTGATAACTTTCCTATAAAGTCGTCAAACTTTAGATGATTTGAGACTAAATTTATTCGACTTGTTTTACAAAATGAAGGTAGTACAGTATAAAAAAGCAGCGCATCTAACTTATGCACCGGTTCATAAATGAGTTAAGAAGCAGCATTAATAGTACATTGGTCTAAGTATTCTGAGAATAAATGAGGGAGGAGTATATGAGGTGGTCATTCTTACATTTCTTCATATACGACTGGCTGCCCTTTGGGCTGCTTGTAAAGGGAGTAACATATACTAGTAACATAAAGCAGTCTATGTGTTACTTGTGGGTAGCAACTTATATGTGGTTTCATGCAAGATCTCATCTATTAGGACGTAGACTTATTTTGTCTTGAGGTGTGTGATGTTATGCTAACTAACTAAATTTACTTTATTTGTCTCTCTCCTCATTACTTAGCGGCCGCATCTTTTTTTACTTAGGTGGCATGCATGTTACTATCCATGTTACTCACTCTATGGGTAGTCTTATATTTAGTAGACAAGGGAAAAAAAGCAGCACGACAAGAAGCCAACAAGCTCCTTCCCCCGCTCCCATGTCGCTCTAGGCGACACCAGGGTGAAACCCTACCTCCCGGCGGCGGCCCTCCCCAAGCGCCTCCTCCCTTCACCGCCGACGGCGGGGATCCTGCGCTATGTCGCTTCCCCACCCCCTTCTCCTGAGCTCGCGACGCCGGGCTTCGTACCCTATCTTCTACCATGGCGCCATGGCTAGCCTCGCCTCATCTTCTAGTCGGTCCTTCGCGTGGGTGTTTCTTTCCCGCGGGTTGCTCATCTGTCGAAATTCCTATGCGCCAGCAATCCCGCCCCTACTAGAGTGTGGGGGCACCGCCAAATCCATGGGATGGATGTGAGGAGTTAGCTTGGGTCGGGCGTTGATAACTGAAGGCATCACGGTGGTGGCAGCTTCCTCCGTCACACGCTGCAGTAGGGCTCGTCGAGCTAGGTTTGCTGGTGTGGCGTTTCAGCAGGTTCTGGGCTTGGTGGTTTTCGGGCCGGGCTTGGTGTTGACCTGACTGGCAGAAGCTGATCCTCACCGGATATTTCCTGCGGGTCGCCGGTGTGCCTGGTAAGGGCCACACCACCGCACTTCCTCGGTTTGGAAGGTCGGGAGGTTTATGCACCTGTGTCATCTTCACGTCCTCGTGGCAGTGGCCGGCTACCAGAGGTAGTGATAGCTCTGCAGAGGTCCTCTGCTCGTTACGACGACGCTAGGGGGCGTCGTTTTCCCTCTAGTGTGTGTCACGATGATGCACATCACTTCTGATCTGCCGGATCTCGTCTCTTGTCTCCATCTCCATACACATTCATTTGTTTTGCCGCAGTCACTTAGCAGTCTCCCATGGTTTCTTTGTCGTTGACCACCTAGTTGGGGCCTTGGCTATCTTCCCCGGTGCATTCTTTTCTCGGCAGCCGCCCTGACGCCTAGGTGGGCTGGTTTGGGGCGGTGGCATGCCATGCGTGTTGCCCCGTTTCCTTTTGCCATTCACTACTAGGAAACATGCTATCTGTGGCGCACCAAAAACGCTTTCTGTGGCGCATGGAGGATGCGCCACAGTTAGCTCGCCACTAAAATATTTTTCTGTGGCGTATCCCTGGGTGCGCCACAGAAATCCCAGGTTTCTGTGGCGCACTGTAAGTGGTGCGCCACAGAATTATTTCAGTAGCGCATCCCCCTGGAGTGCGCCACAGAAAAAAATACATGCGCCACAGAATAATTTACAGGTATTCTGGAATTGCTGCTGCCTGCTGTATAAATACAGGTATATTACAGGAAATACAGGTATATACAGGATTTATACAGATATAATAGAAACAATAATATATTTGACACGGTATATGAAAACAGACACATTACTATGTCATCACATTACTTAGAGCTCGAGATACATAAATATAGTGATAAGTGCCGAATATTTACACAAGTTATGATACAAAAGTTCATCGATCATGTCACACGTTACAAATGAAGTTCACCGCCTAAACTAGGATCAAATAGAGTATGTCGGCGATGATGGTGAGCAATAGCGGGACCACGATCATGGAGCCTTCTTCTTGAGCGGCGCCGGGAACGGTTTATACATGTCCTTCGTCGTCCACGTCCTGGTGTCCTGCTGAGCCTCTAGGCGTTCTTCGATGTCCCTCTGGCACAACCCTGTAGATGGATTGGGATATATATTGGTTAGTAATACAAATAGAGTATGATTTATTCATCTAAGTGGATAAGGTCTATAATAAAGAAAATAAAGAAGCACTTCTTGCGAGTGAGGCAAGTCTTTCTTTTATAATACATCGTCCTACCTCTGGTGTTGTGGAAGAACCCCCTTTTTGTGTTGACATCTTCGACGATGATTTGCGATAGCTACATCTGGATGCGATGGAAGTCTTCTCTAAGCTCATCATCAGTGATATCCCCCGCAGATTTGGTCCATTCTGAGAGACTAGATGGCATCCTCGTTTTTTCTGCATCCCGGACCAACCCTTTAATGTGGTGGAGGACGTAGAAGGCATCCTTCACGCTGCTAGGCTGCTGCTTGATGCAATGGAACTCGGTCACATGCCTGAACCGGTGTTTGTTGTCATTTGTGAAAGATTCCCCCTTCTTTTCGAAGGGGCCTCCCTTTTGGGCGTAGCCCTCGAGAGCCTCATCTAGAACACCCTTTATTCTGGTGTAGTCTTTCTTCCTATCCAAACTCCCCGAGTCGAAATAAGTGGCAATGGACCACCTCGGGCTTAGGACAATGAGTATGCAGTACTTGTCCCTGGTCAACACACAGTTGAAACAGAATGTTGGAAAGGATAAGCAATGGAAGAAATCGATAAGAAAGCATAAGATACGATGGCGGCGAGCGGATGTGTACTTACTCGGGAAAGAAAGGCAGAAGAAGGTTGTTCTTCCTCTTGTTGGTCAGCATGAACCTCTGGAGGTACTCCTTCGCCATGGTCCGTGTCCTTGATCCTTCCACCAGCTGGCTGTCACGCATGTAGTAGGGATCCACTACCGCGACGTAAGGGGTATTATCTCTCCTGATCTTCATCGCGAAATTGAGCGCGTATAGGCGGACCATGTTATAGTCCAGCCGTCTTAAGTGAAACAGCTTGAAGACGTCCTCGAAAGCAATGAAGAACACATCCGCGGGGGCTTCTTGGACAAAGTCCATGTCCTTTGGCACCTGGGCCGTGAACACCGGGTAATTTGGATTCTTGTCTCGAAGAAGGAGGCCCTCTAGCGTCAAGATAATTCCATGCAAAGTGTGCATGGGTCCTCCTGCAAGTTGGAGCAGATCCGGAGGCAGTATCGGTTTACCAGCTTCATGAAGTCGGGTCAAGCCATCCGCACGGGGTGGTACCATGTCTTCATGACCCCGGATAGTCTTAGGAGCTGGCTGGCTCGCAGAGGCGCCTGGCCTACTTCTCTTCCTGTGCTGCTTCTTCTTCATCTCTGGGGATTGCACTCCCTCCTTAACGGACTTGAAGATTGTGCCAGGGCTGAAAACGTTAGCCGGTTGAGACTGAATTCCGGCCTCCGGAGGCGTGTCTTGAGATAAACCATGGAAGGTCAGGCGCTGCGTGCATGTACTGGGACGAGCAGGTTGACCGTGGTGAGCGCGGAACGGTTCCTCATCCATACGTACATCCGGCATGAACAAATCTTGGGCGGCGCCAGTGTTGATGAAGCCATCGACGTCGATATTATCGTCATCATCGTCGTTGTTGCCACCAAGTTGAGGTGCAACGGCTTTGTCTTTGGACGGTTGCGGTTCAGACGTCCCCAACAGTTGTTTGTGTCGGTTGGTGGCGGCGACGACCGGCGGCTCCTTCGGGTGGTGGCGACGACCGGCGTTTCCTTCTGCGTGGTGGCGACGGCTGCTTCTGGCGCCGGTTCCTTCACAACAAGTTTTCGTGGCGGCCTCGTCGAGGGCCGAACGATCGGGGGCCGGCGCTTCGAGGTGGCGCCGGTGGTGCGCCTGACCCCCCCAAGACGTATCTGGGTCTTCGGCCATTCGAGGACCCACTTGGGGCATTCTCCAAGGACCATGTGTTCATCGGCTCCCGGAGGTTGCATGGGGGGGTCGATGTAACGAAACTCGGGCACTACCGCAGTCACCTTGACCCTCATCACGGCCTCGCTCATTCTAACGTTGTGCATATCGCGGGTCAAAGGTTGTATGAGAGTGCCCTCTGCGACTTCCTTCAACTCGCCGCCGGCCCCCACCGTATCCAGGAGTATGCAAGGCATGTCCTGGGAGTCAACACATGTTGGGCATCGATCATGAGATGGCAGTCAACAAAGGCATATATAGTTATAGAAGATGTCGCGGACTAACTAATTAATTAGTTACCTTGGTGATGGCGTTGAGCTCGGCAATTGTCGAGACAAGGGCGCCGGCGGCCGGCCTATCATTCTCCGGCCGCTCGTGTGCATTATCATTGATCACCGCCGCCACCGGCAGCGCCTCGGTATCTTCCGCGGTAGGGGGCGCCGGTGGGACCAAATGGAGCGGCTGCTGCGCCGCGGTGTTGGGCGGCGGGGTCACCAGGTCCGGCGACACGTTATGGCTGGAGGTGCTGCCGGCGAAGCTGGGCACGTGTATCGGCCCCTGTTGACCTCCCGCGTTCCAGGCAGCTAACCCCTCCATCAACCCAGGGGGTAACATCGCCCGGAGCTTCTCCTCCACTAACTTGTCCACCGTGGTGGAGTCCACTTTCTCTCTCTAGTGACTCCACCTTCTTCTTTAGCTCCACCACCTCTTTATCCTTACTCGACTTCCTCCTCTCCTTTCTCGTCTCGGTGTCCGTGCTGTAGTACTGGAGGAACTTCATGCTCGTACCAAAGCCGGACACACGGCCAGCTGACGTCGGCGGCGCCGACTTGTCCCTTTCCTTGTAAACGTTCATCGCCCTGTTGAAGTCGTGTCCCACGGCTCCGTCGACCCCTGGGACGACGGGCCGGCCTCACGTCAGCCTTCAACTCGTCCTCCTGTGCAGACAAAGGAAATTTAGGTGAACCCATGTAGAAATATGGCTTCGTTATCTAATTAGATCAACGCAATGGACTTTGAGATATCCGCGGTAATTAAATTCCTTACCAGCACTTTCTCGAATGCCCTCACATCGTCATCGTCGGTGACGAATTCCCCCGTCGCCTTGCTCAGATAGTAGCGGGACCGGACAAAGTTCCTAACCTGCTCGTCCGTGATTTTGTGCCACATGTTCTCTTTGCCCATCTTTGCAACCTCGGCATCCTCCTTGTCCCAAATGGGTGTTTTCCTCGGTAACCGCCGCTTCCCAAATGGTGGTTACCTATGTTCAGTTCCCGCATTTGCTTCCCCCAGGTGGTCCATTTTTTAGCCTCCTCAGTTTCCAAGGACAACTTGAATCCTCGAACTCTTCTTGGTCGAGCATCGGCTCTTTGACCCTTATCTCCTCCCAGCTCTGACCCTTATCGATCTTCTTCTTCACCCGGGATTTCCAGCTGCTCAAGGCGGTGCTCATCTTCGTGATGGCTAAACTGTCCACCTTTTTGTTGAACGGCTCCGGGAACGTGTATCGTTGGTGAAGCTTCTGGAGGAGGTGTATGACCAAAGCCTCATTGTCCTTGCTTCTGAGGTCCTTCGTGTTGATCGACACGCTTTCACGAAGGATGCACCCTAGTTGCATGCCGAACCCTTTGGCAAGATGCTTAGGCTCCACTGGTTGGCCACTTGGCGTGACCTCAGTGAACACCTCCGTGACGTTGCCGAGCGCTTGCGGTGTCCGATCCCTCCTTGGCTTCTTCTGCTTCGGAGCGGTCGGGATACTGCCACCACCGCCATCCGTGTGGTCGCCGCCATCGGTGGTGGTGTCATCCTCATGGCCGCCACTAGCAGCTCCATCGGTGGCTTCGGCGTCATCCTCTTGATCATCGTCGGCACGGTCGCCACCACTAGCAGCTCTGGCGGCCTCCGCCTCCTCCATCTCCTGGGACAGCTGCCAGAACGGCTTGTTGGCCTCTCTAGCTTCTTCTTGGACGCTCATGTGCTTAGAAGGGCCGGCTTCCGACATGTTTGCACTGCATTAATAAAGAGGCAAAAGGTTAGTACAACAAATATAAGAATAAACCACTTAATTTAGTACTAAGATACCCCGGCCCATGCATTAGTCGCAATACCCCATATGTCCCTTTTTTAGCAAAGTCATGCCAAAATTCACGAAAAATTTCGGCATGACCTTTGCTAAAAAAGGGACATATGGAGTACCCGAATTTGCCGGAACGGAAGTTAATCGACGTTCCGGCAATCTCAAGGGCCTCTCGGGGTACCTGCAAACATTTCACAAAAATGTCCACATCTCTGGCCGGCATCTCCGGCCGGCATCTCCACGACACGATGGTCGGAGCACAAACAACCACGACACGATGGTCGTGGTAGCACATAACACAAGCACACACAAGCACCTCTTCCAAGGGCCTCTCCGGGTACCTGCAAATATTTCACAAATCTCGATTCCAAGGGCGTCTTCTTGCCTAGCACCTCTGCACCTGTACAACCAAAAAAAATTACTAAGTTAGGCACAACAATTTAGCAGAATTAATAGCCACATGATGCACAAGCATACAATGTCAATTTATCCAATGCAACCTCATATCAAATGCAATACACATATACACAGATGCTAGAGTGGCTGCTTTGTGTAGCTGACCTAATCTATGGAAAGACCAGCGACTTTTTCTTTCTGGGTGCCTGCGGCTTCTGTTGTTGGTGGTGCTTGGAGAGTGTTGTGTGTGTGCACATGACAAGACATGGTGTGGAAGCAAGCAACTAAACACATGACATGACAGGTACTGTATGTGTGTGTGCTGCCCTAATCTATTTCACCATACTTTGATCCATGCATGTAGCCTGCCACTAACTAAACACATGACTCTTGACTAAGTAAACTAGCAATGCATCATGCACTCATCACACATAAACTAACAACATGTGCAAATTCCCATAGGAATTTCGTCGAACACGTTACACGCGAGAGGTAAAGGGAGAGGGAGAGGGAGGGGAGGAGGAGAGGGAGAGGAAGGGGAGGAGGAGAGGGAGAGGCAGCGGAGAGGGAGAGGCAGGGGAGGAGAAGAGGGAGAGGAGCAGTACCTGCAGGCGCTGGTCCGAGCGCGGCGCAGGTGGTGGCGCGGAGCAGGGCGTGGGGACGGGGACGGCCGGAGTATCGGCGGCCGGCGGCGGCGAGTTGGAGGCGGGGATGGGCGCGCGTGTCCTCCGGCGGCCGGCGGCGGTCGACGGCGAGCGAGTTGGGGCGGTGGTGTGGTGCGGCGACACAGCAGGGCGCGCTCGTGCGTGGGGAAGAAACGGCTAAGTGAGGAAGAGGCGCGGGGCGGGCCCCACATGTAAGTGGGAAGATGGAAATTCTGTGGCGCATCCTTGCTGGCATGCGCCACAGAATGCTGAGATTCTGTGGCGCCCTGCCCTGGTGCGGCACAGAATTGAGTGGCCTCATATTTTAAAAAGACTGTTTTGCTGTACTATGACAACAGCACACACATAGCCTACTGGTTTGCTGCACTTTGTACTTGGGCACAGCCAGGTTCGAATCCTGGCTATCCAACTTTTTTTTTTTTGCTTAAATTTAAATGAAGAACACAAACACATTTGTTATTCTTTAAAAAACATTTTTGGTTATATTGAAAGAAAGAACATACACACATTTTAAAGAAATTAAAACGAATATACACACAATTGTTAGTAGACCAATATTTTATTCATGGTATATATATATATGCTTGTCTCTCACACACACACACACATGTACAAATTAATACACAAAAAAAGTCTTCTTCGTCCCGGCGGCCGGTTCTGAGCTAGGTTCTCTTCTTTCCCTTCTTGGCGGTTGAATACTTTAGGCCGGGCACCTTGAGATTTCTTCGCGTGAACGGACAACCTTTAGTAGGTAGGGAGGTCTTCCTTGTGTGTTTGCTAGTAGTTGGCATGTCGAAGTACTTGTCGAATTCCTCCTCGATCTTCGGATCGCCGTTCTTGTCCAAGTCTTCCTCGTTGGCGTCTCCTTCCATTCCGATGATGCTCCTCTTGCCCCTCCTCACGACAACACGGCTAGGCTTTGAGGGGTCGGTAATGAAGAAGCATTGCTCAACTTGGCTAGCGAGTACCCATGGCTCATTTTTCGCGGAGGCGTTCTTCGATTTGGCATCGGGTATTACCATGGTGGTGAAATACCGGCCTTCTTTGACGACGTCCTTGGCCCATCTCACACGGAACATTGGCACCGACTCTCCACAGTAGTTGAGCTCCCATATCTCCTCGATCCTTCCGAAGAATCTTTCCTTGACAGTAGCCTCGTCATCGCGTAGGATAGCATAGTTACTCCTGAGTTTTGAAATTCGCTAATCCTGTCCTTTTCCTCGGTGCTGAATCTGAAACCGCTGATGTCGTATGACTGATAGGTCCTTACGTTGTGCCCGGGGCCCTGTGATAAGGAGAATATGATTTTTTCATCTTGCGTAGATGGCGTTTTGCTCTTTGCTTCAATAAGTTGCCTTTTCTTGAACCAACGCGTGAAGGTGGAGTTGTGCTCTCTGGTTACGTCTCCCTTCTTCCTCGGTCGGCCCAGGTCGACGTAATTCTGCTCGATTAAGATTTTGTGCTCTTCCACCCAAGGTTCGATCAATTGTAAGTGTTGTAGCGCGACCCGGTGAGCCCTGTCGAAGTCGTCTTTTCGACCATGAACGCCGACAAAGAGTGAGCGGTAGCCCTCGCGGTGACCATATCCATCGAGCCTGCCGAGGTGCTTCCTGGTGGGCAGACCAACATCCTGGTTCTCGGTGCTTAGATAATTCTGGCAAAAGGAGATGCACTCGTAGGTTAGAAAGCCCTTGGCCATGCTTGCGTCTGGACGGGCCCTGTTGCGAACGTATCCTTTCATGACACCGTTCTGCCTTTCGAACGGCATCATGTAGTGCAGGAACGTCGGCCCGAGCTGCCTGATGTCATCAACGACATGGAGAAGGAGATGCACGCAGATATCAAAGAATGCGGGCGGGAAGTAAATCTCGAGCTCGCATAGTATCAGCACGATCTCTTCCTGTAGCCTGTCGAGCTGCTTCACGCCGATCGACTTCCTGTTGATGACGTCGAAAAAGTTGCAAAGGGCAAGCAGCGTATCTCGGACGTGCTCGTCCATTATCCCTCGGATCGCAACGGGAAGTATCTGCGTCATCAGCACGTGACAATCGTGAGACTTCATCCCGCTGAACCTCTTCTTCGTTGCGTCCAGATATCTGCTGATCTTCCCCGCGTAACCGTGAGGAAATTTGACTCCTAGGAGGCACCTGTAAAACTGCTCGAGCTCCTCCGGACTCATAGTGAAGCAGGCAGCGGGAAGCACCACCGTGTTCTTTTTTACCCTTTTGCGGCGACCTTGAGTCCCTTCCGTCTGATCATCATCATCATCATCGTCGTCATCACTATCGGGTGCCTGAAGATCTTTCCTGACGCCAAGCCATTTCAGATCGTATCTTGCTCTCGTCCCATCCTTGGCCTTTTCCGGCATGTTGGAAAGAGTGCCAAGCAGACTCTCGGTGACATTCTTCGTGATGTGCATCATATCGAGGCTATGTGGCGTCTTGAGGACCTTCCAGTACTCCAAGTCGTGGAAAACAGACCTCGCTTTCCATACACCCAGCAGCGGATCTACCCTCGGTCGCTTCTTTCCCGGCGCAGGGCACTCCTCCCAATTTTTCAAAAGCTCGTCGATTTCGGTGCCGCTCCTCGGGCGCGGGGCTCTTTCGGGCTCGTGTTCACCATTGAACAGGTCACCGCGTTTCCTCCACGGGTGATCCATGCGAAGCCACCTTCGAGCCCCTGGGTACACGGTTTTCGAAGACCCGAGATCCCTTGGTAGCTGGAGATGCGGGGTCTCATCCATGCACCTGACACATGCGCAGAATCCGTGGCCTACCTGGGCCGATACATATGAGCAACCAGGATAGTCCTGCACCGTCGTGAACAACGCGGCTCTCATGTCGAAATAATCTCCAGTGTATGCATCCCACGTACGGGCTGGCGTCTCCCACAACGTGGCTAACTCCTCTTTCAACAGCGCGAGATACAGATGTATGTCGACACCTGGTTGTTTCGGCCCCTGAATGAGAATACTCATGTGTATGTACCTTTGCTTCGTGCACAGCCACGGGGGAAGGTTGTAAGGCCATACAAACACGGGCCAGGTGCTGTGCGTGCTACTCTGGTTGCCGAACGGATTGAGTCCATCGGTGCTCATACCCAGCCTGACGTTCCTTGCGTCGCCCCCGAAATTTTCGAAGGCGCTGTCCACTGGCTAGCGTCTGAAGGGTGTGTCAGGATCCTGCCCTTCTCCGGATCTTCTTCGGGCTTCTCCCTTTCCGCGTGCCATTGCATGAGCTTTGCTTCCTTAGGGTCCACGAAGTACCGCTGCAGACGGGGAGTGATAGGAAAGTACCATACCACTTTTCGAGGAACTTTCTTGTTCCCAGTACTCTTGTACCGTCCTTGGCCGCACACCGGACATGTGGTTATGTCCTTGTACTCGCCCCGATAAATTGCGCAATCATTGATGCAGGCGTGGTATTTAACGTGCGGCAGGTCAAGAGGGCACACGACTTTCTTGGCATCCTCGATACTAGTTGGCAATGTGTTCCCCTCGGGAAGACGATCGTGCATGAATTTCAAGTTCTTGGTGAAGCTCACGTCGGTCCATCTGTTTTCCGCCTTCATCTCCAGAGCATCAAGCGTTACTTGCAAGCGCGTATCCTGTGGTCGGCACCCAGGATACAACGGAGTCTTCCCGTCTATCTCCATTTGCGCCAGCTTGGCTTTCTCTCTGGCTGCAGCTCTGGTGTTGCTCGTCTCCTTGAGGAGCAGTTCTTGAACATGAGAGTCCTGCAAGGCCGACATTAGCGGGTTCTGCGTGTTCGCGTCTTCTCCACCACCATCTACTCCTTCATCATGACCATCTTGTCCGCCGACATCCTTCGTCATGATCATCTTGTCCGCCGACATCTCCTTCGTCCTGATAACCATGTCCGGGAGACTCTTCGTCTTCTCGCCGGCCGCCCTCGTCTTCATGCGCACCATTTGCTGTCGGCGCCTCGTTTAAGCCTAGCATGAAACCGCGCCTGAGCAGGTGATCCTCCAATTGTCCGGAATCAGGGTCGATCCAGCTCTCGAGTTTGCATTTTCGACACGGACATCTTATCTGGCGCCTGTTGCACCGAATCATTTCCGCCTTCGCTTCTTCCTTGTATCTACTGATTCGACCGGAGCTCATGTTGACGACCATGGTTGCCTACGCGGTATACATAGAGCAGAAACGAGAAACGAATCACACATGCATGTTCGACGGAAAAATTCGGCATGACTTCTCTTGAAAGTAGGACGTATGGGTGGTGCAAAAATTTGCCGAAATGGAAATGAATCTACATTTCGGCAAACATCCATGCACCACGCCGGCGCAAGCAACAAAAAAAAGCAACAACATGCAAATATCCACAAGCTACATGTATAAACATCGTCTCGCCATCGTGCAAACCGCGACGTCAAGCGCTTCACCTAGAAGAAACATCCATACATGTACACCGCCGGCCACACACAAAACATGCATTATGCATGTCATCCAACAATACTCACCTAGTAGATTCGTTACCGAGACGTGACCGTGGTCGATGAGAGAGAGTGTGTGGTGTTGGAGAGAAAATATGAGAAAAAGAGATGTATTGGGAGAGGAGGAGAGTGTATATGGAGGCTCTCCCCAAGCCCTCACCAATTATCTATCAAACAAAGTAGGTTTAACTACAAGAAATGGAGAAAAGTATGGGCAAAATGGGATGGAGGGAGGAGGAGGACGAGTTGGGTGGGGGAAGGGAGAAGGCCACAATGGGGGTGGTAGGTAGGGGATGCTGCCTTTTGTAGATCTGGAACACTGATTCTGTGGCACATGCAACCCCATGCGCCACAGAATCTGTATTTTCTGTGGCGCATAAGTCTTGCTGCGCCACAGAAACAAGCATTTCTGTGGCGCACCCAGATCCATGCGCCACAGAAATTTTATCCACCCAATCATTGGGGGCGGGGCCCACCGGAATTCTGTGGCGCATGGACTTGCATGCGCCATAGAAATGATGGTTTCTGTGGCGCATCCAGTTCCATGCGCCACAGAAATGGGTGGTGGGCCTCGAATTCAAACGTGGGTTGTGGGGCCCACGATATTTCTGTGGCGCATGAGCCTGCATGCGCCACAGAAATGCCATATTCAGTGGCGCATGGCCATCTCATGCGCCACAGATATCTGTGGCGCACCACAGAGGATGCGCCACTGATAAACTTTTGTGGCGCACCGAAAAAAGGTGCGCCACAGAATGATGATCCACCTATACCTAGTTTCCTAGTAGTGATTGGCCAACGTGATGGTGGTTGGGTTATGAGCTTGATGGGTATGCAGGTTTGGGGCATTTTGGCGAAAGCTTTGCAAGACCTTGGTATGTGCCCACGACGTCGATGCCGTTGGGTGTCGTGCCCCTCCTTGGAGGCGTCGTTCGAAGCTCCTCGCCTGTCAATACTCGAGTTGCTTGCCACTGATACAACGTCTGTTCTCAGGGAGACGTGGATACAAGTGAGGATTGTTGGTTTTGATCAGGTTCGATACCTCTCGCGTGCAAATGAAGACAAATGGGATCGAGCGATGTTGTAACACTTGTAACACCTAGCCGATTGATGGGTTCGTTAACTCAAAACCAGGCTCATTTTAGTCTTCAGTCAAAAGTAATAAAAGAAATAGCTACTAGAAAGACTTTTAAATTAATACGGAGTAGATCTTTAAAAACGAGAAGTAATGCACGATGACTGTTTTTCCTCTAGCTCCCACCCTACAAAAAGTATTAAACGCAAGAAGCTTCTGAAAGTCAATTGATTGAACGATTTCTATTGCACTAGTCAAGCGTTACGAATGGATCACTAAAGAAGTTAATACACCGTAACGTTAAAATTAATCTTGCGACATCTCCAGGTCAAACATAGAAGTACTGTTTTCCGTCACACAATATAACACGTTTTGGCAAACTCTTTTAGAAGCTTTAGACATTTCCTTTTTCTTTATATGGTGGGAGAGTGGAAGTCAGCGTGCATAGCTTTTCGCTTTTAAATATCTGTCGTCCTGGGTCTATTGAATCTAATGGCATCCAGTGTTCTATGAAGAAATGTTCGGAGTACATATGGTGGTCAAGAAATGACTTGTCTCCCTCCCTCCATAACTCCCGGAAGCCAAACGTACTGAGACTGCTGAACTAATTTGTGAACCGGGGAGTTACGTCTCGGTCTCTATATATTTATTGATAGACAAAGGAGCAAAAAGTGATCATAATTAAGGCAGAGAATGAGAGGGGAGATTTCGTGATCCCGAGCACTAGTGATACTGCTGCTTTACAAAAAATCAAAAACAAATACTTAAGAATTCAAAAAATAAATAATAAAATCTCGCATGTGGCCAATGATGGATTCCATAAACGTATAAAACATAAATTTCAAATACTCTGTATCTTACGCTACACAAAAAAGATAAATGTGTGGATTTGAATTTGTATATTTTCAAATCTCCAAATTTCTCAGATTTTGTCGTTTTTGTGTAGCACAAAATACAAAGTATTTGAAGTTGATATTTGACACGTTTGTGGGATATATCATTGGCTACATCCGAAATCTTTTTCTGATTTTTTTGAAACTTGCAAATATTGTTTTCGATTTTTTTAAAACACCAATATCACTGGTGCTCGGGAGCAAAATACACTTTCCGAAAAAATGAGGTCTAAATCGTGAGCTTCCAGTTGCGGGGGCGGATTGATCTTCCCGAGAGCTTAGCATCTAGAGGGAGTGTGACAGTACTACGACTGAATTGATATTTCACAAATCCATTCTTGGCAATACATTTTTATTGAATCTTTACAGGTAAAAAATATATTGGAACTACAATATATGAAAAATCCGAATAATTTTTCATACATTGTACTTTCACTGCTATGTTGACTTGCAAAGTTTCTAGTTTATATTCCATTCGTTTGGGAGAAACAAAATAGAAAATGTTTAAGCGTGGATCTCAACATCAAAATGGATGGCGTAGATAGGGGTGTATACTTAACAGACTGTTCAGAAAAAAAGAAAAAAAAGTAAAATGTTGGCACCGATGCGTTATTGTCGGTGTTCCCTTTCATGAAAGGTGACTAGCTTCCATTGCTGGCAGTCAATTACTGTATATTCCCTGCACTCCCTGTCTAGTGTGGCCAGGCGACATGGACAGGTCAACATTTCTTTCCTGCATAACATAGCAACGTTGGTTGGTGCTCATGCGGTCGGTATCATTCAACGGAATGGAGTATTGGTTCTGCTAGGGGAAGCAGTCGCTGGGAGTTGACGGAAGCTTTCAATCGCCGGTGAATAGTTCTCCGGTATCGTCAATTATTCCTCAAACTGTCAGACTCTCACATCGATTAAAAACATATATCGCTCTCGACCATATATATGTGCAACGTGCACAGAAGAATTATCCATGGTCATCCTTTGACACTAGGGACAATGCTACTATCTGCCGTAGTTTTGAATTAAGATTAGTTAGTTAAAAACTGCTACATTTATTTTGAATCGGAGGGAGCAATTTTTACTATTTTTTGATGGATCCGAATATGCATAAATAGGGAGAACAAAGTATCTCGTTTCATGCTCTCTTGAATTTACTGGATTAAATTTGCACCAACAAAAAAGATTATTTAACAAGTTTTAGTCAATATTGATCAGTGCTTTTATCACCTCATTCTACACACATTTTCATCATGGTTTCAATTGCTATTACATACATACATGTCCAAATTACCACTCATAAGCACTTAATACTCATTTTATACACCTTAATACATACATATCATTTCTTTACAGGATTGGTGCGTGGAGGCACCTAAAACCCTTTTCTACACGAGCTTGCAGGATAAAGAAGAACAAGGAGGGGCTTTTGGCCAGAATGGACAGCATTGGCGAGGACCTACTTGTGCAGAGGAATCAAAACCTCAGGGGGTCGAGTGCAAGAAAGGCAGAAGCTCTCTTACGCTGCCGAAGGATGTTAAAAGCAGAGAAGTGGTAGGAGACAGACACGGCTCCGCAGATCACGCACACCACACGGAGAGGATAGGAGAGAGACTCCAAATCGAGATCGAGATCGGGAATGGAAGTAAGGAGGCCGTGGCGACGTTGCTAGCCACGGGATCGAGGAGATCATCGTCACCATCGTCGACAAGTTCAGCAGCTAAGAAGCAGCAGCACTTCTGAACCCGAGTTCTTCGTCTGAAGATCGCCACTGTGATGATTCTTTCTTCTTGATTCCTTGATGTTTGTCTAGCTTCTAGTCTCTTGCTTGTACTTGTTAGCGGATTGTGTAGCGCGGAGGCTGTTCGACAATCTGTGTGACCGAGATCATATCTGACTGCTTAAACTCACTAGTAGGAAAAGCCCTACCGCTGGCGGACGGAAAACGGCTACCGCTAGCGGGCACGCGCCCGCCAGCGATGACTACGCCAGTGATAACATATACCGCTGGCGGGCGGGCCGTCCGCCAGCGCTAAGGGTGGTTACCGCTGGCGGGCGGCGTCAGTGCACGCCAGCGGTAGAGACTTTAGCGCTGGCGGGCACCGCGTCCGCCAGTGGTAACTTTTTAGGAATTAAAAAAATATAAACACTAGTGGCGCACATTATGGATTGCACGCCAGTAGTAACTAATTAGGAATTAAAAAAATAAAAACCAATAAATTAATCCTTTTATCCAACAAATTAAAATTAATACAGGTCATTATTCAATAGTTCAAGTATGCCGTTACATCAATCAATATAACTCTATAGACTTTACAAAATGATTGTCGCCGCAGCCACGTGTTGATGCTGTCGCTGCCGCAGCCACGTGTTGATGTCGCCACAGCTAGGAGCCCCTTGTCGATGTCGCCGTTGTCATTGCCACCGCTGCCGACGTGACAGCGAGGACAGAGGCGAAGCAGGAAGTAGACGAAGCCGATGGTCGTCCAAGCCTTGTTCCAACATGCACACCGATAATTATTTGAACCTGAAAAATATACGTACTGGTTTCAGTTTTGCATTTCCAGCAAACAAATCCATCCAAACATTCATGCTGCGGATGTAATCCGAGATTAACATGCAGTTTAAACTTGCTAAAAATAGCACTCAAATGCATAAGATGCTACCTACAACACGAATCTGTACCAAAAGTTGTTCTAGAGGTCATAAACTAGACTCAAATGCATAGATGCTCAGTAAGAAGTTGCTGCTGCATACATACATAGGAATCTGAATTTTAACAACTGAACCAAGTATGACCTAACAACTATAACCTAATTTTTAACACGACACAAAGCAGGACATAAAGCAACCTAAAAACTATGACCTAATTAATATTTCATACATAATCTGCCAAGCTAAGAGATAACTCTTCAGCTCATCCTTGTAGTGTCCTAAACATTAGACGTCATGCCAAGCTAGCAGTTCTAACTTCAGAATAAGTGCTTCATGTACAGAATATTCTGTCCAAAACAATAAGCACTCCAACTCAAAGCTAACAAAAGATGAATAAATTACCAATATATACAAGCATTCTAATGCAACATGCTAGAAAATAATATGTCAGTAATAACATATGTTTCTCGGTCAACAGTGCGACTTTACCAATTGTGATAATCACAGGCAAATTTCTTATACACAAGGTCAAGGATCCTTGAATCATTTGATGTGACTCATACAAATATTGCACAACAGAGAGTTACCAAGAGAGAACAAGTACAAGAGCACTTACTTCTTCAGAATCTGAATATGAGTCAGTATCGAAGCTATTACTAGATTCTTCATTCATTTTAGCAACAAAAGCCTTAAAGGATTGGACTGGTTTAGCAGTGGTATCCTGCAAATAGATCGAAGAAGTAACATTATTAAATAAAAAATGATTGCCTTAACGTATCTGCTAGAGTACTTCTAACTGAACCTACGAACACAACAACACAAGCTAGAATAGGATTGAGTTCAGTCAAAGGGGCAACATAATGGTTCAGTCAAAGGGGCAACACAAGCTACGAAATTGCTCTGAAATAACCAATTTCAGCACTTTGTATAGGTCCACTGCCCATGCACACAAGACAAGGATGTCGCCTGAAGGGGGGGGGGGGGGTGAATAGGCGATTAAAACTTTTCCGGTTTAGGGTTGATAATTGCGGAATAAAACTAGGTGTTTAAATTAACAAGCCAACAACCTAAATAAACTAGGCTCACCTACGTGCACCAACAACTTATGCTAAGCAAGACAAGCAACAAGGTGATAGCAATATAGAATACTTCAAGCATGAAGGCTATCACAATGTAAAGTGCATAAGTAAAGAGCTCGGGTATATAAATAACCGAGGCACGCGGAGACGAGGATGTATTCCCGAGTTCCTCCTTTTTAGGGGAGTACGTCTCGTTGGAGAGGTGTGAACCAACACAATGGTTCAACAACCACAAAGGTTTCACCTTCTTCTCCGATGAACCACACCACAAAGTTTGGTTCTCCTTCCACTATCGGAATCCTTCGAGGCGGAAATCCGGAGCCTTTCAACAACGATCTGGGGCACAACCCACAACGGGATTGGGGGCTCCCGAACAGCTACAAGTGACCACACAAGGGTCTCAACCACCACACGGGCGTCTAGGATCCAAAGACCCAAGAGTAACAAGTTCACAACCTTTCAACTTCCACGAATCCTCATGGAGAGCACACCGATGCACCAAATGCAAAAGGCAAGAGCACAAGTGCTCAAATCCTTCACTCTCAAATCTCACCACAAGCAACTAATGCTTATGGGGGAGAAGAGAGGAAGAACAAAGAAGAACACAACAAATGGAACTTCAAGATCAAGATCTACTAGGTTCCCCTCACTTAGAGGAGGAATGGATTGGATGAATATGTAGATCTAGATCTCCTCTCAATTTCCCTCAAAGATATGCAAGAATCATGGGAGGGAATGAGAGGAAGGCAAGCTTTTTCCAAAGATCAACAATGGAGGAGGGAGGGGAGAAAAACTTGCTCTAGAGATATTTTTAACAATGGGGAAGAAACACCCTTTAAATAGGTCCACTAGAAAAAAATGGCCGTTGGGCTGATTTCGGCCAGGGAGCTGGACTGGCCTGGCAGCCGGCCTAGGCCGGGCTGGGGGCCGGCCCATGCCCCGAGCCAACCGGCCTGGCAGCCGGACCATGCGCAGACCAACCGGCCTGGCAACCGGCTTCGAGCGCTGCGGCCTGGCGCGCCGGCCCAGCAACCGGCACAGACTGGCCCAGCGACCGGCAGGCCAGCCGAGCCGCTCGGCCCAGCAGCCGGCACAGGCCGGCCCAGCGGCCGGCAGGCCAGCCGAGTCGCCCGGCCCAGCAGCCGGCCAAGGCCGGCCCAGCGACCGGCAACCCAGAAAAATACTTTCTAAAAATCATATCTTTTTCAATAAAAATCCAAATGCGATGAAACCAACTTTGTTGGAAATATTAAGGGTCACAAATATGGAGGCCCAGCGGCCGGCAGGCCAGCCGAGTCGCCCGGCCCAGCAGCCGGCCAAGGCCGGCCCAGCGACCGGCAACCCAGAAAAATACTTTCTAAAAATCATATCTTTTTCAATAAAAAGCCAAATGCGATGAAACCAACTTTGTTGGAAATATTAAGGGTCACAAATATGGAGGAGATATCACACATGGGAGGTGTGGATCTTATCTCGAGGAGGACCGGTAATATTTCCAACACCGAGAACGCAACAAGTTTTCCATCCGGACTCCGTTTTCGATGATCTTGGGTTTGTTGGAATCGCAATGAGGAGCATTACAAGATCATGCATAGAAACATCATAGTCCATCATGTGAGGAGGAAATCAAATGTAGAGAGGTAAAACCTCTCTATAAAAAGATGAACCGGCAAAACCTCCAAAACAGAAAACGCAACAAGTTTTCAATACGAAATCCGTTTTCGGTGAACTAGAGCTTGGTATTGAGATGAACACAAGCTCTACATTCTCACATGAATAAAAGCCAAATAAGAACCAAGAAAGATGATATGCCAAATATGCAAACGTTTGAGCTCTCCACAAAGGTGCGATCAAGTTACTTACTTGAGAGCCCCTCTTGATAGTACACCGTCTATCCTATAACCCGGTCTCCCACTAACACCACGAGACCGGTAAAATAGAAAACCTATCAAGATCATACATTTTCCTTGCGCATTCCACTTGAGCTCGATGATGACGATCTTGACTCTCTCAAGTTGGAACACCTTTCTTGATTGTGCTTGCTAGCACATGCTTGATGAAGACTTCTCCAAATACTCCCCCATACACCATTATGGGAGAGCCTTGCTAAACTCCGTCTTCATGAATCCACTTGCACTTCATCTTCTTATCTTGATATAGATGATGGCTTGGAGATAAACATGAAGTTCACTCAATCTTCTTTTCCAAGCCATGCTTGCAATAAGCTCAACTCTTCACATGACCATTCTTCATATAAACCCTTGGATGGAACCTTGGTCATCATGAAATCTTCTAGAGTCCAACACATGAATTCCAATCTTTTCCTCTGGACAAGATCTACAAGTATATCTCAATGCAAACATTAGTCCATAAGGATTGTCATTAATTACTAAAACCACGCATGGGGCAAAACATGCCCTTTCAACTATCTAACGAAGAGGATAGCAGCCCTGAGACAGAGAGTAGAAGTGTGTAAACACATAGTTATGAATTGTTTGCAAGGCAAGATTGCTTGCTGGTCATCAATTCATTCATAACCGGATAACACACTCGAACCAACCTTTGGTGGCAATATGTAATGAAGCAAACACAGGATGGTGGCGGGGGTAACCTGTCCACGGAGAAGCACCACTGGAACAGCCGTGGAACAGGCTGACCCGATGCATTACATGGCAGTTAGCAGTTCAAATATTAAGGCTGGACGGCCGTGGAACCTGCAGGGAGCACGAGGAAGAAGGGAAGCTCACCGGTTTGAGCGTGGTGTGTAGCCTTGGCCAAACATCACGATGCATAGTTGATGGTTTGAACCTGAACATGGACGCACAGTTTACATTCAGATGCATAAATAGCAAGCAAGTGAAAAAGAAAAGCTTGCTCTACACATTCATACCGTGTGTATGCATTGGCACTGCCTACAAATTTGGCATCTATCAGTCCAAGCACGTATGTTTGATTTGCATCTAACACTCCACACACACACACGTTCACTGATTCAGCAGGGAAACAAAAGAAAAATTGAGCAGGATGGTTGAGAAGACCTTACAGCAGCAGCAGCGGGCTGCAGTGAGGGTAGGAGGGAGGTCGGGGAGAGCACCAGCTCTTCCTCCCCTCGCTTTTCCTGCTGGACACCGCCGTTGCAACACCTTGTAGCAAGAACGCGAGCATGGTGCGGAGGCGGCTGATCTGGACGGGGCGGTCGGGGAAGATGTCGAGGTCGCCGTGGTGGGTGCTGGGGGCGCCCCACATCCTGTCTTGACATCCGGCCAGTCCGTCGCCGGCGCACAGAGCGTCGTCGGAGCTCGGGAGATCTTACAGTGGACGCGGCGCGGGGGCCGGGGGCCATGACCGGGCCGATGAACTGGATTCGCAGAGGCCCGCGGAGAGGGTGGGGGTGGGCTCCGAGCGCCGAGGGGATTTGGTGGGTGGGGTCCGGCGAGGCTACGCTGGCCGGCGAGATGCGGCGAGAAGAAAGGGGATCGAGGAGGAGGGGAGTGGCGGCGCTCACGGGAGAGAGAGGATGGATAAGAAGGAAAGAAGGAGAGGAAAAAAGAAAGGAAAGGAGGGAGAGCCAAAAAAAGAAAGAAAATGAGAGGAAAAAAGGAATTTTTTTTAGATTTTTTCTTTCCTTAATGTTTTTTGAAAACTTTGTAAAAACTCAAATTTATCATTTTTCCTATCAACTACTACACATAAGAGGACTCCATGCCAAAGGATTTCATTTTTTGAGTATTTTTTCACTTTATTTGATTTTTTTGAAAAAATGGTCAAAATGGCCACCATGGCTATTCGTTGAAAGGGGTCGAATTTTTCAAAACTATCGACGGTTTTGTGATATAACCACTACTTGTGTAACTTAAAATGATTTTTGTAAATTTTCAGAGCAAACTATCACACACTTGTAGTTCAAATTTGAATTACTTTCGGAAAATCAGCATAAAGTCGTTAAAATAGGAGAAATTAGGTAGAAACAGAGAAAATTACTAATATTTCTGTATTATCCCTCAAATATGGTCTACTTTGTGTGGACACTGGATAGGTGCCATTTTGCACCATATTTGTTGTAATGGCTTCACAAAAAAAGTCATTTTTGACATTTAAAAAATAAAAAATGATATTTATAAAAATAATTTGAAAAAGCTCAGTTCTGCAATATTGTTTGCCATACCAAGGTACACCTATGTGTCAAATATGGGCACATTATCACAAACTATGCCACGGGAATGATCATATCTAGGTCATTTGAATCGAAACACATACATGTTTATAGATGATTGATCTTTTTGTGAAGAAGTTTTTTGGAAACTTTGAAAAAACTCAAGTTTATCAATTTTCCTATCAACTACTACACATAAAAGGCCTCCATGCCAAAGTATTTCATTTTTTGAATATTTTTTCACTTTATTTGATTTTTTTGAAAAATGGCCAAAATGACCACCACGGCTATTCGTCGAAAGGGGTCGATTTTTTCAAAACTATCGACGGTTTTGTGATATAACCACTACTTTTGTACCTTAAAATGATTTTTGTAAAATTTTCAAAGCAAACTATCACACACTTATAGTTCAAATTTGAATTACTTTCGGAAAATCGGCATAAAGTCGTTTAAATAGGCGAAATTAGGTAGAAACTGAGAAAATTAATAATGTTTCTGGATTATCCATCAAATATGGTCTACTTTGTGTGGACATTGGATGGGTGCCATTTTGCACCATATTTGTTGTACTTGCTTCACAAAAAAAGTCATTCTTGACATTTAAAAAATAAAAAATGATATTTATAAAAATAATTTGAAAAAACTCAGTTCTGCAACATTGTTTGCCATACCAAGGTACACCTATGTGTCAAATATGGGCACATTATCACAAACTATGCCACAGGAATGATCATATCTAGATCATTTGAATCGAAATTCATACATGTTTATAGATGATTGATCTTTTTGTGAAGAAGTTTTTTGGAAACTTTGTGAAAACTCAAATTTATCATTTTTCCTATCAACTACTACACATAAGAGGACTCCATGCCAAATGATTTCATTTTTTGAGTATTTTTTTCACTTTTTTTGATTTTTTTGAAAAAATGGTCAAAATGGCCACCATGACTATTCGTCGAAAGGGGTCGAATTTTTCAAAACTATCGACGGTTTTGTGATATAGCCACTACTTGTGTACCTTAAAATAATTTTTGTAAAATTTTCATAGCAAACTATCACACACTTGTAGTTCAAATTTGAATTACTCTCTGAAAATCGGCATAAAGTCATTTAAATAGGCGAAATTAGGTAGAAACTGAGAAAATTACTAATATTTCTGTATTATCCATCAAATATGGTCTACTTTGTGTGGATATTGGATGGGTGCCATTTTGCACCATATTTGTTGTACTTGCTTCACAAAAAAAAGTCATTTTTGACATTTAAAAAATAAAAAATGATATTTATAAAAATAATTTGAAAAAACTCAGTTCTACAACATTTTTTGCCATACCAAGGTACACCTATGTGTCCAATATGGGCACATTATCACAAACTATGCCACAGGGATGATCATATCTAGGTCATTTCAATCGAAACTTATACATGTTTATAGATGATTGATCTTTTTGTGAAGAAGTTTTTTGGAAACTTTGTAAAAACTCAACTTTATCATTTTTCCTATCAACTACTACACATAAGAGGACTCCATGCCAAAGAATTTCATTTTTGAGTATTTTTTCACTTTATTTGATTTTTTTTTTTTTGAAAAATGGTCAAAATGGCCACCATGGCTATTCGTCGAAAGGGGTCGAATTTTTCAAAACTATCGATGGTTTTGTGATATAACCACTATTTATGTAACTTAAAATGATTTTTGTAAAATTTTCAGAGCAAACTATCACACACTTGTAGTTCAAATTTGAATTACTTTCTAAAAATCGGTATAAAGTCGTTTAAATAGGCGAAATTAGGTAGAAACTGAGAAAATTAATAATATTTCTGTATTATCCATCAAAGATGGTCTACTTTGTGTGGATATTGGATGGGTGCCATTTTGCACCATATTTGTTGTACTTGCTTCACAAAAAAGTCATTTTTGACATTTAGAAAATAAAAAATGATATTTATAAAAATAATTTGATAAAATTCAGTTCTGCAACATTGTTTGCCATACCAAGGTACACCTATGTGTCAAATATGGACACATTATCACAAACTATGCCACGGGAATGATCATATCTAGGTCATTTTCTCACTTTATTTGATTTTTTGAAAAAAATGGTCAAAATGGCGTACTTCCGATACTGCTGGCGGACGGCAATGGTTTCCGCCAGCGGTAATTTCCTGCTTTCTGGGCCTGCAGCGGGACTAACTACCGCTGGTGGGCGCGCCAAACCGTCCGCCAGCGGTACTTTAGTTACCGCTGGCGAACAAGGCTGTCGTCCGCCACCGGTAGTTAGCCCCGCTTGTTGGCGCCTGCTTACAACTACCGCTGGCGTACATTACGGGCCGCACGCCAGCGGTGCTTGACTTACCGCTGGCGTGCACCCTTAAACGCACGCCACTGGTATGTCCGCCAGCGGTAGCGTGGTGGCTTACCGCTGGCGTGCACCCTTAAACGCACGCCACTGGTATGTCCGCCAGCGGTAGCGTGGTGGCTATAAGCATATTCCTAGTAGTGACCCTTGCTATTCGAACCTGTGATCTGATGATGGATGTGTTGCTTGGTGTTGATATGCTCTGCTTTCCTTGATCCCTGCTAGTTCATACGTGTGCTTGTTGTTTTACTTTTCTGAAATCAACTAGAAATCTGCTGTTGACTAGACTGTTAGAAATTGTTCTCTTCGAAGCTTGATTCCCTGTGGAAGAACGATAAAACCCCCCTATATTTCATTGATCAAATATAAACTCAAAAATTCCTAAATGACTCAATCCCAAAACTCGAGAAATGAACATAGACTCAATCCCAAAACTCGAGAAATGAACATAAGATTTATTTTCAGAATGATAATGACAGGAGCAGTCAAATACTTTTGTCCTTGAATCAGTTACATAACAAAAGATAAGTCTAACGAAAGCAACATGCTTCAAGACGGTGGGACATGGTTATTTTGTTTGACCAAAGTCAATGCAAATTGGCTTATATGTCAAGCCATGCCGCATGTTGGTACTTGTCCTTATTTCATTCCGTGGACGTGCTACGATAGCGGATGGCGACCGTCGGAGAGACCAGACATCCCATGCACGACTGGGCCTACCAGGATCGAGGATGCACCAAGGCGCATTAAGACTGAAGCGTGGCCCACTGTCAGCCCTCCTACAACCCCTAGTGCCCTACGTCTACATACCATCCCCTCACAGGACTACAAGTCCAGCTACCCAATTCTCGATCAGTCGCACGTACCTGGCCGGGAGGCGGACTAGAACCTCCCGCAGCATCTCTTCCAGTAAGGCAGAGAATCGATCCGGCGCTGCCCCGCGTCTTTTCCTCGGCACGGTGGCCTTTCCTTCTTGTTTCTCGGTGGCGAGGCGCCGCCCGGAGCGGAGCAGCATCGTGTCGGTGAGGTTTTCGAAGCGGCGGCCGGGCCGGCGAGCCCCTCGGACAGAGCGGCGGTGCGGCTAATCCAATCGGATTGTTGCAGTCCCACTGGCGGGGGAGGAAGTAACACGGATGGTTGCTTTTATAAAGCCCAACACTAGCCCAGGCTCACCTGCAAATTAGTCCAATCCAACCAGTACTCCGGCCCACATCTTCGTCTCTGCAATAACAAGTGAATTCTCAAACAATATAATGTTGAAAAACTAAGGCTCCGTTTCAAAAACAAGCAATTGAGATTTAAACAAGGTGCGTTACCATTACCTTCGTATTGGTTGGCAAAATCAGCGCAAAAAAATTAAATATTGGTTGGCAAAATAATGCGGACCCACAATTATTGTTCCACAGGCCATTGTCGCGCAAGTTACCAGCTAGTGAAGGTCTCAGCTGCTCAACTTACTATAAAAGAAAAAGACTTGAGCTAACTTATCATTGCCTTCCTAATCCGTTCTCCCAAGTTGAAGGTCTCAGCTGGAGGTTAGCCCTGTAGTGGCAGGAATTTGCTCTAGGCCGGCAATGTTGCATATGAACCAGGGAGACGGTGAAACAAGCTATGCTCGAAACTAGCTTATACAGGTATGTTCTCCTCTCTTGATTATTTTGTGCATAAATATTCTTCAATTGATTTTATGAAGACTGTACAGTAAAGAATATTCACCTAGAAAAGACGAGCCTGGACGTCTTCTTCTCTCCCGCTACAGTAGAGAGAGGGGATTTTTTCGCCCGCCCGCAGATCCACGGCCTCGCCGTCGATCCGCCGTATCCCCCGTCCTCCGGCGGCTGCTTCGGCGGCGGGAGGGCGGGGATCCCCGCTTCACGTGTGTAGATAGTGTAGGGTTTGTGTGCTTCTCATCCGGCGGCGCCATGGAGGAGGTCGGGCCGTCGGAGTTGCTTTTGGTGCAGGTACTTGCCTCCTTCGTCGGCGAAGCTCGTTGGACTTCGGCGATGGTGTGCCTGCTCCCTCCGTTCCTTCGGATCTCCGGATCTGTTGGGAACGCCATCCCCCTCCCGGATCCCGCGTGGCGGCGGATCGGGGTTGACGATCTTGAAGTCGGAGATGTTGGAGGAAGACGAAGATGCAGCGGGAGCTGGGTGGAGGCTCTGAGGAGTTCGAGGTCCGGCGACTTCCCGTCTGCCTGGGGACGTCTTCTGATCCAAGGCTTGAAGGAAGATGCGGCGACGGCGCGCCACCGACACGTCCTGTTCCTCGCCGGCGTCTTGGAGTTGCAGAAGGACTGGAGTGTAATTTTCATCTTTGTTGGGTGCCTTTCTGTAATGTTCTTCCTGTAATATCTCTGGTTTCCTCGCAAAAAAAAAAAAAGAATATTCACCTAGGTCTTATTATGAGTAAACTAACATTCAAATAGAAGGACGTGAGTTGGAAAACATTAAACTAGTTTTTTTTCTTCTTTCGATTACAGAATGCTCAGCAGAAAAGGATGAAGCCGGTTATAGAAACGTCCATCGACGACTTGTTCAACAGCAGTAGCACATTGTTCCCAAGAAAGATGGTGATCGCTGACATGGGATGCTCCTCTGGCCCAAACGCTCTAGTATTGGTATCGACAATTGTCGAGGCCATCCATAGTAACTGTCTTCGATTCCAGCGACCACCGCCTGAGGTGTTTGTGTTTCTAAACGACTTCCAGATAACGACTTCAACATGGTGATAAAGAGCCTTATCACCCTCCGGCAAAGCAATGGACCCGTAGTGGTGACCGGAGTCACGCCAGGGTCATTTTACGAGAGGCTTTTCACTAGTGGCTCCTTGCATTTTGCCTGCTCGAACAACAGCCTACATTGGCTATCAAAGTTGTGAGCATGCATGACACTACTCGGTAGATCGATCCATTATGTTATGTACTTATTGATTATGTAAGGAAAACCTTTATATTTTACAGGCCCCCAATGTTCTAACGTTGAATCAGATCCCGGCGTATGATATCGATGAGCATGCTAGACGTGAGAGGCTCCAAATGGTCCTTGATGCATATAGGCAGCAGTTTAGAAAAGATTTTACTATATTTCTAGGGCTGCGAGCCAAAGAATTAGTCCCACAAGGTCAGATGGTTGTGTCCATTGTAGAGAAGCGTTCCAGTGGAAACGGCTCCAAATTATTTCACTTCTGGGAGTTTATTGCTTGTGTTCTAAGAATTATGGCCTCAGAGGTACGCATCCCACCATTTACTAGCAAATTAGTTTATCATTTGCTAACAAAGATGAGTATTTGATTTTTTTTGTATGTTTGACAGGGTTTGATTGACAAAGCGAAGTATAATTCTTTCTACATACCGGTACATGGACCTTCAAGCGAAGAGTTGACGGAGATCATACAAGAAGAGGGTTCCTTTTCTATCAGGGAGGTGTTGGAACTTGGACTCGCTCTCTTCTGCCCGCTACAGTAGAAGGATACTTTTTTCACCCACCCGCAGATCCACCTCGCCGCCGGCGTTGTGCCGGTTCCCCCTCCCTCCGCCGGCCGCTTCGGCGGCGGGAGGGTGGGGGAACCTCGTTTCCCTGCTTTTAGTAGTGTAGGAGCTGTAGGTAGCCTCGCCGGCGTCGTCGTGGAGGTGGAGGCGGGCCGGCTTTTGGTTTTGCAGGTGGTGTTCATCCTCTCCGGCGATGGAGCTCGTGGTGGTTCCATGGTGGAGCACCTCCGTCATCGCGCTCGAGACCCCCGGTGGCCGCCGGGCGCGATTTCCCCCGCTCTGGATTCCGGTGCGGCGGATTCAGATCTGAAGACTGATGCCGCGGTGGTTGCAGCAAGGGAGAGTGGAGATCGGCAGCGCAGGATGGAGGCTCTTCGGAGTTCGAGGATCGGCGACTTCCCGTCTGCCTGGGGGCATCTTCGTGTTCAAGGCTGTGAAGGTGCGGCGGCGGCGCGCCGCCGGCATGTGCTGCTCGTGTCGGTACCTTCTCTCTGCAGAGGGACTTTTGTGTTATTTTCATCTTCGAGGAGGTCCTCTCTGTAACTTTGTTGTAATCCTGTGGTATCCCGCAAAAAAAAAGACTATACAAGCGGCGTGGATAGTGTGCTCATCACGCCAAACTGGTTTGCAAATCAGATGAGAGCCGCACTGGAACCAATCATTGTGCAGCATTTTGGAGAAGTGATGGATGAATTCGTGAGAATCGCAGAGCAGCACTGGAGCCGGAAAGGTATCTTTCAGGATGAGTTAGCTAGATTAGCCATGTTGTGCGTGTCTCTTACCAAGGCATGATGATCATGCTAATTTACTGGCGTGTTAGTGCTTGCTTTCTAGGAGGCACACCAGAATAATTTGATGAGCTTGAAGCATATGCTGATTTCTTTTCAATAAGGCACCAATAAAATGTATGGCCACTTCATTCTGCAAACTGTATCTTGTGAATATATCATGGACGGACACGGAATTCTTATTGAACAATCGTTTGTATCCGGCTTGCCAATCAAGGATACGAAACATTGTGCAATTTGCGCGATATGCAAATTTGAGTCCGCGAACTATGCTATGCTTCCGGTTTAGTAGACAAAAAAAAAAGTGAAACAAAATTATCACTTCTCACATTCATTACATAAAAAATTCATACTAGACGGCAAAACAGGAATGTCGCGGAACAGGATCGCTAGGACAAAAAACCAGCTTAGTCATACTCGATAGCACAACCATGAACGACACGTGAAAATAGATAATGCATCTAGATATGGCGTTCGACAAGTTTAATATGAGCTAAGTATAATATGAGCCAAGCAATGTAGGCAAGTAGACATGTAACAGTGTTGCTACTTTTCATTTCAGGAAATATACACGAGAACCTTAATTATGGTCAACAACAATGTGTCTCATGAACCTAATGACAGAAGTTAATGAACACAGGGAGTGAAGAACATAACAATCACACGTAGGTGCCTGAACCTTTCACAGAAGTTGATAAACATAACACATGATGGATTAATTATCCCGTTGTAGCAGAAAACTTCTAATCATAGGCAACCATAGTAGGCAACAATTGAAGTATTCCACCATTGCCTGAAAGGAGCAAATAGACCAGGTATACGAGTCAGTAAGTTAAACAGAGCAATGAATTGAAGCTTAAAACCATTTATATCCATGGCAGCTTAGAACTTTGGAAGGGTGAGTTTAAAGCAAGATGCATATACAACAGAACTGTAGAAGTAAATTTCACAGAGGCTGAAGTAGCAACTGTAAAAAGAAACAAATATATTTTGTGCATAACAACACTAACAAAGAAAAAAGTCAAATAACAATGAAGAAGCTGACACAACGAGGCATAAACTGCACATGAGCCTCAACAAAAAAAATAGAAATTACGAGGCTTGCTATGTGTATACTGTCGAGTTGGTTTCAGAAACATGGTACAACTTCGCGTGCAAATTCAGTTGTTCTCCTTGTGCTGACCAGCTCATTTGTCGAGTAGTTCTATGTTGAAGAACCATTTCTGTTTTGTTGCAAATCTACAAGAGTTAAAAAACCGTTTTCAAAGGTACCTAATGAGAATCTACTCTCTGCTTGCTGATAAGATCTAGTCTGCTGAAGAGAACCCAAACCCTGTTCCATTCAAAATGCTACTCGACAGCAAGCAGGGAATAGATCCCCATTCAAAATGCTATAAACAGGTATAGCTTGCTGATGAGTATGTTATAAACAGGTAAACAGGTCTAGATGAAAAGAATATGTATATAATGGTAAAGCTTACAGATTGTATCATATATATAGTTCAACTCTCAGGAAATCTGAATATAGAAATAAGCAAACAGAATCGACTCACATTTAACATGGCCCAAAATAAGGACTCAAGAAGAGTCGATGGGGATCAGTTCGCTCTCTTCTGAAAAAATGCATGCTGGATAAGATTTTCTTTCAGCCTATGAGGTTTAACCACCGGCAGGTCATCATCATACTTGAAGCTAGCTACCAAATTGCCATTTCTGTCACAGTGCAACAAGTAGCCGTAGCAGCTGACAAGCACGTCTCCCTCCTCGGACACTACCTCCGCCCACAAATTCCCTTGCTCCTGGAAACGCCTGATTTCCATAACCGGCAGTTTGATCTTGTAGTGGAACGCCCAGACGTCTAGCTGGCGGTCCTGCAGCACAAAGATGCTCACCCCGGTCACGCCGTCCTTGCTGGTGGCCACAGCAAGCCTGCCAGACATGTCAAGCAAGTGCATAGCATGGCGGGGGTTCACGGACGGCGGGATCATGTGCCGGAACGTCTCCGCCACCGTGTCGAACACCACTATCTTGTGGTAGCGGACACCCGACCGCATCTTCCAGTGCACGTGCAGGCTGCCATTGAGAAGGACCGGCGCGCCACAGATGACTGGTCCAAGCGCGTCTACCATCTTCGTTAATGGACAATCGACAAGCCTCGATTCGCTGGTTCCCACGGTGAGGACGCGGTACTCGTTTGGACAGAGGATGTCCGCACCCGTGGGAACGATTGGCAAGACAAAAGGGGTGCTCGAGTGTGTCCAGTACAGCACGCGATACTCCCCTGAAGGTTGGTGCCGGTAGAGGCCAACGAGGTTGATCATGCGGAGATTGGGGTTTGTGCTCAGGGCGCCCACTGCCGCGTGGCCGGATTGCAGATGAGGCGGCCGGCGACGAAGAGGCCGTCGCAGGAGGCATCGACGCGGAAGTTTCTGCCAAAGATTTCAGGGAACATGAATATTGGCCGGAACTCGGCGCCCCGAAGGTGGACGGCTTCGATGCGGCGGACGTAGCCAGCGCCACGGGAGGTTGGGGAAGAGCTGATTAGTTGGAGCTGGGGCTGGCGGCGGTGGTGGTCGAGCAGGAACGCGGGCTCGGAGGCGAGGCGGCGCCACGAACGGCAGACGGCGCGGCAGCGGAGCACGGATTTGGGCGGGAGGCGGACCAGGATCTCCTGCAGCATCTCTTCGGGAAATCCGGCGATTCGGTCCGTCCTTGCCCTTGTTCTTCTTCTTCTCGACAAAGTCTCCCGTGCCGCTTCTTCCTGGGTCGGGAGGCGCCGCCCGGATCGGAGCAGCATCGTGGCGGCGAGGGTTTCGGTTTGGGGAAAGTGTGGGTGGAGCCGCAGGGAGTGGACACTCGAGGAAAGAGGAAATCAAGCGGCGGCGCAGCGCGGCGCGCTGAGTGAGCGGTCGAGCGGAGCGGCCGGGAATGGGGAGGATGAGCAGCGCGGTGGTAAGCGGCGGCGGCGCGAGAGGACCAGTGTGACTTTTTTTTTCAGTGGATTGTGACTGATTCGTAATGACTGAGGCCTAGTTAAGCCACGGCCCAGCTTTGGTTACATATTACTCCCATTCCCCGATAACCGGTGGCTAATTCACCTACTAGGCATGGTTTTTTTGAAAGGATCCACACTGCGTATTCAACACAGATTACAAAACGAAGAACAGAAATACGCAGACAAACAAGCCGAAGAACTCAGCACAACAGCATCGCCTGAAGAACCTGGGAGGCAGACCGCTGAACCGCCGCAAACGCCTGAAGATGAACTCCATCGCCGAGCACCGCCGGAGAAGAAGACACCAGGCCGCCGCCAACCCTGGGAAGGGAGCACCCCACTCATGTAGAAGACCGCAGGAGCCGTCCGCCGCAAGCGACGGAACCGAAGATCGCTGAACGGGCACGGCCATGGCGCCTCCATTCCGCAGCCACCCCTCTTCCAACCATCCCTGCACTGAGCACGAACACGGCTTGCCGGAACCGCCGCCGAGAGCACGCCTTGACCACACCTTCTCCCTCGCCACCACGGCCGGCCGGAGAAAGAAGGAGCAAAGCGATGTTGAAGCAGAGCCACTCCAACGCACGCCACCAAGGCTGGCGGGAGAAGCCAGAACACCGCGCCAAAAGCCGGCGAAGAACTCCGAGATCCCAGAAGATCTTCTCCTGTAGAGGCGGAGGAGACAGCCAGCGCCACCACAAGTTCCAGCACAACAACCAAAAAAACTACCGTCGATCCCCTAGGCCGATGAAATCACCGGAGAGGAAGACGGCAAGCTGCCAGCAAACTCGAGAGCAGAACCACCTCCACGCATGTAGAAGACTGCAAGAGCCATCCGTCGCAAGCAACGGAATCTTGACGATGAACAGACACAGCCATGGCGTCTCCCTCTCCAGAAGCCCTTCTTCCTCCAACCCAGCACTGGAACCAAAGCCGAGCTCGCTGACGCCCAGCAACCGCACGAAGCACGTCCACCCCACCTCTTCCCCCTCGCCTCCACGGCCGGCCAGAGAGAGATGAAGGGAAGCCAGCACGATGCAGCAGAACACCCACCACCACCACCGAAGACCCGAAGCTAGCACACAGCCACAGCAGCTCCACCCCTCGCCACCACGGCCGGCCAGGGGAGCCAGAGGCACACGCCAGCAGCACCTACTCCGGATCCACCCCCAGAAACTCCACGATGAGGTCGGAGCCCACCTCACCGCCGCGGAACAGGAGACAGGGGACAAAAACGCCAAGCCGAGGTTGTCACCTCCGCCGCCACGATCTCTCCTAGGGCACCAAAAGCCGCCAGATCCGTAGATCGGCGAGCACCCACCGCCAGACGCCCACCGACGACGCCACAGAGGACCTCGCCGAGATGGGGAAGAGACGTCTGCACCATTATTCCTCCACGACCCCGCCCCCACCACCTCAACGGCGTCGCCGGAAACAGCTACCCTACTATGCACAGACCCGCGCCGAAGAACCGGGGTCCCCCCACTCTGCGTTCGCCCGAACGGCGACCGGAGAGGGAAGTAACCCATGGCCCCGCCGGGCGGGGAGCACTGGAACGACGGCCGCCTCCTTTTCCGCCTCTCTCAAACAGTAACGGGAGGGGAGAAAACTTCTGAAAAAAAACTACTAGGCATGGTTTTGGTTACATATTAGTCTCCATAGGGCTCTTATCGGTGTAAAAATACTCCACAACAGCTAATAGGGGGCCGGGTATGGAATGTCACTATCCCTACCCGACATACCCGGTACCTGCTAAAGCAAATGACATGTGGGGCCATAATACTAGAGAGAGTGAGAGACATGTATATATTCACCAAAACTTAATATGTGTTGAACATTTGAACATGTTCTATTTGTGTCGGTGTGCCAATTTGAATCAATATTATGTGTGGTTGTGTGCCCATTTTAATCTAAATCATCTTATTTGTTGTGTGTGATCATTTGGTTGTCTATTATTTGTGGCTGTGCGCCCTTTTTGCTCTATTTTTATTACAGTCATTTATTTAATTACTTGAGTTGCTGGAGGTACTGTCCAATTTTTGGTAGACAATGTTGTCAGCTACATCTGTGGTTCTTGGTTATGGTTATCCATTGTTTATCCGATAACCCGATGGGGATGGCGATAAGAGAATAGTGTTCCCTGTGACAGTTAATGGGTAAGGGGATGGAGAAAATTTTATTGTACGGGGATGGTTATTGTAAGACAATAACCGGTGGTTAAGGCCCCGTTGCCATATTGAGCCCTAGCCAACACATGTTTACGATTTTGCAACGGTGCGTCTACAGTTGCTGATACAAATTTTGCTTAAATGCTGCAAATGTTCTACTGAGGTGCTACAAACGAGGGCCTTCCATACTGCAAAAGTGTTTCTCATGATTTTGCTACGCGGAATTTTTTGTTGTGAGAAGTGAAAAAATGTGATGCTTAACCACCTTTTATTGTATTACCATTTTTGAAATTATGTGAATCTTTTCGAAAGGGTTGTAAGTTATAACACCTTTCTAAACAAAAAATGTGGCGACGATATTGTAATAGTATAATTCTTTTTTTCTACGTGAGTGGGGAACGGACAACATCTACCCTAGTAAGACCATCAGACGGCTGGGCGGGTGACCAATGCTTCCCTAGATTGGTCTCCGGATGCCTAGCCCAACCGTGTAATTTTCTCATCTCTAGCGAAGAACTGATATGTGCTTGTGAAGCACTGGTGATCCAAGGCAATAGACAACCACTAACTCAATTGTTGCAATTTTAGGGCCCGATTTACACTTCGGACTTTGGGGTCCAATATTTCTTGAGATAGCCTGGGCATGTTTTTGGCCCACGATACTTACTCGCCTTTATGAACATGGATTCGAGTCAATAATACACTCCAATTACAGCACCAACTACCAATATATGGTTACTCAATGCCAAATTTCTTGCAGAAACATATAAATACCTTATAACTTCTTTCTCCTTATTTTATATCTAAGCTAGAATATAGCAACAATGAAAATTCTAGTGAATTAGATGTCAAGTGAAAACCGTTCTATATGAAGATTTTCTTGGCAATGCAAGACTTCCGTACTGGTGTAGGCAGGTGTGTATGTTTTGATAGTACTAGTTTTGTTCAATAATACACTCCAAGTACAAAAATATACTCCAAGTACAACACCAACTACCAATATATGGTTGCTCAATGCAAAATTTATTGCAGAAAGATGTATAAATACCTCATGCCTTCTCTTTCTTTTTACTTATATAATTATATTTAAGGTTATTATAGCTACAATGGAAATGATGATGAATTGGCAATGTGAAAATATTTCCATATGAAGATTGTTTTGGCAACGCAACAGACTTCCATATTGGTGTCCGCATGTGTGTATGTTTCGATAGTGTTCTCTTCGATTTATGTTGGAGTGAGCATGGGAGGTATCGGGAATTGGATATCGTGATTGTGATAACCAACTCGTACAGAGATGAAAACAAGAACTCTTGTTCAATCTAGGACCCCCCCTGAGTTGATCTAGTTGAATCAATCTTGTCCGAAAATAGACTCTAGAGATTGCTGCTGTGAAGGTATCAGTACTGCTGCATGCCCCCTCCGTCCCTCCCCTCCCTCGGATTCTATGATGTAAACCTTAGTTATGGCTAACTACTGTACTGTTTCAATTTTCGTGTTTGTAAGCTACACTTTTTGTTTTGCCTTTTATTATTTTTGGCTGCATAGGACCTTTTTATTTTCTCCTTTCTATTTTCGGTTGTCTGTTGTTAGTTCCGTGTCATTCTGCTGTTTGAGAAAAATCACGGTGTTTTGGTACTTCGATGCAGTTTGTAACTCAATTCTTGGCACGGTTGGATTTGTATCACGGTGTAAATGAATTGCATGTATTCTCCGAAAACGTAGAAATTTTCAATACGACTTCTCAGAGAACGTTGATTAGTTGTCCATTGGTCCGGAAGGTTTTTTTGCTCATGTGATGTGACTAATGTGAGATCTCAGTCTATATTAATTCTCTCGTGAGTAAGAGTTTGGCAGATAAACGTTTTGAATTTTTTATTTTATTTCTTTAATGTTATTTACATTAATCACTAACGTGAAAACTAGAAATAGACTCGGTACTTCCACTTGGTCGCAAATATATTTTCAACCATTCCTAAAAATCAATTTATCTAATGGATGGGCGTGGCAACGCGCGTCTAAATGAACTAGTGCTCTAATATGAGAGGAGCCAGAGTACACCGATTCTATGACATAGCAAAAGGCGTAGAATCGAGTTCCCCGCTTTGGAGCAGCAACCCTAAAAAACACTGTCCGTAGTAGTTAGATTTTTTGTTTTTTATAGAAAAATTTGGGCTTCATAGATACTACTGCAGGGTCAGATTGGGTGGGCTAGGCCCAGGTAGTAGTTTTGGGCTTAATAGAAGCTACCGTCCGTAATACTTCCTCCCGGTACCGGTAGGATTGCAGACACACACAAAAAATCACCTCCGAATCTCAAAAAAAAAAAAATCACCTCCGCACCGGCCGCCGCTTCCCGGCCGCTCGAGGCGAAACCCTCGCCGTCACGATGCTGCTCCGCTCCGGGCGGCGCGTCGCCACCGGGGAAGAAGCATCTCGTGCGGCCGTGTCGAGGAGAAGATGCAGGGCGAGGCCGGACCGCCTCGCCGGCATCCCGGAAGAGATCCTGCAGGAGATCCTGGTCCGCCTCCCGGCCAAGTCTGTGCTCCGCTGCCGCGCCGTCTGCCGCTCCTGGCGCTGCCTCGCCTCTGACCCCGCGTTCCTCCTCGATCACCACCGAAACCAGCCGGAGCTCCACCTAATCAACTCCTACCGAACCGTCGAGGGCGTCGATGTTTCGTTCCCCGCCCTCGACGCCGCCGTCCACCTACAGAGCGGCGAGCTCCGGCCAGTCTTCAAGTTCCCGGATCTCTTCTACTACCCCCTCACCGTCGATGCATCCTGCGACGGGCTATTTGTCGCCCGCAACTACATCTGCAATCCGGCCACGCGGCAGTGGGCGCCCCTTAGCCCGAACAAGAAGCTCTATGACATCAACCTCGTTGGCCTTTACCGGCACCAACCTTCAGGGGAGTACCGCGTGCTTTATTGGACACAGTCAAGCACCCCTTTTACCATGCCGATCCTCCCTCCGTATGTGCTCTGTCCAAATGAGTACCGCGTCCTCACCGTCGGAACCAGCGAATCGAGGATCGTCGATTGTCCGTTAACAAAGATGATTGGTGCGCTGGGACCAATAATCTGTGGCGCGCCCGTCCTTCTCAATGGCAGCCTGCACGTGCACTGGAAGATGCGGTCAAGTGTCCGCTACCACAAGATACTGGTGTTTGATACCGTGGCGGAGACGTTCCGGCACATGATCCCACCGGCTGTGAATCCGCGCCATGCTATGCATTTGCTTGACATGGGTGGAAAGCTAGCTGCGGCCATCAGCAAGGACGCCATGGCGATGAGCATCTTCGTGTTGCAGGACCAGCCGCAGCAAGATGTCTGGGCATTCCAGTACCGGATCAAACTGCCCGTGATGGATATCAGACGTTTCCAGGCAGAAAGTGATTGGTGCGCGAAGGTTGTCTCCGGGGAGGGAGACATGATTGTCAGCTGCTATGGCCAGCTGCTGCATTGTGACAAAGGGGGCAATTTAGTAGCCAACTTCAAGTTTGATGACGAAATACCCGTGGTCATTCCTCATAGGCTCAAAGAGAGTCTTATTCAGCATACATTTTTCCAGAAGAAAACGGAGAACTGATTTATGTCGACGTTCTCGAGATCTCAGTTGCGCCATCTTAACTGTAAGTAAGATTTTTTTGCTTATGTACAACAATCAATAAGTGAGACCATTTTGTCTATTATTTCTGATTTAGACTTGCCTGTATCATATCATTTCGGTAGAAACATGGTTTGGGTTCTCCATACCAGATCAAATCTCATTAGCTCACAGATATTGATTTCTCCGTGGTTACCTTTGAAATTTTGAAAACCCTTATAAACACTCTGATAATTGGTAACAGAAACATAATGGTCTTGAACCTCAGAAACTGCTTCGGAACTGAACAACTTAGCAACACAAGGGGCAAAACCAGATGTTCATGCAAAGTTGTACTTTGTTTCCGAAATTAGCTCCAGGCATAACAAGCTTGTAGTTGCTTTATTAATAGGTTGTTTATCTTCTTTAGCACTGTTACGATCGTTTTGCTTTGTTATGTCCTTTAGTTTCGTCGACCATACAGCAAATTGTCTCTGCCCCTGTCGTGGGGGTGCCATCAAGGCGTCATGCTGCCGCTTGGATCCTGCCATCCAGGGACACCATTATTAGACCTTAGGGATATATATGGATTTTCACTTGGGTTAAGGCCTTTAGTCTTACTTGATGCGTCCCTTAGCCTAGGTGTTGAACTGAGAAAATATTACAGTGCTCTAGTAACTTACATCCATCGATTTTTTTTCAGCACTGGAAACTTCTCTAATTATATAAGACAGGGTTGCCAAACATAAATTTATTTTCTTGGTGCTAAAATTTAATTTTCATGCCGCTTTGGTACTGCCATCCAGGGACACGTTGATTTGGCCCAAGGGCTCCATGAAGTTTTTCCTGGGTAGCCATTAGTCTCTCTTGGTGTGTCCCTTGGGCATTCGACTAAATAGTACAACAGTCAGTTAACGACTTATGTACACAGATGTTTTTTAGCATTGGATGCTTCCCTGTAAATACTCATAGTTTTGAAGTGCATCTTATGGATCGGTTAATATAATAGATAGGACATGACAAACAGAAATTTATTTCTAATGGTGCTAAAATAGTATGTCATGCTGGTAAAATTGATCCGTTTGGTATTGAGCTATTGCTGCTCCGGATGTAGTAAAGAAATAAATGATTCTTCTTATAAGCACAACCTGGATGGCTGGATGCAGTTTTTTTCTCAAAAAAAAAAATCCCAATTTTATCGTACTGGCCGAGTCATATCTCCAGTACAACCTGATTCGTTTTGTCGAGAATTCATACACATTTGGTACAGTTTGTTCGACAAGCACTAATATTTTTCTGATGGATTAAGCACACACTCGTTTCTGGTTAGAAATGTTTAACTTTATTCAAAACACAACTATATCTTCTTTTCCGCATCCAGAGTTTCAGAACCTGTTAGTTAATTTTCATATGCACTTTTATTTTGCGAAGATAACTTTAGCTATGTTAAATAGCATATGGAAGCTGTGTTATGTTCTTATTAGAACATATTTTTGGTTTTGTGTGTTTCTACACTTAGGCTCACCGCTATAACTCGCTTGGTTGTACTCTTTAGGTTACCACCTTCATAAGACCAACCTCCAAACATATTATGAATTTAGTAAATATGTTGATGTTAATCAATGTATATCTTGTCGTGGGTACCATCAAGTAGTCATAGTGGTGCCTGGTTCAGGATCCAGGGACACCTTGATTAGTCCCAAGGACTACAAGGATTTGTGCTTGGATTTGAGAACTTGGGCCTTGGATCCAACTGGTTACGTGCCTTAATGTATACTTGCTGGGTTTGGGCCCTTGGGATCAATTGCGCATGACGGTGCATTTGCGGCTTATGATGTTGCACTGGAAACTTCACTATGATAATATGCACTGCACATTATTGATTGATTCATACAAGTGCAAATGATATGACGGACATAATTTTATTTGTCATGGTGTTATTTTGCTGTTAAACTTGATCGTGTGAAATCTCAGTTCCTTATGTAGGAAAGGAAATGATGAATACTTATTAAAAGAACAATTTGGATACCAAATTGATTTTTGATTAAAACAACGAGCGATGATGTTTGTTCTCGCTGAGATACACATTCCCAATATAACCTGATTCATGTTGTTAGGAAACCTGGTACACATCTGGTATATGTTTTTGCATTGTTTTTCTTCTGATGGACTACCCAAATTTAATGTGTTCAGAGCTATGTTGAATAGCAGGGTGACTTCCGTCCGGGGAAAACATTCATAAAAGACATGGGCCCTCGGATGGCTTCTGTGCTCTCTGTAACGAACCTGACGATGCAGACCATCTTCAACTGTTCCCTTGCGCAGTTTATTTGGAGTGGTTGCCGGGATATGCTTGACGTTGCTTGGAACCCTAGTTCTTTTAGAGAATTTTTCGTGCTTTTCTCTGCTGTTCTGAGCAATGCTAAACGCATGATTTGGATCTTGTTTGCGGCCCAGAGTTGGATGCTCTGGACTGTTCGCAACAAATTTACAATTGAGTCAGTGTTCCCGAGACAACCTGCTGACCTTGTATACAAAATTCGACTTATCTTGCAGCAGTGGCGGCCGTTGCTAAAGGCTAAGGAGTTGGGGATGCTGGAGGTGACCTTGGAGCTGCTCAAGACCTTCTACACCAAGACTCACTCCCCTATCTAGCTTTATACTGCTGTTTTAGATGTTATCATTTGGTCTGTAAGCTTAACTTGCAGCTTTTGCTCGTTTCTCTGTTTGTAGTTGGTTATGTATCCGTGTTGGCTCCTGAACAATCGGCAGGGCTTTATTAATTTAAAGTCGGGCTGTCAAGCCTTTTATCTAAAAAGACTTTCTGTTTATCTGTTGTTTGTGGCAACATATAGGTCACTGGGTGCACTAGTCTCAGTAATATGCAGAGTAATTTTGATGGAGCAATTCCTTACTATTTTATTCTGAAGCTATTGATTAGTTGATGTCTACTTTGTTTCAGTTAATTTTTATTTATGTTTGAATACATGTTGAAGTTAGCACCGTTATACACAGATTATAATAGGTGTTATAGGAAGAATTGCTCCTCAGTGAAATTTCTTCTCCTTCCACTGTAAGTGTATGTTGCTTTAAGCTTACCCCGGCACAGATCCTAAGCTACTAATGGAGACCTATACGACCCAGCCGTGTACGACCTAGTGGTGGACCATATTCAGCACCGTACGATTCGATCAATTGGAAAACAAGCAAGTGCATAGCCGGGATTTGATTAACGGGTAAACCACGTGTACGATGGTCGACATGGTCCATCGCTGGGTCATATAGGATTTTTTCCCCTGATGAGTATATCTTCGTTAATGACTTACTCGGCAAGTCGTCAAGAACAGTCTGGCCGAGGATGTTCTCGATGATGATTGACTGTTGGGGTTCCGTCTAAAAGAGACGGACGTTAGTACTGATGGACATTATTAAAAAAATTACATCGCATACCAAAATATTTGTATTTTGGCCAAACTGTTTCAGCGGCCACATGAATTCAAGCCAAACTCAAACATAATACAAAAACCTTCAAATTCGTTAAACTTCGGTTCAATTATAGCAAAAGATAAGGGAAAACTTGCACCAATGGCCAAACCAAAAACCAAGTTAGGAATGGGCCTGAGCAATTGATTCGGCAACTCTTGGTGTGCACTACCGAGGTTAATAAACTTCTTAGGGAAAAAACAAGTATGGAGGTGGTGGTTTACCATAGTAAAAACAGGGGACATAATTGAGCGAGACAGATAGCTGTAGCGTAACCCCGACGACGTGATCCTTCTCCGGCGTATCTGGAGAAGAAGTGGGTAAGGAGGGAGGGGGTTTTAGTTGATAATGTCTTAGATGGAGGCGAACACGCCAAAGGAAATATACTTGTAACATGGTCGTAAATCCGCTTACCTCGATGAAGAAGGCCCTCCAGCGAGCATGGGTGTGATTTGGTTTCTGGATTGCGAGAGGAGAGAGATATATATGAAGTGGTGTTATAAGAATGGGATTAAATGCATGGATGTTGGCGCTAGTTGTGGTGGCGCAAAAAAAATTTAGGATGTTATTAATTAGTTTCCTTGCTACTAATCGGTGTAATTCCTATGCTGGCACTTTATATTTTACCTTTTTTTTCAAAAAGCATGGGATGCCTGCTTAACCTTCACACATCAAGAAAATGATGGATATGTTGTTTATGATGTGTGAGGGGGTAAGCAGTGGTGAACAACCAATTTTGTACTGAATGTTAGCAGGAGCGTTACTTGGATAAATAGGTTTAACATGTAGAATCAACAAAAACAAATGCGGATATCAACACGTATGGTTGCCTATCTATAAAATTGTTTACATTCAACCAACAAAAGGAGATAAAGGAAAGAAACACATGCTAAGCCCCGGTTGATGTTTGTGATGTCTAGTTTTCACCGTGCTGCGGTACACTAATATGCCACGACGTAACACTGAAATTGTAACAGTATGGGAAGACATGAACCCTGGCCAATAATAAGCTGTTAATTTTTTGGGCAGGCAGCCAGCTACACAACCATATTTGGCTTCTTCATAGGTTTATCAAGATCCATGCTAACTCTCTATTGCACGCCAACACTAGTTTCAAAATATTCACCAACACTAGTTTCAAGATCCATGCTAACTCTCTACTTGCCTACTAGCGTCCGAAATGGAAGAACGAAAAAATGGTAAAGTAGAGACTCAACCAAACCGAGCTAGGCAACAACATGAATGCAAATTCTTCGCCTCCAACACCCACCTATATATAGTACTTGGGATGCATTGTAATATTTCAAAACTTTGAAGTGGTAGGTGCGTTTTTAATGAGAAAACAGAGATGTATGGGTGTAAAATAGGATGTGGTAGGTGGGAGGAGTTCATGTGACTTTGTTCTGTACCATAGTTCCCATGGTACAAAATCTCCATGACATATGGTTTGAACTTCGTTCTTGGATTTCGCTCATAAGAAAACATGTGCTAGCTTAACTAGTCGAATTTCAGCTGATACAAGGGGCTAGCTAGCTAGCAAAGTTACCTTATCTCCGAATTATGTTGACTCGTCCGGATATGAAACCAACAATGAGCGAGATAAAGACAATGAAATATTTAGCGATCAGTTCAAAACACAGTGTTATTGTGAAGTGATTATGCTAATTCAAGCTTTGGATGTGGCCTAATTGATCAAATGTGTAAGCCGAAAATGGTGCATAATCGTTACAAACCCAAATATAAATTCATGGTATGAAATTATATTGAGATGCACCTTTCAAGGTTCCAAACTATTCTTATTTCATTCTTTTTAATATTACTAACACGCCGGTTATGATAAATCAAACTAGCAATACCAAGAAAATATTGAGAAATCTATCTTTCTCTCAGGTACCATGCATGTGTTCATACCCAGTACTACCTTGAGTCGACCCAAAAAAAACAAGTCAAGCTTAAGTGGTCAATTTCTATTACGAACATGGTCGATACTAAAGGAGTGGCATGTGAGGAGCAGGAAGTGTGAATTGAAAAAACAGAGAACAGTGAAGTCGTTAACTGAAGGTCTATAATGTGAAGGTGAGGACCCAAAGCAAGACGAAACCAAGACGTTTCACAAGAACCTGCAAACCGAATCTGAAGTTGGTTGGCACATACTGGACTAGCTGAAGCGTAATTGTTGTGTAACTGATTGTGTCAAAGGACATAACCTGGAAAGAATGCCTAATTTCATCTCTGTGATCTCTGCATCTCATCTATCTTGGTTCACCTACTCTGATCCCAGATTTCGAGGTCTACCCAGTGGATCCAGACACTAATTTCTACCTGAACTGGGTGTGAGAACTTGATCATAGTGTGTGTGTAATATATGAATTCCTAACAATTTTCTGGCCAATTCTCCTGGACAAATGAAAAATGCAGCCAAATAAGCTACTGCCATGTTTAAACCAGGCTGTATGAATCCACTTGCCAACTTAATTAGCTATATGCACTTACAGACTTGGCAACTTAGCCATGAAAACTTAAGTTTCACGTGAGGGGCGTAGCCTGTAGAACACAGGGGGAGAGTGCACCTCCAGGAAAAAATAAAAGGGAGGAGTGCGAAACTGCCTGTGCGAAGCTAGAAGCAGTGCGAACCAGAGCAATGCAGTAAATCCAGAGAGGGCTGCTCTACCAGCCGATGCATCCCGTGGTAGCATCGCCTCTGCCAACACCATTTAGCTGCTCACTGCCAGACAAATCACTATATGCGGAAATATGATGAAAGGAATTATTTGCAACTAGTTGCGGGTACCCGCAACTAGTTTTCAAAAATCGTACTTCCGAGTTTCCAAAAATCACGAAAAAAATCATGGACATGGATCATGTTGAATCTTTGATACCCAGAAAATTTCATCCAAAAATATGCTGACAAATGAAAGTTTGAATAGTGTCAGCATATTTTTGGATGAAATTTTCTGGGTGTGCAAGATTCAACATGGTCCATGTCCATGATTTTTTTCGCGATTTTTGGAAACTCGGAAGTATGATTTTTGGAAACTTTCCCGCAACTAGTTGCAAATTTGAGTTTTCTGAAATATATAGACGTATTTCAGAGTGTAGATTTCAACAGTCGCCGTTTGCCCGCTGTTCGCTGCTACCTGTCACTGCCACAGTCAAGCTCGCTGCTAGCAGTCACTGCCATAGTCAAGCGCAGCTTGCGTACCGTAGGACTCGTCGCCCGCAGCAGCCCCACAGCACGACTTAGTCTTGTGGCTTGCATGCAGTAGCAACTGAAATCGCTTTCACTGATCTCTAGGATCAGCCACTGTGTGAAACAACGTTGGGCACGACTCCCAGATGGTTTGCACTAGAGCGCGCCGTGATATCACGCCGAGCCTCCGTGGTAACATCCTAGATTAAATTAACTAGAGTTGTTGTTCGCATAAATGCACGTGTATGTTTCGTCCACCAGGATGTCAAATTCCCTATATCTCACTACGGGAAAATCACTCTTCGCGTGTGGCCAAAACACACGGCGAAGGCAGGAATTGGCCTCGGCGAACACTTCGCCGAGACCGGTACTCGGCAGAGCCGCCTCGGCGACGCCGCTTCGCCGAGAGCTTTCTGTCGGGGATGCATGGCGAACTCTTCGCCGAGACTTTAGACAAGACACCCGGCGAAGAAAAGGCCATCTGGATCGTCCCTTGTCAGATGGGCGTCAGGCGTGTGTCAGAACTGCGCTGAGTCAGGTGGTGAAGGCACTCGGCAAAGAAGGAACGCACAGATGACGCCACGTGTCCACCAACTGGGTGCTGGCGAACGTCTTCGCCGTGTGGTGCTTCGCCGAGCGCCGGACTTCGCCGAGTGGCCCCATCGCCGTGTGGCCTCTTCGCCGAGTGCCGGTCCCATACTTCGCTGAGAGCCGGTGCCCAACCTCGCCGTGAGTATGCTTCGCCGAGTGCCAAGCGTCGCCGGGAACGCACTATTCGCCGAGTGCCAGTTCATCTGAAGGGCTCGGCGAAGGGACCACACGGGTGACCATTTGGCACCACTTCGCCGAGCGCACCGCCCGGCAAAACGAAACATCTCGGCGAAGTGTGTTCCCAGGTGGCCATTTGGCACCATTTCGCCGAGTGTTTTACTCGGCAAAGCTGCATTGGTCGGCGAAGTGTCTTCCCAGGTGACCAAATGGCACCTGTAGCGCGTCTTCGCCGAGTGCCTTTCACGGCGAAGGCATGTTCGCCGAGTGCTTTACTCGGCGAAGATGCCATTTGGTCCAGATTTTCCCTGCTTTTTACGAATCACTGCATTTGCAAAAAACAGTATGCATATATATATTTCATCTGTAACACTGGATCACCCCCAGCACAACCAGAACATTAAAATGAGACACATATAACAAAATATAGCACAAATGGTCCAAAAGTTCACAAAACACAGACCACAAGTTCATAAGCACACAACACAAGTTTAAACATGTCCAAAATACATGGCACTAGTTCACAGCCAGCAGACCAATGCCACATATTCACTCGGGGTTGTTGGAGGCCGTTGGCGCCGATGATGGGCTTGCAGCTCCGCCTCCACCATTCCCTCCGTCTTGACCTCCACCATTCCCTCCGTCTTGAACATCCGTGGGAGTGTGGGATCCAGCCGATCGATGCTCCTATGAAGATTCACATTAGACAAGTAAGCAAACAAAAGATGAATTATTGCGTAGCTAGTCCCAAGAGCACTTACCAAGAGGAGTAGGGGGGCAACTAGTGGAGGAAGAGGAGGTAAAGGAGGAAGCGACGAATCCGCGGGCATCCTCTGCAAACCGAAGAGGAGGGTTAGTTCGCAAGGTTCAAGCACATGCTTTAGTTGAAAGAAAAAGTTAAAGCACTTACCGCCATAAGGGCCTAGAGGCATGCTTGTTGGTTTGACGTATGTGCATGCATTTGCTTGTTGTTCTCCTCTGCAGCCTGCGTCCTCGCCGTAGCCTCCGCCGCGAGATTCCTATTTCTCTCAACTTCAGCCTAGAGGATTGCAACCATGTAAAAGAAGCGGTCATGGCGATGCAAACATGTACAATAGTGGAAAAGATGGTTGAAAAACGACACGTGTACCTCCATTGCAGCCATGGCTTCAAGTCCGACCCTTGGGCAGCGCTCGATCTCGGGGGCTGAGCTCGTACGCCTAGCACGAATCTCGGCAAGTGGTCGGACGCCCGATGAATCGAAGGAAGCACCGCCAATATAAGGCCGGCCATTCAGCTTGCCTTGTCCCGCGAGCATAGCAACATTGGGGTCGAAAGGAGAGGTCAAAGGATCGGACGCCTCACCGTGGACCTCCTTGAACTTGGAGCAGTAGTTCTTATGTTGCTTCATCGCGGTGGTGGTGATCCACTGCTCTTCCAAGGGTTTAGCCGGATCCACCTTCTTTGGCCTCCGGGTCTCAACGAACACTTGCATCTTCGTCTTTTTCACTCCCTCCTTTAACTCCTACAATTCATTGACACCAAAAGGAAGCAAACAAGTGAGGTCAAAAGAAAAAAGAAAAATATTGTGGGACAGAAATAAAAACTTGAATGGAAAGGACAAAAATGATTTATTACCTTGTGTGCCACGAGGCCGTCGAGTGTGAGGGGGCTTTGACGGTGGACTCCGTGCTCGCCTACCATCAGACGCCGGCCCCGTGCCGACTTGTTTTGCGCCTTGAACCCATCTGACACCCACTTGTCTACAATCTTCTTGTAGCAAGGCTTATGGGCGGCTAGCCATTGAGGAATCACCTATTTAACACAAGAAAGGTCCATATGAGTAGAACTATTCATCAGTCATGTGGAGAATAGTAGGAAAATATATGTGGTTACCTTCAAGTACTGGGCTTTCGACAGGTGTACGGGCCTAGCGTCCTCTTTGGTGATTGTCCTTTGCATATACTCTGCATAGAACTGGACAACAGCGGAAATACGGGCCTCGTAAAACTGGTCGGGATGAGCTTCTTCACCATCTTAATTAGCACCTTTGTAGCCGCCTCATCTTTACCTTCACCATCGACGAGTGTGAAAAAGTCCTACAAACATTGAGCATAGGACAAAGGGGTTACCACGACGAAATCCAAACTCTTGGTATTAAGTAGTAAAGTTATAGAAATTACTAACCCAGAACTCGTTGATCAGCCGCATGCCGAGGTGGCCGTGGACGGAGTCGTGAACCATCGTGAAGTGGTTCCAAGACCAAGCAGGCCCCCTTTCACCAGTGGCGATTCCATCCTTCTTGAAGTCGATCAATCCAGGGTAGAGATTCTTGATAAGAAGGCCAAGGACGCCTGAAGGTAAGCGTTCCCACTTTGGGCCCACCCACTTGAATGACCTGCACATACCAAAAACATAAGTTAGATGCTTGTGATGAAAAGGTAACTAAAGTAGAAGGTAACAACATTTTAAACCACCACTTACACATCTGAGGTGACATCAAGTAAGCCATGTGACTTGCGTTGTGGAAAGCTCGAAGGCCCTCGCAAGTACACCTTACCCTCGCGCACTTCGCCGAGCAATCTAGTGTATGATCTGTCAAGAGATCCTCATCCGCCACGGCATCCTCATCCTCATCCTCCTCACTCTCCTCACGCCGCTCCTCCTCCTCCTCCTCTGACACCTCCGAGAGCCGCTCGTGGTAGTCATCCTCACTAGGCACCGCATCCTCCTCCACCAAGGGCTCCTCGGGCAACTCCTCCTCCTCTGACTCGGAAGACGAAACCGAGGGCAGATGACTACTCAAGCGAGAAGGAGGGTGCCTACCCCGGGGTGCCTTGGTGGGTCTACCACGCCGTGCGGAAGTCTCCTCCGTAGCTGCCCGGTCACGCTTTCTTCCAATGAGCACGGGAGTCCCTTCAGCACCCTTCTTGAAGCCGGTGACACCTCGGAGTCTCGAGATGTCTCTAACAACCTCCCACCACACTCTAATGCATCTTATGTGACACCTCCAAGGTTTTGGTGTGGTTCCGACACCCCGAAGACCCTGCTTCCGTCGAACCCCCCCCCCCCCCCCAGATTTGACCGGAAGTCAACTGTGTCGTCTACCCCTCCCACGGGCGTCGAAATGGGGTAGCTCCGAGGACTTTTATACTTGGTTGTGCTAGTATAGGTTATATGAACATTTGGAACCAAGTTTGGCCCCATGGTTTCACATGATTCCATCCGTTGCACGCGAAATGGGAGTTTCCACCTAGAAGACCAGAACCTTCGAGGGAGATAAGTGCGGTGTGTGAAGCAGGTCACACCTCGGAGTCTCGAGATGTCTCTAACAACCTCCCACCACACTCTAATGCATCTTATGTGACACCTCCTAGGTTTTGGTGTGGTTCCGACACCCCAAAGACCCCGCTTTCGTCGAAACCCCCACCCCCCCCCCAGATTTGACCGGAAGTCAACCGTGTCGTCTACCCCTCCCACGGGAGTCGAAATGGGGTAGCTCCGAGGACTTTTATACTTGGTTGTGCTATTATGGGTTATATGAACATTTGGAACCAAGTTTGGCCCCATGGTTTCACATGATTCCATCCGTTGCACGCGAAATGGGAGTTTCCACCTAGAAGACCAGAACCTTCGAGGGAGATAAGTGCGGTGTGTGAAGCCGGTCACACCTCGGAGTATCGAGATGTCTCTAACAACCTCCCACCACACTCTAATGCATCTTATGTGACACCTCCTAGGTTTTGGTGTGGTTCCGACACCCCGAAGACCCGCTTCCGTCGAACCCCCCCCCCCCCCCCACCCCCCAGATTTGACCGGAAGTCAACCGTGTCGTCTACCGCTCCCACGGGCGTCGAAATGGGGTAGCTCCGAGGACTTTTATACTTGGTTGTGCTAGTATAGGTTATATGAACATTTGGAACCCAGTTTGGCCCCATGGTTTCACATGATTCCATCTGTTGCACGTGAAATGGGAGTTTCCACCTAGAAGACCAGAACCTTCGAGGGAGATAAGTGCGGTGTGTGAAGCCGGTCACACCTCGGAGTCTCGAGATGTCTCTAACAACCTCCCACCACACTCTAATGCATCTTATGTGACACCTCCTAGGTTTTGGTGTGGTTCCGACACCTCGAAGACCCCGCTTCCGTCGAACCCCCCCCCCCCCAGATTTGACCGGAAGTCAACCGTGTCGTCTACCCCTCCCACGGGCATCGAAATGGGGTAGCTCCGAGGACTTTTATACTTGGTTGTGCTAGTATGGGTTATATGAACATTTGGAACGCAGTTTGGCCCCATGGTTTCACATGATTCCATCCGTTGCACGCGAAATGGGAGTTTCCACCTAGAAGACCAGAACCTTCGAGAGAGATAAGTGCGGTGTGTGAAGCCGGTCACACCTCGGAGTCTCGAGATGTCTCTAACAACCTCCCACCAGACTCTAATGCATCTTATGTGACACCTCCTAGGTTTTGGTGTGGTTCTGACACCTCGAAGACCCCGCTTCCGTCGAAACCCCCCCCCCCCCAGATTTGACCGGAAGTCAACCGTGTCGTCTACCCCTCCCACGGGCGTCGAAATGGGGTAGCTCCGAGGAATTTTATACTTGGTTGTGCTAGTATGGGTTATATGAACATTTGGAACCCAGTTTGGCCCCATGGTTTCACATGATTCCATCCGTTGTACGCGAAATGGGAGTTTCCACCTAGAAGACCAGAACCTTCGAGGGAGATAAGTGCGGTGTGTGAAGCCGGTCACACCTCGGAGTATCGAGATGTCTCTAACAACCTCCCACCACACTCTAATGCATCTTATGTGACACCTCCTAGGTTTTGGTGTGGTTCCGACACCCCGAAGACCCGCTTCCGTCGAACCCCCCCCCCCCCCAGATTTGACCGGAAGTCAACCGTGTCGTCTACCCCTCCCACGGGCGTCGAAATGGGGTAGCTCCGAGGACTTTTATACTTGGTTGTGCTAGTATAAGTTATATGAACATTTGGAACCCAGTTTGGCCCCATGGTTTCACATGATTCCATCCGTTGCACGCGAAATGGGAGTTTCCACCTAGAAGACCAGAACCTTCGAGGGAGATAAGTGCGGTGTGTGAAGCCGGTCACACCTCGGAGTCTCGAGATGTCTCTAACAACCTCCCACCACACTCTAATGCATCTTATGTGACACCTCATAGGTTTTGGTGTGGTTCCGACACCTCGAAGACCCCGCTTCCGTCGAACCCCCCCCCCCCACCCCCAGATTTGACCGGAAGTCAACCGTGTCGTCTACCCCTCCCACGGGCATCGAAATGGGGTAGCTCCGAGGACTTTTATACTTGGTTGTGCTAGTATGGGTTATATGAACATTTGGAACGCAGTTTGGCCCCATGGTTTCACATGATTCCATCCGTTGCACGCGAAATGGGAGTTTCCACCTAGAAGACCAGAACCTTCGAGAGAGATAAGTGCGGTGTGTGAAGCCGGTCACACCTCGGAGTCTCGAGATGTCTCTAACAACCTCCCACCAGACTCTAATGCATCTTATGTGACACCTCCTAGGTTTTGGTGTGGTTCTGACACCTCGAAGACCCCGCTTCCGTCGAAACCCCCCCCAGATTTGACCGGAAGTCAACCGTGTCGTCTACCCCTCCCACGGGCGTCGAAATGGGGTAGCTCCGAGGAATTTTATACTTGGTTGTGCTAGTATGGGTTATATGAACATTTGGAACCCAGTTTGGCCCCATGGTTTCACATGATTCCATCCGTTGCACGCGAAATGGGAGTTTCCACCTAGAAGACCAGAACCTTCGAGGGAGATAAGTGCGGTGTGTGAAGCCGGTCACACCTCGGAGTCTCGAGATGTCTCTAACAACCTCCCACCACACTATAATGCATCTTATGTGACACCTCCTAGGTTTTGGTGTGGTTCCGACACCCCGAAGACCCCGCTTCCGTCGAACCCCCCCCCCCCCAGATTTGACCGTAAGTCAACCGTGTCGTCTACCCCTCCCACGGGCGTCGAAATGGGGTAGCTCCGAGGACTTTTATACTTGGTTGTTCTAGTATGGGTTATATGAACATTTGGAACCCAGTTTGTCCCCATGGTTTCACATGATTCCATCCGTTGCACGCGAAATGGGAGTTTCCACCTAGAAGATCAGAACCTTCGAGGGAGATAAGTGCAGTGTGTGAAGCCGGTCACACCTCGGAGTCTCGAGATGTCTCTAACAACCTCCCACCACACTCTAATGCATCTTATGTGACACCTCCTAGGTTTTGGTGTGGTTCCGACACCCCGAAGACCCCGCTTCCGTCGAAACCCCCCCAGATTTGACCGAAAGTCAACCGTGCCGTCTACCCCTCCCACGGGCGTCGAAATGGGGTAGCTCCGAGGACTTTTATACTTGGTTGTGCTAGTATAGGTTATATGAACATTTGGAACCCAGTGTGTGAAGTCGGTGTGTGTGAAGTCGGTCACACCTCGGAGTCTTGAGATATCACTGTGAGTTTTATTTTCTTTTCCCTTAATTAATTGTCTTACAACAGGTGAATCACGCGTGGTAGGTGGCTGTCGGTGGAGTGGATAAGATCACATATTCCGTGTATGTGGTGAAAAGAATACATTTAATTAAAAAACACACACATTTAATCTCGAAGACATATTTGATTTCACGTTAACACATAACGAGCACATTCTGGAACCGCCGATACATAATTGACTAACAAACAAATAAACATGTAGAACAAATTACACAATCACGAACAACTAACAGATTAATTAAAATCTACGATCTTCTCATCAAATATCTTCTCCTCCGGCCGATCCCATGCCAGATGGACCTCCGAAGCAGTGGCCTCCCGTCCTGAAGAACGGACCCGGGTCGACGACCTGCTCCACATGGATTCGGATAGTATGAACCAGTGACGGTTTCATCGTGGTTGAGTAGGGGGCGTCAAACTCAGACGGTGGAAGCTCAGGCTCTGGCACCTCCACATCGTAGTCGGTAGGAACTTCTGATGGATTCTTCATCCACGCCATCACACTCAGGTACCAGCTGTCCTCCGGCTTGAGCATTTCCACAAGCTGCCCACCTAGCATGTTGATGAACTGGTTCATGGCTTGGGGCTCCCACACCTCCCGTGGGAACCTCTCAAACCTCAGCTTCGTTAAGTACGACAGCTCCGATGGCCGCCCTCCGTGCCCACGATGCCAGCGGCTCATCGTGAGCGTCTCCCCATTGACGGCGAGGCCGGGGGAGGCATGGAGGACGCGAGTGCAGTCCTCGCTGAAGCGGAAGCGCACGAAGAAGTCGAATGGTGGCGCGCAAACCTCCACCTTGACGTTGCGGCGGTTCACACCGCACTGCACCACCACCGCCCCCACGACCGTCTCCGGCGACACCGGTGGTCGGCTACCTCCCACCGTCGCCATCAGTGCGCGCCCGCTCCACTTCTCCTCCAGCTTGACCATGCGGGAGTGCGAGACAACACACAGTGCCCGCGCTCAGAGTCTTCAAGCTCGCTCCACATCCTTCTCCTGAGACTATCTACGACGGTCGGGTAAATATTGCAATGGGCGAATTTGTGTGTAAAAGATCAGTGGCTGGGGGGGTCTTTTATAGCCTTCCCACCAGCTATCCCGCCCAAAAATTCCCGCCAAAAAAAAAACCGTCAAAATTTCCCGCCGAAAATTTTACCACCCAAAAAATTTGCATGTCGTGTAATAAACAAGATAAAATACTTTGCGACTAAACACATCGATGAACAAATCATACGGTTTCCCCGACCTACAGTCCCACACTGGCTACGATATCACATGCAGTGTGGGACTGAGCTCGGGAATCCGGATGATTTGTGTTGAACGACACGAATTAAACTGAAAAACAAGTTGTGTTGAATATCTAAATATAGCTGAAACAAAACACACGGTTTCCCCTAGCTGCAGCCCTACAGTGATTCACGGTCGAATGCCATTGCATTCACTGTAGGACGTAGCTAGGGAACCTGAATGTTTTGTGTTTGAGCACAAGGCTAGAATGAGTGAGTAACATGTCTGAGATGTGGCCTATTTATAGGCTTCATTAGGAATGAGAACTGGCGCCAAAACAGCACGGGCCGGAGAGGCGGAAGAGCGGGAAAAAACACACTTCGCCGAGAGAAACACTCGGCGCAACAGAACACTCGGCGAAGAACTGGCGCGTACTGAAATTTTGTTCCCGCCCACCTTCTTTGCCGAGATACATGCTCGGCGAAGACGCCAACCCGGCGAAGAAATGGCGCGTCGCCAAATTTCATTTCCCGCCCTGTTCTTTGCCGAGTGCTAGCCACCGACAAACTCAGCAAAGAGCCTCCAATTTGTGCGGCAAACAAAATTAATTTCACGTGCGTTCTTCGCCGAGTGTCGGCCACCGACACACTCGGCAAAGATGCGGTGAAAAAGGCGGCAAATCCAAATAATTTCCCGCGCCTTCTTTGTCGAACGCGGCACTCGGCAAAGAAATGTCCAAATATTTTATTGTTTTCGCTTAACTCTTCGCCGAGCGCGACACTCGGCGAAGGAAGCAACGTCACGGCGCCCGTGGGACCGACTGTCAGGTGCCACGTGGCCGTCCTTTTCGCCGCGACGTGAGCGTTGCCGAGTGTATTATTTGGTTGTTGCCGAGAACAACTTCGTCGCCGAGTGCTGGCTTCGAGTTTTCCCGGCGAAGTGCGTGTTCGCCGAGTGGTCGTCGCGGCGACGAGTGTTCTTTGTCCTGCTTCGGCGTAGGCCATTTCGCCGAGGTCTCCCCGTGTTTTAGCTCTCGGCAAAGCCGCGACCACTCGGCAGAGAGCGATTTTCCAGTAGTGTCTCCCATGCTCACTCCAACATAAATCGAAACTAATACTACCAAAACATACAGAACTTTGCACACCAGTATGGAAATCTCTTGCATTGCCTGGAAAATCTTCATATAGAACGCTTTTCACTTGACAAATAATTCACTAGAATTTTCATTATAGCTATATTATAACTTAGATATAAAATAAGGAGAAAGGAGAAGTTATAAGGTATTTATAGATGTTTCTGCAAGAAATTTGGCATTGAGTAACCATATATTGGTAGTTGGTGCTGTAATATGAGTGTTTTATTGACTCAAATCCATGTTCATAAAGGCGAGTAAGTACCGCGGGCCTAAATATACCCAGGGCCATCTCAAGAAATACTGGACCCGAAGTAAGAAGTGTAAATTGAACCCTAAATTTGCAACAGTTGAGTAACTGATAGTCTATTGCCTTGGCTGAAGCTGACATGGAAGTTGCTACACACGGGGGGCGGGGGCAAAGCACACCTAAACATAGGCAATACCAATGTACTTTATTTCCTGCAAGCAAATGGAAGAAAATGAGTCTGAAACGCAATAGATAAATTAGTAAACTGAACTTAGATCGTGTACATTAAGAGATTAAGACCTGTGCTGGGGGCTGGGGCAAGCTTAAACAACATGCACATACTACTATAATGGAAGGCATTTTTACTTTGGCTGCAGTACCAAATGTACAAATAACAACTATTATATTTTGTGTATACTTCTTTCCTCAAGTAATTATACCAATTTCATATAAAATATTGGAAATGATATACATGCTATTAGCATAAAAAAGAATAATTTCTTCATTTGGTTCAAGTCATAACAAGACAAGAGATATCGAATATAATTTGTCTCGTGATTCTAGAGTCATGTGATTCTAGCGTCATTAATTCGGTTAATCTCAATCGAGAACAGAGCAATCAATATTGTTTGTGTCGGGATTCTAACATCCTTAATTCGGTTCAGATCAAATAGACACTAGATTTGTGCCGGGATTGTAACTATAGAAATTTGGGTCAGGTCAAACGAGATGAGATCGACCTATATATACTGTTTGTGTCGGGATTCTAATCTCATTAATATGGTTCAGATCAAACCAGAGCAGAGCTGTCGAGTATCGACATTGCTTGTGTAGGTATTCTAACTTGATTAGTTTTGGTTCAGCTCAAGCGAGAAAGAAGCTATCTTGATTGTCTGTGTCGACATTATAATAGTATTATTTCAGTTCCGGTCAAACGAGACAAGAGCAATCGAGCTTACTTGCGTCGGGATTCTGTACGGGGCAGGAGAGCGCCTATATGTTATCTTTGCGTCAACAGGCATAGCTTCGACACTAACGCATGGAGATGTCGGCGGTGACGGTAGCGGATGTGAGGAGGGCGCAGCGCGCGGAAGGCCCGGCGACGGTGTTGTCCATCGGCACAGCAACGCCAGAGAACTGCGTGTACCAGGAGGACTACGCGGACTACTACTTCCGGGTTACCAAGAGCGAGCACCTCGTCGATCTCAAGGAGAAGTTCAAGCGGATTTGTAAGTAGTTCTACTCGGACGTACATTCTTGATCAATGCTTGCCAAAGAGCTCTTACTAGCTAGGTAGCCCTCTGACTGAATATTTGAAGGAGAACCCGTCAGTGATCTCTGCCATTCTATAGTTGCTTTACCAAGTTGTTTAACTTGTATTTTACACGAATGTACTGATGAAACGGTCACGCTCCCATGTCCCATTTCATTCTCTTCAGTTCCAGCACCAACAACGTCCTAGCTTCTAAACGCGTTCTGTAGTTCTTCATCTTTCTCTCGGTTCATCTCAGTTCTGCATCTACTCTACCCTCTCTCCTCCACCACTGAAGATATGTCCCAGTATCCACCATTAAAGAGTGAAATGGTTTTACGTTGTATATATGTGCATTGTGTCTGTACCATGTTCATTTTAGAACCTTTTTTCAATATTTACATGTGTTTTCAATGACCTTGTGTATATATGAGCACTTGATCTTGAGCACACCTAAAGGTTAACATAACTAATTAGCCCACGAATCAATGACTATATAAGACATAGACGATGTAATACGACACTTTTGACATCAAAGGTTTGTGCTTGCAGGCGACAAGTCGATGATCCGGAAGAGGTACATGCACCTGACAGAAGAGATCATTGAGGAGAACCCAAACATTTGTGCGTTCATGGCGCCATCATTGAACGCGCGCCAGGACATCCTAGTTTCCGAGATCCCGAAGCTAGGCAAGGCAGCGGCGGCAAAGGCGATCAAAGAGTGGGGCCAACCAATGTCAAGGATCACTCACCTAGTATTCTGCACAACCTCTGGGGTGGACATGCCTGGCGCCGACTACCAGCTGATCAAAATGCTCGGCCTCAGCCCGTCGGTGAGGCGCATCATGCTGTACCAGCAGGGATGCTTTGCTGGCGGCACGGTGCTCCGCGTGGCCAAGGACCTCGCGGAGAACAACCGTGGCTCACGTGTCTTGGTTGTCTGCTCGGAGATAACCACTCTCATATTTCGTGGGCCCTCACTCACCAACGTCGACTCAATGGTTGGGCAGGCGCTCATCGGTGATGGCGCTGCTGCAGTAGTCGTCGGTGCTGACCCCGACATTCCTATGGAGAGGCCATTGTTCGAGCTTGTTTCGGCGAGTCAGACCATACTCCCCGACTCGGAGGGCTTCATTGAAGGACATCTTCGGGAGGAGGGGCTCATCCTCCAACTTCATACGGATGTGGCCATGGCTATATCAAACAACATCGAGACCGCACTGGAGGGTGCATTCGGGCCGTTGGGCATCAATGACTGGAACTCCATCTTCTGGGTGGCTCATCCAGGCGGGCCGGCGATCCTAGATACGGTGGAGGCCAAGGCCAAGCTCGACAAGAAGCATATGCGAGCCTCCCGCCACATCCTCGCAGAGTATGGCAACATGTCCAGCGCGTGTGTCTTCTTCATCCTTGACGAGATCCGTAGGCGCTCCTCCGACGAAGGCCACGCCACTACCGGCGAGGGCATGGACTGGGGCGTGCTGTTTGGTTTCGGCCCTGGCCTCACCGTCGAGACCGTCGTCCTCCATAGCGTCCCCATCGCCACACCATGAGGCCAATATCAATTAGCATGGCGTATATGTTCTTCCTTTATCCGTCAGCATACGGTTGTGTTTGGCGTTTGGCGTTTCAGTGTGTCCTGACTGCCTTTATTGTTGGTGTTTTGGAATATGTACGTGTCGCTGATTAAGGGAAGTGTCCTGTGTGCCACACTTGGTGTTTAAATGGTTAAATGGGCATTAACCGTGCCTGCTGGACGGCGGCATAGTGCTCTGAACTATGGACTTGGGTAGTGAACAGCTCAAATGGTATGAACAAATGTCATGACATGAACAAATGTTATGTTCAACAACAATACAATGTTATGGCATGAATAACAAATCTAATTTCATAATATTGAAATATGGGTACCATCTATAGTTGTTTCATATCTTTTAATTTCACCAATACGTCATCCATTTTCTTGCTATGAAGTTCGGATAGTTTCATGTAGGACGACTACTATTTCGATAATGTGGCGCAGCCGTTGGGATTGGTTTGATTACTTAATGAGAAAAGGTAGCAATAGGGTTAGTGCCCTTCTTTGTGAAGACATTAAAACTCACATCCATAGACAAATGTGACGTGATTTTTTTTGAAGCGCAGAGCAGTAGGGGAAACCCCTACTGCTCCATTTTCTATTACCAATCCACATATTTACATGGTACATGCTCTCAGATAGTTCATAATGTATCTAGCCAGGATTGCATGCCATCCTTGAGACTAGGTCTGGCTCTATGCATGGATAAAGATAGGAAGGATTTAAATCTAACAACACATCTGTCTACAGATGGTATTATTCCTCTAAAGATGTCATCGTTTCTTTGTTCCCATATGCTTCAGCATCCAGTAATCAAAATTTCCATCAAGAAGTTAATGGAGTATCTTTCTTTTGCTTCCTGAATCATCTCATGAATGTCAAAATCAGTGTTCCATTTGAATCCCAATGCCCACCAAAAGCTCTGACTGAAGCTGCATTCAAAGAATAGGTGCAGTAGTGTTTCTTCAGGACATGTATCACAGAGAACACAGTCCGAGAATTCCACATAGAAGTTCTTTTTCTTCATCATTTATTTGGTATTTAATCTGCCATATAATAATAGCCAAGCAAAGAACTTATGCCTCGGTAAGCAGCAGGTCTTCCAAATATCCAAAATTGTTTGCTGAGGTTGATGTTCACCCATGATTGCTCGGTAAATTTTTCTTGTTGAGTATCTCGTGTCAGATCCTGTTATAATCCATTTATAGCCTTTTGAACAACCAGAGATCATCAAATATTTGACTTAGGATGAATCTAAAATTATTGGCTGTCGAATATTTTTATATAGGCACAATACTTGATCATGTTTGCCATTGGGCTTTTATCGACTCAAATTCAGCTTCAAGGATTTAAGTTAATTGGCACTACTCTTCGGTTGGTTGTCAATATGTACTGAATACAAACCCTCCTCCTCGAATTGATTGGCAACTTTCTTTTTTTTTTGAAACGAAGATAAAAGCTTTTTGTTTTTATATTCTTTTTGTTAATGGATGTGTTTGTATTCATATGTGTGTGTGAACATGTCGATTACGTCAATGGAAACCCACTGGCCATTACAGTGCTTGTCAGAATGTTTAGATCTGCCCCAAGTCGTTGAAGTCAAACATCCTGATCCATCCAGTCCACTTAACATTAATTTCTTTACGCACATCACGCACGCAAACGGCAGCAGGAGCATTCGTTGATCTTATTCTTATCTTCTACCTCTCCGGCAAACGACAGTATAAAACTGTTTGTAGTAGTGAGACATGAGTACATGACTTTGCTTAGTGGAACCGGTTCAATCAAGAAAAGGGTCGCTTGTGACATTTGCATCAGCAGCTCTTATCTCCTCTTTTTTTTTTGGACAAAGAGTATATATTAATATCGTGGAGATATCAATTACACTCAGCCTCTGCAACAACGCAATAACCTAGGGTATGAAGACGAAGGCGGAACGAGGCCCTGCGACGGAGGCGAGCTTGCAAAGCTTGCAGAAGCCTGCCAGATGGGGCGGCAAGATGGAGCTCGACAAAACCTTGATTCCGTCGGCAAAGGGGCCTGATTGCAGCAGGAAGGAGAGAGCACGAGGAGGGGATCCTGGATGAGGCGGAGGTGGTCGGAGCTAGCAGATCAAAGCGGAGGCCGCCGTATGCTCACCCGGCGATGACGCGGTCACGAGAGCTGCATACCTTAGTTTCAACACTCACGAGTTAATGAAGAGACAGATAGAGAACAGAGATTAAGTGGGCAGCATGGGCAATTACCCTCCCCGTACCCAAATTGAATGGGTATTTTTTGTCAGGTGTACAAACGGAGGAGATCTTGCTCTTGCTTTTGTGTGGCCTCAGCCCTCAAGTGTAGACCGATCGTTACAGACACGTTGGTTCCAGTTTTCCAAAATCGTGGCAGGTAGCATTTTTTTTCAGTGAACTAGCAGACTCATTACGCGTAGCAGTGAGCTGTATAGATTAACATGTGTCTTGTCGTACAGTGATATGCTCAGATTTTTAACTGCAATGAGCATGTTTCCATGAGCCAACAACACAACTACAACACCAACGACAACTGTATATCATAATGTCCCTGCAGTACCAAATTTCTTACAGTAGTCTATATAAGCCCCTCCAGTCTTATACATTCATGTTCCTTCACGTCTTCGCCATAAAACGTCCAACTCTGATAGAAAAGCAGAGCAAATAGCTGCATGAAGAGCTAGATCCTTGATGATTTTGGCAATGCACAATACTTTCTAATTTTTGTGCTGGTGTGCTTCCAAAAAAGTTAATGTCCATTTACGTTGTAATGAGCATGGAAGGAATTGGGAATAGGAAATCTAGCCACTGAGGAGTAAGTTGTGTTTGCGAACCTTTTTTTGCAAAACCGAAGTATCGCAAAACCAGAGTATTTCAATGCCAGGCAAACAAATACTTCAGTTTCTTGAAACCACGGTTTGTCTCAGTGTTAGCAAAACTGCGGGGCGTTTGGCAAGTTCTGCTTTGGTGTAGTTTTAGCAAAGACTAGCTACTAAATCTCACCCTAGGATTCTCTGTACGTACTAACATGATGCTCACAAACCGTACATGCAGGGCTAGAAAATAAGAACAGCTAGCTAGAAGGAACAACGGCTTACCATGATTTGCCATGCTTCGCCACAAAGATATGAATCTGACGATGTGGTTATTGATTGATTGTACATGGCAGGCTGAGTGAGCTTCACACTCTCAATGCTCAGAGAAATAAACTATCTTCTGGAGAAGGACCTCGTACGTGATAAACTAAAGCAGCTCGAAATCGCGCGGCAAGCCGGCAAGGGATGCAAGGCTGCAGCCCCATCCCGTGTCTCCTCAATGGCTGCGTCTCGTCACGCGAAGAAATGGCCGAGATCGTGATCTCCACCTTCCCTGTCGAGACAAGGTAGCACTAGCACCGCCGGCCGGTCGCGGGATAACCATAAGGAGCTGATGGATATCGCCATGTGTACCAAGCCATGACGCGAGCGTTCTCCGTTTTGGAAAAAATAGGCCGGAAGCTCTTTTTTGTAATACTCAAAAAAAAAATACAGTGTCGAGAATACTACAGTTTATCAGACTGCAGTTTTTATTGTATCCAAACACCTCAGATAATTGAAAGTTCAGTTTTTCCAAATACTTTAGTATTTTAAGAATACTTTGAAAATATTGTCTTCTAATTAATAAAAGAGTTTTTTCGGGAGAAATCCTTGTTGGTTCGTCCGACACCGACGCGGTGCGGCCTTCGGGTGGCATCTTTCCTTCCTGAAGGGGCGTCGTGCCTACCCTTCAGCCGCTTCCCTATGTGCCAGGGGAAACCCTATGACTAGTGTGTTGGTCCGGCAGCAGCGTGGCTTTTCTTCTTGAAGGTGCTGCTTGGTACTCGTCGATTTGGTGCTAGGAGCGTGATGGTACATCATCGGAGAGGGCGCAACGGTTGCGGGTCCTCGGTGATTAGTCAATCCGCCTATGTCGTCTTTTCTTTCTTCTTTTCCTTCCTTTGGGTGCTTGTTGGTTGTCGTCCCAGCTGTGTCTCTCGTTGGTTGTATCGGGTGGTTGCTATATTAATATAGGTGGTCTACGGCCTATTTCGTCCAATTAATAAAAGAGAAAGAAACATGTATGTGAATGATAGAATATAGATAAATTTACTAAAAATAGTACTATCTCTGTTCCAAATTAAGTTTTTGTGTGTACCACTCTATTCTAACATAAAATTGTCTCATTATGTTTTTCTGAATCCGTGTGGAGTGCGCCGCGTGAACCTTTCTATAGTATGCTCTAAGACTCTTTAACCCACCACGGTCCCTGTGGTTCTTAGTGGCTTTCATGCACATGTACATGCTCTCATCATAAGCATTATAGTTACAACACCAACTACCACCAAATGGCTTTCTATAGTCAATGTGAATTTTTTTACATAAAATCTATTTTTTTTTTTAGAATTGAGGAGCTCCGCTCCCAATTTCATTAAGCAATGAAACCAATAATACATCATTTCTGGACCTGCTTCAGGTTCCTTTCCATACACACTTCCCCAAACCTACCAGACTACCCAAACCAAACGATCTCACAGCCAACTAAAACTCATTACTCTAGGATCAACACATCATAACGCTCCTAAACTTCACAACTGGAAGTTTGAAGACAAAACAGTTTCAAGACTTATTACAAACCGTACAACTAATTTTCAAGACAACACCGGCTACAGTTCTATTTTCCTGGAGCTTTTTTGTTCGGCAACCTTCTTCTTTTGATCACCCCTGGCACTCCCCTCCTCACTGTTCATCCTGTGTTTTCACCCAGCGATCCTGTGTATGAGAAGCACCGATGAAGTAGCTATGTGGAAACCTCGTCACATGAATATCTTCCACAATGCGTTACGATATTTATTTATTTGTCTATATGTTAGAATGAATGAGCATGAGAGGTACCGGGAGTTTGTCATGACCGTACTAGAGAAAAATCATAGCTGTACTAGAGATGGGCTTTTGATGGACATGGGCCATAGGCCAGCCAGAGTGAACTGGCGACCTGGCTTGGTGGTTACAAGAGAGCAGCAGCAGCTACAAATGAGGCATCGAACAGAAACGAACTGAACCCGTCTCCTTCCTCTGTCCTTCTCCTGTTCTCTTTGGATCTTCTTCTTTTCATGATGCAGCTGCTCTCCACAATCAGTCTGTATCCACCTTGCGTCTCAGCGATTACCAGTAACCGGCGGCAACAGGGATCAGCATTTGATATCCCAATCAACTAACCAAAGGAGACATGATGGTACAAAAACTGGAGGTTATTCTGATTTTCACCTTCTAATGATTGTCGATGATACATAACAACCCTGATGTTCTCGTCGTTCAGTCATGATGGTTCCAGTGTGCCAAAATGAACTAGCGGACTAAGTGGCATTACGTGTGGCTGTGAACTGTGTAGATATAGCAGTGTCATGTCCAGTTAGCTAAGGCGTGCAATGATATTCAGAGTTTTAACTGTAACCTTGGATGGAAACAATGAAGCTCGAGAACACAAAGCAGTCAAAAGAACATGTTTCATTAAAAAAAATGTGCAGATTCACAAAAAAAATATTTTCAGCACCAAGGAAAACTAGAGCTGGAATGCTAAACATAGCTTTCACGAACAAAGTTAAACCCGTTTAACAGCTCAAACAGAAACAAATTTAACATCACAATTCACCAGCTAACAGCTCCATAAATGTACAGCTATATATCCACCTGTAAACTTGTACATGGCCAAAAAGATATACAGCGGCGAAACCTAACGCTCATCTAGTTACTCAAAGTTCTCACAAACCCCTCCAGATTCTGTACAGGACGCCGGAAAGGAAGATAAAAACCTTGTTTCTCTCTACCAAGGGATCATATTACAATGCACGCGGTACCAAAGGAAACCTCCACAATCTGTTCTTGTTACACCAGAACTGATGCCAACGCTTAAAAAGATTTAGCATCAACATATGTACACTTCGATGGCTGTTGACACTGGCAGGTCGTCTTGGACACCATCCGCACCCGGTTTTCTGAGACCATTAAGAAAAATGTTAGAAGTTTTTTTTTTTAAAGGATAGGTAAGTTTGACGCCAGCTTACCTCCAGTGATGATTAGCTTCTCGACCCGCGCAACGATATGTTTTCCATATGTGTAGTTCTTCAGTTCGTTCAAGTGCACCTTGATGCTGGACAGAATCATCTCAAGGTATTTGTCATCACAGGTCTGAAGGACTTTCTGTACAACATAGTTGCCAAACTGATCCTTCATCAGTGCCTGCACAAAAAATGGGCAAATTCATGATTGAAATGTGTTAAACTCACCAAGAATTGCAATGCATCAACACGATTGCCACACAGCTACCAAAAAAACAGGGTGAGAGATTAAACTAAGTGCCAATGAGCAGATGAGCGTGTGGAATTGAGTGAAGTTTGTTTCCTATCCAGTGAACTAGCAAATAACTCTAATACTTGTTTAGATCAAGTAAAATGTTCATATCAGTGAAGATAAAACTATAGTTCACAGGTCATAGATTAAGTGAATCAGATATTTTGGGTTTTCATGGAGAAATATGTTCTGAGATCACAAGGAAAAGGGAAGGTTTCCATATTCATGGAAGCACATGCTTCGAGCGGTTAGTACTACCTACCGAAGGGCACATATCACATCACACAATCTAATTGGTGGTTCAGAGGGGGTTGCCATGTATCGTTGTGTGGTGTAACAGGAAATAGATAGTCTCCAAAACTAGAATAGCTTCATTGAAAGATATGCAGTGAGGTAACATGGTGCAAGAGAGGACAAACCTGGAATGTTTGACCACAAGAAACAATCTCCCTTATAAGGCCATCACGTTCATCAGGGGTTCCAAAAGCCAAACATTTTTCAACAACGTTAGATGCATATTTTTGCTGGCTCAAGATCACCACTTGCCCAGAGAGCTTCTGAATAATGGATGATCGCTCCTCTGGCTTCCCATGTTGCAAGACATGCTGAAGAATGTTTGAAGGTTTGTCAAAATCTACCTAACTCAATACTGGAACAGAAGCAGCAATAAAATGGAATGGAAAGAAACAAACATATCAAAAAGATTTGAGCTTCACAAGGCTTCAGTTTTCATTATGGTTTGCTAATCTAACTTGCATCAGAGCTCTACCATTAGAAAATAGGAATAGCAGTTAACAATCCAATAAATCTGTACTACTGACTCTAAAAAAAATCAAGTTTATTGCAGACAAACATAATCAAATTTGAGTAGGAAACATCAAGGTTGATATTATCTTACAAGATTTAAAATGAAATATACTTCTGAAATTTATAGTGACTCTTATGTGAGACAACAAGTTCTTGAGGGTCAAAGTGCCATCTTGGAAGGATTTGTCATGCCCTAAAAGATATCCATTTTGTATCAAAGTGAGGACTACTGTTCAAAGTTCTATCTTGAAAACGGTGAACATACAGAACTTTATTTTAAAACATACAGTAACATTTTTAAACCAAAAAATATGAACTAGGTTGTTAATTGATCATGATATGTTTTGTTCAAGTCTTGCTAAAACAGTCATTGTTTAAGCCTTCCGAAAAGCAGCCTGGGCCTTTTCACTGAATAAGGACATTCCATGCACATAATTGCAGAACAATTCCTTAAAGGATTAAATAAATTTTACAGCACAAATTAAGGTCAACACCAAATCATCCATCATGAGATCTACAACTTGCCAACTAGTTCAGTAAGTCTATCATATTATCAGAGCATATAATAGTGCAACATGACTATTCTAGTTGGAATGTGTCACTCACAATTTAACAGAAACATAGCGACATATAAATTATTAGGCTACACTACGACGAATCAATATTATACAGGTCAACAAAAATAGAAACTAATTCAAGTAAATACATTATAGAGAGCACACTGACATACTTGAACAACATAGTTCCCATATTTATCTTCTGTCAAACCAAAAGCATGTTGCACAATTTCATTCATCACAGCACTTTGAGTCGCTGCATCATGGCAATGCTCCAAAACTCTCTGTACAATAATGTTACAGTCTTGGTTTAAAAAAATCAGTCTAAAACTCTAAAAGGTGAAAAAAGTGAAAATTTATACCTGAATAACTCTGCAGCCATATTGGTGAGTACAAAGCATACAAATTTGCGCTAGTATAGGCTCTATAACAAATGGGATACGGTCTTCAGGAACACACTCAATGCACTTCTGGATTACATGGTTGCCATTCTGATCATTAATACATTTGAGAACAGAATTCTTGAGCTCATTAACAATTTCGATCTTCCTGTCCATATCAACTACCTCAATAACCTGCCAATAGTGAATATTAGAATTTACATTTTAAAAGCGTGACAGGGATATATTAAACTCAATTGCAAGTGTACCATGTCCAACCAAATCCATCACATCACACTTCAGAGGATAACTTGATTCAGTGCATCAATATTTACTCTTAGATGAGAGATGTGAAGAACAAAATGATGGACATTCAAGGATACAAACTTTAAGACTAGCATTAAGTTCCTATGTTGGACCTGCTCATGAGACAGTTTGCAAAATGACACTGTTGGTTTCTATCAGATTTTATGCAAATTCGTCTACAAGTTTACAATGTGTAGAAAAAGAGCACCCTAACCTCCATTTCAGTCCATATTGTTCAAGTAGTCGATGATTTGCAAAATGACACTGTTGGTTTCTATCAGATTTTATGCAAATTCGTCTACAAGTTTACAATGTGTAGAAAAAGAGCACCCTAACCTCCATTTCAGTCCATATTGTTCAAGTAGTCGATGAAAAAGGCTCAGGAAACCTATCAGTAAATTTTAACTCACAGGAGCAATACTATCTCTGAACCTAACTTTCTTGTAGTATGGCAAAACAGTGAATTGGTAATCACAAAAGCCAATGGATGACAAGGAACTAGGTCATCACATAAGAACAACTGGATGGCGTCATGATCAACCAAGACATCCTGGAACGAGACCATCCAAACCTACCAGGCTCAAAGTCAAGTAAACTGAACACTGGCTTTTTGGAGGTTTAACTGTTTAAGTATGTCTGCACTGCTAATTAACCAATAGTAGCGACATGGTGATACCAGAATTTGTGCAAGAGGAGTATTTAATGTATAAACAGTTGGTATATCCTTGACAAGGTAATGACAATAAATAAGATGGGAACGTAAATGTTCTATTTTTTGCAGCACACAAATATGCAGTACTTCGCAATTTTATCATAGAAAACTGCTAAATAACTGTCATACAAAAACAGAAATGGAGTTGTTTTGTTGCGAAATGATAAAGTGTTAAGTTGCAGAATTTATGCATTAGTATACTCAGTGCAATATAGATCAGATGTTACAAACAAGGGAGGCTTCAGTACATTTAACACATACACAGAAAAAATGAATGGATTGTGTGGTTAAGTGATAACTGTAAGCATGACACTGGAACAGAAACAAAGCAATAACACTAAACTGACCTTTTGAACAACTCTGCACCCATACATCTGAAAGCTAAGATTCAAAATATGACCATTGAGTTTATCTGCTAACTGGCTCAACTGGCTCTCTGTAGCAAACTCAAAAAACTGTGAACAGAACATTGCAAATATCAGTATTTCTGATTTCTCAAAACAAATGACAGTAACTACTTTCCGGAAAAACGAAAAAAAATAGGACAGATTGGCATACCTTCTGAATCACATAATTACCAAACACATCTGTTGTCAGAGCAATAGCATTGGCTAGTATCTCTGGAAAGATCTTTTCCCTCTCATCAGGTGATGCTTCTTCTAGTTTCTGTTGAATAAACCGACTTCCATGTTGATCCACACTGCATTAAGATGAGAATGAAATGATTTTGCAGAAATGTCTTGATTAAAAAGTCAACTGCAGAATGAACAAATAATATACCTGACATTCATAACATGGCCAACTGCATCAAGTAGCTCCAAGGAATCATCAACATTTCTATCCAAAGAATCAACGTGCTGTGCTACTGCATTATCATGATTGCTCTGTAGGCCCATATTTCTACCACCTGACCTTCTATTATTTGAGAGGCGTGATTGCTGGTCACCATGACATGAAATGCTCCCCAAATTAGGATGAATGTGGGACCCTGATCTTTGAACTCTTGAATAGGGCACATGAGGCTCATCGTGATAGAGCCTGTTACTATTATATGAGAGACCAGATTTTGGTAGATAACTATCATCATTCTGCAGACACTGCCGTACAAAGTGACCCTCAAGGTATGGCCTACGATTCCTAGGCACATCCAAGTCTCTCATGGTGTTGTTTCTACTGCTTAGGGGGTTTATCATATTTGTCATAGCTGCATCACGGAGATAATTAGCCTCTCCATGCAAATTGCCCAACTGCATCAGAGTTAGCTTTTCAGCAAAAGATAGGTGACCTACATTATTAATGTGGTGGTGATTCATCCTAGGATCATTGGGACCATCAATTGAGCTGTTCTGCCTGCGTAAAACATTTCCACGCGGGGAGCGAAAACCAAAGTGCTCAGACCTGGGTGTGTGAAAAATATTACCAGCTGAAGAGAACGGCTATCATCGGCCATATTGGAGTTGAAATCTCTTTGATGTATGAACATTTCATCAAGCAGCTCATTCTCATGACTCCTTTCAGCAAATGGTATCCTATTAGATAGCCTCAACCCAGAAAATGTATCTGAAAGATCAGAATCGGAGAGATATGAAGAATCAAGGTCCCTTCGGCCAAAAGTATTCATCTTCCCATGTTTGACACGAAATGATTTGGGTGCCTATGAAATTCAGCATCCTTTTCTGTCCATGTTGAACCCATATCAAATGCCGAGTGGTCTGTCATTGCATGAACACTATGAACTCTGCTTGGTCCAAATTTATGCCCATCAAACTCTCCGCTACCATTAAGTTGGATCCCTGCTAAACCTTTAGATGGTAATGCAGAGTTGCCAAAATGGTCCTGAAACAAAGAAGACAAAGCTTACAGTAAGTTATGCATTAATTATGAAAGCGTAAAAAATGGAAGTACATAAATCTGAAATTAGTGTCATTATATGACATGGTTTACAAAATCAGGATAGATGCCAAATTTCCAATAATATTTGTGTGTCCAGTTCAGTTACAGGATCCCAAAAGAACAAATACTAAAGAGTTACACTATCAAAAACAGAAGTCATGAAGTAGTCAAGCTGTGCTCTCGATTTGGCAGAACATGGGACAGCTGCACCTGACCAGACCCTACCCTATTTCTCTCTCCTTCACCAAAACAAGCCCCAGCTTCCCTCTCGTAAAGTCCCTATCTACCAGCCTTTATCTCGACATCGATGCATACCTTCCTCTTAATCTCTCATTATACACATAGAGAAGAGAGTGCAAGGAATCTGAGCCATTTGGCACAACACTAAGGGAATGTCAGAATTATGTTGGTTCAATTTCCTGCCAAACTTGATGGATTTGCTCTTGGATCAAACTGAACAATTACTTACAGAAAAATACACAAAAATAATTGTACCCAAGTAAACTATTAAAACAATATGGAACTCCAAAACCATGCTTGTCATACAAGCTTGAAGATGGTCTTATCTACGTTAAACATATTACACCCAATACATCACATTGAACATATTACATGATACTGGAGTAGAAAACACTATAATAAGAATTATCCAATGCAGACACCAGGACCAGAATACTAAAACCGATATAAATAACCCATGCTATATTAGAATAAAGCCAGATGGTCTTATCTACATTGAAACAGAAGATTAAACGGAAGTAACGGGGTATCTACAAAAAGACAAACCACATTCCCCAGGTGAGCATGCCAAAGCAAACGGTTAGTCGGTTACAACTGAACGTTGATGGATTTGCTCTTGGATCAAACTGAACAATTACTTACAGAAAAATACACAAAAATAATTGTACCCAAGTAAACTATTAAAACAATATGGAACTCCAAAACCATGCTTGTCATACAAGCTTGAAGATGGTCTTATCTACGTTAAAACATATTACACCCAATACATCACATTGAACATATTACATGATACTGGAGTAGAAAACACTATAATAAGAATTATCCAATGCAGACACCAGGACCAGAATACTAAAACCGATATAAATAACCCATGCTATATTAGAATAAAGCCAGATGGTCTTATCTACATTGAAACAGAAGATTAAACGGAAGTAACGGGGTATCTACAAAAAGACAAACCACATTCCCCAGGTGAGCATGCCAAAGCAAACGGTTAGTCGGTTACAACTGAACGTTATAAACATGCACAAAAAAGAAAAAAGTGTTTGCTAAATACATTATTAAAATCCATGTGCAGCATGGCTCATTATCTCGAACAGTGAATTTACAAGCTAGGCTGCATGCAGCCCAGATTACACGGTAAAAGGTAAAACATTAACAAAATAACTTGTAATTGAACCCTTCCAGCATTGCAGACTACTTGTTAAAAAGTGGTTGCATCCTATAAATCTACAAAACGTATCCTAATGTAATAAGCTTTAACAGAAACAGGACTTGCACAATCAAAAGCACGTGGACGAAGCAGTCCAATGAACTAACAAAACCAGACAGACCGCATATTGAACAAAAAGATAGCAACATTGCAAGCCGGTCATCAACAAACACCACTGAGTGTCCAAAGAAAACACGCAGGAGAACTGGAGCAATGATAATCGCCTGCCAATTTCATTACACCTCCTATGTCTGCACCATTAGAGCCCAGACAGCCATGAAAACGATGGAAAGGTCTGCGCTTTGGCCAACTTCATTGCACCTGAACCATCCAATACAATCCCCGTCAAAGCACAATGTACTCGTTCAGAAACAAGCCAAGCAGTAGGCCTCACCTGCACCTGTTAAATTAGACTACGGCTACCAATCTTTTTCTCGGTGAGAAAGACTAAATTAGTAAGAGCCCTCGCACATAGATCTAAAACGAGCAACCGGAAACCCACGGCAAGAACGTACAGATAAACCGGTCCAATCGACCAATAATACAACACACAGTACATCAAGTGTTCAAAGAAAACGCCCATGGGAGCTGGAGCAATGAAACTCTTGATGTCACTTTAATTACACCTCCTACGACCCGAAAACGATGAAAAAGTCTACGCTTTTGCCAACTTCATCACACGCCCAGAACTGAACCATCCAATCCAATCCAATCCAATCCAATCCCCGTCCAAGCACAAACCTAAGCACAATGTACAAGCCTTCGCCTGAACCTGTTAAATTAGACTACGGCTAATCTACCAAAAAAAATCTCAGGGTGAAAAACTGAATGTAACCCTCGCGCGAGCAAGAACCCACCAGGCATAGATCGCAAACGAATCCAACCACGGCAACAACGTACATCCAATCTACACCACGCACGACAGCACCCACCCGCAGACACGGGCTTGGCATTTTCCAAGCATCAGAGATTCATAGAAGCTACTCGTAGTAATCAAAAGGCATCAAAGATTCCCTCAAAGAAAAAGAGAAAGCATTGACGGGGCTTCCTCACCTGCGAGACGAACCCGCCGCGCTGCCTGCCGACCTCGTTGAGCCTGCCGCCGAGCCCGCCGGCACCGGAGAAGAACGAGCCGCCGCCGCCGCCGCCGGCACCAAGCACCCCGTCCGCCGACAGCCTCGCCGCCGCCGCCGCGCCGTCCATGGTGGGCGGCGCGCTGCCGCTGCGCATCGGGTCCCAGCTCCACCTGGCCTCGCCCTCCCCCTCGTCCCCGTCCGCCGCGCCGCCGCCGCCGCTGCCGAACGGGCCGCCGTCCCCGAACGGCGCCATGCCCCGCACGACCGCGTTGGAAGGAAGAGCCACGCGCGAGGAGGAGACCGAAATGGGTGGTGGGGTGGCGGCGCCGGAGGTGCTAGGGTTAGGGTTTTGGGCTTGGGTTTAGGCGGGCTGGATGAGAAGGGTGGAGGCGCGGGACAGCAGAAATTTTGGGAGCGGCCGGCGAATGGGGTCCAGCCGCCGTATATATAGCCAGGTGGGGAATGCGATGTGGGCCCTCGGCTTCTCCCTGGTCGTAGCCTGGACGGATAGCGATGGGTGTGAGCTGTGGGCCCTCGGCTTATGATGTTGACAAAGCTGTTTTATGTTTTTTCAAAGACTTTTTGTTGCTCACATTTTGATCTTGGGATGTAGACATGGACGAGTACCTTTCAAGAAGAAGAAGATCGACAAATTGAGGATTACATTTATGCTCTTCCATATGGAAGTAAACCATGTCTCTCACCAAAGGCTCGCATAGATGTATGTGTGTGACACTTGTTCTAAGAATGTTGAGGTCTTCATTGTGAATTGTGGACGTCGGAGTTCGGGGAGGTATTGCTTTGCTTTCATGTTCGTTTACTTTCAGGTTTCTGATTTTCTAGAGGTGACAGGTTGCACGTGCATGTGCCATGCACGTATACGCAGGGGCGGAGCCACACCCCAGGCAACCCTGGCCTTGGCCCGGGGTGTAGAATACTTTTTCACATATAGATTAGTAGAAGTTGATGATTTGTCCTAGGATTTACACTAATTACAGTGCTTAATTCAAAGTTGGCCCGGGGCTTGCTAAGATTCTGGCTCCGCCCCTGCGTATACGTATCATGTGCATCGCGCCACCTTTAGTGCCTCGGGGGTACGGCCCCACGTGCCCCTTGCGCCATTCGAAATCAGTTGAGGATGAATTTTGACATGTCTATATATACTTTGGTGTAACTTCCCCGTGCATATAATATGTCCACATGATCGATACAAATGGAGTTCAGTAAAATCTAGAATTGCAACCCTTCCTTTTTATAACCAACGAACGTCGTGTATCGTAGAAACCTGCATGATGACAAGGGAAAGTTAATGGCGAGTTCCAACTCCCCGTAACTCTGGGTTGGTAATGGATATTAAGTTAGCCAGCCAAATCTTCTATAGAGATGAACAAGACTAGGAAACATGACAATGTTTGTTAACTTCCCTGTCGTGGAGGCCGAATATGAACAAACCTAGGAAACATGATTATACATGTTATCTTCCTTGTCATGGAGGTCTGGCCCTTGGCTAATCATGTTAACAAGTTGTTTTTGTTTTCAAAGACTTGTGTTGATCTTATTTTGATCTTGGATATAGAAATTTATAAGTACCTTTCAAGAAGATAGACAACTTGAGAAGGGTGTATTTTCATTTAGTTTGTGTGTAGATGGTTCACATTTATGCCCTTCCATATGATGAAGGCTAACAATTTCTCTCTTCAAAGACTCACATAGCGTACATGTCATTGGCTCCTTACGCACCATGACACGTGTTTCAAGTGTGTTGGCATCTTCCATATGGGATTGTCCACGACGTAGTTCGGAACGAGAGAGGGGATCATGTGGGGGTGAAGCAGTTTTATGTTTTCCCAAGACTTTTTGTTGGTCAGATTCTGAACTTGGGATATAGATATGACTAGTACCTTTCAAGAAGATTGACGAATTGTGGAGAGTTTCTTAATTGCGTTTATGTTCTCCCCGGTCATGTGGGCCCTCGGCTTATGATGTTGAAAATGTTGTTTTATGTGTTTTCAAAGACTTTCTGTTTGGCCAGATTTTGATATTGGGATGTTGTGGAGAGTTTGTTACATTATATATGTTAGCAATGTCTCCCACCAAAGACTCGCATAGATGTATGATGTATGTATGTGGCACTTTGTTCTAAGAATGTTGATGTCTTCCCTATAGATTGTCGACGTCGGAGCTTGGAGAGAGTTTTTAGATGTTCGGAGAGTTATTAGTTTGCTTTCGTGTTCGTTTACCTTCAGCTATCTGATTTTCCGGAGGTGACGGATTGCACGTGCATGTGCCATGCACGTATACGTCTCACACGCATCACACCACCTTTATTGCCTAGGGTACGGCCTCACGTGCCCCTCGCGTCATTCAAAATTGGTTGAGGATTTAATCCTACAAAAGTTTAGCATATTATTTATACTTCGATATATCTTCTCTCGTGCCTATGTTATGTCCACGTGATCGATACATAGGGAGGTCAGTTGAATCTGGAATTGCAACCTTTACTTAATTACCAATGAATGTCGTTGTCGCTGAAACCCGCATGATGACAAGGGGAAGTTAATGGCACTTTCCGGATTTCCGTAAGAGTAATAAAAAACATTCAGGGCCCGTTGAGGATTTAAGCATACAAAAGTCTAGCACGTTTATCTAAACTTCGGTGTACCTCCCCTCATGCCTATAATATGTCCAAATGATCGGATACATATGGAAGTCGGTTTATGGTGGTAAGTTACATATGGAATTTCAACCCTTCTGTAATTACCAATTATCGTAGAAACCCGCATGAAGACAAGGGAAAGTTAATAGAAAGTTCCGACTTTCGAGAACTCTAGAGCGGTAACGGGTATTAAGTTGGCCGGCCATCTCTTCTATAGGAACTAGAAAGATACTCCGGGTGGGAATCTTTGACCCAAATTATTCGATATATGATAATTGAACATGTGTGTACTGACACAATAAATATTGTACCATTTTGATATGTTGTAATATATAAAAGCCTACAGGCTGGGCATGTTATTCAAAAATAAAACTGGAAACAAACTTTTGGAATATTACACTATTTCGGTACAATTCATTTGATGTGTAACGTTGATATACGTGCATTGAAAATGTTTTGATATGTTAATCTCATTTCGGGAGCGATTCCGAAGAGATTGCAACTTATTGTCCCTAAAAATCATGGAAAGATATGATGAAGATGCATAATTAATTGTTATAGGGGCATTGAAGAACCATAAAAGTTGGAGTAACAAACTCGAAAATTCCAGGATCTTGTTCAAATTGCTTATTGGTTCCTATAATTAGGGATGTGTTCCCCAATATCCAACTTGTCCCAGTATCCCACTTTACACGGCCCAACTTATAATAAGCTCATGCATACCGTTGTCCGCTCTTCCATCCAAGTAACACATGCTGCAAAATGTCTCGACTCCAGTTAATTGCTTATGTTTTTGAACACAAGTATCCCATATTTGAAGCAAAATTTGCAGATTGAGTAAAAAGACAAACTTGTGTCACAAGAATATATGTTTGTAGCACCGAAAAATTCTCTCTTTTGCGGGCCAAGGTGAAAAGAAATTTGAAAACGAAACTCATGTGCCGCACACATGCTTTTGTGATACATATGCATGAAATTTTATTTCATTTTTTTTGACATTTTAAAAGGGTTTTGATGAATTTTTTAAAAAGCGGGTGCATATGCCCTCGTGTTCAACGTATTCACTCTCCGGAAACCTAGCTTTACTCGAATGTGCTTGCGAGAAGAGGAAACCAAACAGATATAATCTTTTGAAAGCCAAAGCTAGATGTCATTCGGTCTTAGTTGAGCGGAAAATACTTTTGGCTCCTGAGCTCCGTAGCTCCCTCTATTAAGTAAAAAAAAATCAATACCTGCATGGGACCTCCCTTGTTGGAGGGGCCTGATATAGGCCCAGGGCAACCAGGGGCGCAACCGAAATTTTGTCCTATCATCTGAGAAAAAATATTTTGGCCTAGGGACGCAAAGCCTGGCTGCCCGTCCTCCGCGTCGCCGCCCCTGGCCGAGTCCCCCGGCCGCCCTGGCCCCTGTATGTTGGTAGCAGCCTACCAGATACTAGCTGCTCTCCTCGGTTCGGTAATTTTTCTGAACTGAATCGATTTTCGTCCATTTTCCTCCCCGTGAACTAAATTGTCGAACTACCAATTGCGTTTATCAATTTCCGCAACATTATGGTGTACTACTGTTTTTAGACCGTAGCCACTCTTATGTACCTTCTTGCACCGTTAATAATGGATTTTCAAATGTAGGTGCATCTTTGCAATCATACCAAAAGATATATGTATGCTATTACAAGCGATTTTTTAGTTAATTTCTGGCCCGGGGCTTGCTCTCCGTCACTGACCTGTTATACCTCAAGCTGAATATGGGCCATGGCACAGTCAAATTTTAGAAAAAAACTTCCCGTCTCGCGTGCTTTCTAACCCGTGCAACCAACCTAATCGAGCCTTTCTCATGGGTCAAACTCTGGACTGCTTTAAGAAACATGCAAGTCAAGATTTCGGTACAGCCGATGCGACATCACATGCTAATTTTGCATCCCTGGGCCCAAAAAATTAATTACTCGCTCCGTTCCAAATTAGATGACTTTTATTTGTCCACGTGTGAATGCATTTAGACATATTACATGTATAGATACATCCACATGTTAATGAATGGAAAGTCATCTAATTTAGAACGAAGGGAGTAGATTAAATTCGAATGTTTCAAACCGGATCATCCGATTTTCAGTTAAACAGAAGCCATGGTCAATCTAACACTGTTAGTACTCACTGATTTACCGTGTTCATTTGTAAAACACATCTGGCTTAGTCTAAATTGACTCACTATTTTTTTCTTTATAAATTGACTCTTGAAAGGCTTAAAATATCAAAATAACTCTTATTGGTAGAGATGTAGTTCTCTACCTATGAGAGTATTTATCGAGAGTGCACTATCTGAACCAAGGTTTTGGTTACCGTTTCAAAAAAAATCCCGGAGGGGGCCGGTATTTCCGGTAACCGTGATTACCGAATTCCAGCAAGAATTCAGGATTTAAACATAAAACATCGAAAAAAGTCAAATTTAAATTTTGGGAGCACAAATTTGGTCCAAATTTGAATATTCCGAGATTTTTCACCCGATATACACAATTACCTGGGGTGGCCGGTAAATCTGGTTACCGGCCGGTTACCGCGGTATTTCGGCCGGTAACCAAAACCCTGATCTGAACCTAAGGGCATCAACACCCATTTTTTTTTAAATGCATTTTAAATACATTTTAAAGTGTCAAAAAATTCTGAAACAAAATAGTTAAGCCTACACCTCGGCAATATATATGGACGCCACAAAGTTTCGCTAAAAGATGACTTTATATTTCCTCCGCAAAAAAGACAAATTTTGGGGCTGAAAAAAAAAATTCACGAGCTTTTTTACACAGGCAAAGAAAAAAGTCGTTTTCACTTGAAACTTTCTGCGCGCAGATAGAACATGAAGATGTAGGTGCAGATATTTTTTCTGGAATTTTAACACATTTGGAAATGTGTTTTTTAGAAACGGGGCAGATGCCCCCGAGTTCAGCTATGCATTTTCCTGTATTTATCGCACTATTTTCTTTTTGGTGTCAGTCCGTCCGCCGTTCGATTCAAATCCGTTGTCTAATATATTCATATTTAAATCCACAACCTGTTATTATCCGTGTGAGCAAACAATATGGTAAAGGATAAGTACAAGTATTTCTGTAACCAATGCACGAGCTGTAATCGCTCACGCTGTTATGCGCACAAAACTTTGACTTACCCTTTTGTGAGAGCTGGCCGGGGCTTCCTTCCGCATTTAAATAAAAATAAAAATTGAGAGCTTTCATATAAAGAGACTAACAATAATCATACTTTTAACTAGCCCGCTATAGTCTTTTGAGTATGTTGGCTCTAAATGAATCCATATACAATTTATCCGCTATAGCCCAATTTAGCTCCAATTTAGTCTGCTATATATAGCTCCATTTCAAGGATTGCCGCTATTTGCTATAACCCACTATTTAAAACATGACTAGTTGAATGCCTGTGCGTTGCTACGGTCACTCGAGTGTTTTTACTCGATGGACATGTAAACATAATAGTGTACATGAAAATTCACGTATTTTAAAAAATTAAGATTCCACTTCATTTGAGATGTCGAAAAAAAACTTTAATGTGAGGACATATGAATTGAATGAATGGACCAAGTAATTGCCTACTGTTTACTAAACTACCTAGTAGTTATCCCATAGTTTAAAAAACCGGACCGGCGACCGAACCGGTCAGCCTCTCGTTCCGAGTTCCCTGGTCTAACCGGCGGTTTGACTGGTTCAATTGCCGAACCGGTGTTTAATGAAAATAATTATTTTTAGTAATGAAATAGCTAAACAGAGTGGTCAATTCCCCTTATGTAGCGTAACTTCCCCATATCTAGCACTACAGACGATGTGGATAGATGGCTAGGACAGGTTGTTGGAAACGTCAGCATGGTCCAGGGTTCGATTCCCACCCAGCGCGGCTTGTGCGCCTAATATTTTTACGCTCGCACGTGGCTGCCGGTTCAGAAATCCGGTCCAACCACCCCGGTTCACGACGGTTCTTGTCAAACCCGGCGGTTCAACCGCGAAATGTCCGGTTCGCTTCCTTGTCCGGTCCTGTGCGCCTAACAGACCGGCTGGGCCTCTGGTTCCGGTTTATTCCGGTCGAACCGGCGGTCCGGTCCGGTTTTTAAAACTAGGAGTTATCCATGACCGTGGAAGTACCAATGGTACAGGGGACAATTTGCAATATCAGTTTAACCAAAGATCCTAGCACTCCACGTTTACAAACACACTTTATTTCTTGCTTAACTAAAAAGTGTAACATCCCAAATTTTGGAACCAAGAAAAACTTAGTTTTACCAGACCCCAAAATTCAGAACCAACAAAAACTTTTTGAAATGTTTTGCTGATGATTGTGTTTTCCTTCCCATTGCTATGTTGAACTGGTGTGACTTGTTGTTTGAGTTGTTTGACTAGTAAATCTAAGACCCAACCAATATAAATATATATTAAACTTGGTGATCATGTTATGACAAGAACAAAATATTCCATACAACTTCTCTACTCTTATTTGGACCAACTTATTCCCAAATGATGCTTTGTTTAGCAACAACCAAAATACCCACTCCTTGAGAGAATAAAAGTATTTTCAAAATTATATGTTTCCAAAAAAATATGGAGATCTATATACTATCTCCAACCTTGCTATTTCCCTTGTATTGGTAGCCCTTATCTTAAACTCATACTTTTATTCTTTGGAAAAACAATAAAGGTGGGAAGTATGTTGCCCATCTATTTTAGCAACCCTTTTTGAAATATTAAATAGAGTTGAACTTTTCCCAACATTATTCTTGTCAGGATGATACTTGATCACCACCCCACCACTTGTCTGAGTGATTAAAAAACTTGGTTAGGAATTTATAAATGGTTGTCTAGTGTTGGTTGTTATTTCCTGCCAAATTGATTGCTTGTGTGGATATTTATTCAACTGTGCTTGAAGCCTTAAAACACCCCAGACAACAATTGGAAGGTGACTTGATTATTCACACACTATCAATAAAAACACTAACTAAAAGAAAAGGGTCTTATTTAATCTCCCTCCCTATCTATATCTCTATTTTGCTATAACAATTATTTTATCTCCGAAAGTCCAGGAATGAGATGCAATAATAACCGTCTCATTATCATATTACTCTCTCCTCAAAATATCTATTTTCCCAAATTACAAAGATATTTCAATTTATCAAATTCCAAAATCCCTTCTTTAACCTTTAGGGGTTATTAAGTTTGTGACGCAAAAATATTTCAAAGGGAGAAATTGCTTCCAAACAAAAAAATTCAGTGGAGAGAATGTGACCCCTCTCTTTTCATCCTTAAAACTTTTATCTCTCTCTCCCTAATTTAAATTGTATTCTAAATTCTATTTTCAAAATTCAAAATGTTTCTTTAACATTGGAAATCATCAAAAACACCAAGATACACTTTAAGAATAAATACCCCAGTGGTACCACAAACCTTGGCAAATCATTTTGAAGCAAACCATAAAAAGGAATTTCAGAAAATTAAATTTTGGACTTGGTTCAGGAATTAGATCGAACACCTGCTGATCACCACTGTGTTCTTCCCTAACCCGAAAATCCAATCCAAAATTCGAGCTTAATTCGGTGCAATCCCGTGCCATTAGTGTTTCCACTCCCTCACCTCACCTCACTCACTCGAAGGACGATGAAGAGACGCGCTCGTTGACCCCAGAGGAGGCAAGCCGAAGCTCCACGCCATTGCCGTCCTCAGAGCTCTGCCGCACGGGTCGTCTCCGTGGAGAGAGCAGACGCGACGCTGGGGCGACGCCGCGCCGTGCCCGCCACACCACCCTTCTCCCTCCGCCCCTGCCTGACGCGACTCGACCGCCGCAGAGGCCTCTGGCGTGCGCACCGTCCGCGCCAGAGCACGCCGCGCGTCGTGGCGACGCCGAGGTCAACTGAGAACGCCGCACGCCTCCGCACTGTCCCACCTCACCCCTCTGGTTCCATCAGCTCCACCGCGTCGTGTACGAGCACCACTGCCCCTCTGGTGCACCTCACGCACCCTACCCGACCCCAGCGCACGCGCCCGTGCTCGCCGCACGCCATGGCGGGCCGAGCATGCCACCGCAAGCTCGCGCGCAACCTCTGCTTCCCCTCGACCACCCGATCGCACCTGCATCACTCCCTCGCTCACCGCAACCTCCCAGACACCTCCGTCTGGACCCCGCGCCTCTCCTCTCCTCTCCCCACCACCGTGCCATGGAGCACCGAGCACCTCCACCCGCTATAAAAGCACCCCCGCACCTCCTCTCTTCTCCACACACCTCCACCACTTCCCTCTCACACCCCTCACACCCGAGCATCGCCAGGAGGGCGAGCATTCCATCGCAGCCACCGTGCACACGCACGGCAGTGCGCTGCCGCGCCGAGGAAGAGGACGGTCACGGCCAGGTCGCACCTCTCTTCCCCTGCCTTCTCTTTGGCTCTCCCTCGCCTCACCATTTCACCCTAGCTCACCCGCCGCGTTTTGCCCGTGTTTCGTGCACAGCAGCGCAGCAGGGGACTCGCCGGACTTGGAGCACGGCCGCGGAGGAGGAGCCGAACTCGCCGACGCCGTTGCAGCCCTTCCCAGCAAGCACCACTCACCCCAGATGTCGTGGGGTCACTCTTCGACTACCCCACGGTGGGGATACCTGGGTCACGCCAAGCCCATCAACCTTATGACAAGGGCCAAGGAAGGCCCAACAAGGACGACGTGCGGCCCAAGATAGTCGACGCTAGGTCATGCGACCCCGCCATGCTTGTAAGCGCCATCGGCACCGTTCACCTGAGACCTAGCCTACCATATAAAGGCTAGGAGGGTCCTTCGTCTAGGGTACGCTCATAGCCGCCACACAAACCCTAGCGAGATTGCCATCTCGCCATTGTAGCCACAGCTCACCATCAATAACCAGACAAGCAGGAAGTAGGGTGTTATCCTCCGGGAGCCTGAACCTGGGTAAACGCCTTGCTTGTCAGCCGTCGTGATCACCAGCGCTCATCTCTCTCCCCCTCAATCAACCCGGGGTACACAACTCAGGGATTTGCCGAGTCCACACCTCGTCAATTGGCGCCGTCTGTGGGAAAGAACGAGCGCTGGAATCATGGTCGCACCGGCTCCATCAACTTGAAGACCGACGTCTGCATCACCAAGGAGCCAATCGGCTCCTTCGAGTACACCTTCCACCCCGGCCCACCGCTCGGTGTACGCCGATCTGCATGTAGGTATGTGCCTCACCTTCGGTACCATGCACTACTTCGTAGACAGCTGTGGAGTACTCAGATCCACGGCGATCGCACCGCCTGTGGTGGTGGCACCCGCATCTGCCGCGGCCGCCAACCACGCCCCCACCTGCTGCGGAGGTCGCATCTGCTGCGACTGCGGCGACAGCGTCTTCGACTGCTGAGAAGATCGCGTCCGCCTCGACTACTCCGACCGCCTCCGCTGCGGCAGAGATCGCGCCCAACGCGGCCGCGCCACCAGCGTCTCCGGCTACCACGGAGATCGCATCTGCTACGACTACGTCGACCACCTCGTCGACCACCGTGCGGATCGAGTCTACTTCGACTACCTCGACCGCGTCGTTGACAAGGCCAAGATCTGCATCAACTTCGACTACGTCAACCACGCCTTCGCACGCAACGAAGGTCGCGTCGTTCCTTACCGCGCCACTCGCGTCCCCATCGACTTACAAGATCGTCAACAAGCCGATCGCGCCCACGTCAACAACAGCGACATCACTCCTCGCGACCGCGGCGAAGATCACGAAACTCCAAGGAAACGACCGCGGCAGCGACTGTGGTACCCACCACGTTGCGGCCATTTTCGACTCCGAGCACGGCTCGGACGAAGGAAGCAGCAGTGGCAGCGTCCATCCCGCTGCCCAGATCTACCCCGCGCAAGTCTTCATGATCGGCCAGAGGCCGCAGGGCAACGACGACGAACCCGCATACCCACTGGAGGTGGTCATGCCGGACCAGGTGACACGACTCACCATCACCCGCGACATGGCAATCAAAGCCCTGAAGCACGTCGAGGAAGGCACATACCCCCCACCGGATGCACCCCGGGAGGACCTTATGGCGGTCCAGTACCTGCTGCGGAAGGAAGGCGAACGACTCCGCGCAGAGAAGGCCGAGCTCCTCCGACGCAAGGAGGAGGCCGACGCGTCGAGCGCCAGGAGGGCCGCTTACTCGTTCACTGCCTCAACAGAGGTCTCGCAAGGAGCAAGGCGCCACAGAGCCCGCGTGCCCCTGATGACGGAGGTCGACCGCGCTAGAGTCACCCGCAATCTCGAGTCATCGTACATAGAAGACGCAGACGGAATACCCGTCCCCAAGACACCCGGAGCCGCACTCATGGCAGTCGAAACATACCTGCGGCTGACGCAGCCGCCAGAGGGCGACTCGCGCGCTCTCCTCCACAAGCAGCAGATCATGTCTATCAAGGCACTCGAAGACGCACTGGTAAACAAGGCGCAGACAGAAAAAGTGCGTGAAGATCGAGATCGCCGCGACCACGAGCCCGCAGCACTCGTAGCCCCGGCGACAAGACAACTGCGACAACCGCAGCCAGGCGAAGACCTCCGCAACGTCATCACGCAAAGGACGGTAGACCGCATCCGCACCCAGCGCCCGGTCAGCACGCCCAACTTCGACTACGATCGCAACGACGGCGACTACGAGCCATGCGGCGCCGCATGCTTCAGCTTCAACATACGCGACACAAGAATGCCCAAGGGCTTCAAGCTCACGGCAGAAGCAGTCAAGTACGACGGGAAGCAGGACCCAAGACTCTGGCTAGAAGACTACCTCATAGCCTGCAGCTGCCAGGGCGGTACTTCGACCACGGCCATGCAGTACATCCAGCTGATGCTCACGGGCTCTGCACGCGGGTGGCTCAACACTCAACCCAAAATGCCTTCAGGACGTGGGATGAGTTCGCGGAAGCCTTCGTTAAATCCTTCCTCGGGACGTACTCGAGACCGACGACGTTCGTCGAGTTACAAGCATGCAAGCAAGGACGAGACGAGCCGCTCCGGTCATACATCCAGCGTTGGACCTTGCTCCGCAACACCATGGAGACCACCTCGGAGGACCGAGTGATGGATGCCTTCATGCACGGCGTCTCCCGCCGCGACCTCCGCGAGGAATTTGGTAGGCTCCGGCCGAAAAACATGATCGAGGTCATGAAGATAGCAAACCAGTGGGCGGACGGAGAGGACTCGGTCCGCAATAGCTCACACTACTCCCCGAAGGACGAAGCCGGACCAAGCAACTGGCGAGAAGGGCGCCACAAGAAGAAGCCGCGTTACAACGGCAATGACTCAATCGAGTTAGTAGCGGCGGGATTCCAAACCCCCCGTGAGGATGAAACGCGCGACAGCAGTCGCCAATACAGCCACGCACAGTACAGTCGAAACGGCGGTGACCAGAGTCGCCAATACAGCCAGGGGCAGTACAACCGAAGCGGCGGCAGCAACTACCGCAGCGACGGAGGCCATAAACGCGAGTGGCAGAAACGCACACTAAGCCCAGCGGAAGAGCTGGAACAACCCTGCAGGCACCACATGTTCAGGAACCCGGAAACGGGCAAGTGGGGATCCAACCACCTGTTGAAGGACTGTCGAAAGGCACGTAAAATATACGAAGCCATGCAGAAGATAGTTACTCCAGCACCCGCAGCGCAGCCAGCCGCGCAGCTGGCCATCATGGCAGCACCCCCACCCGCAGTCGCTAATCCAGCACAGGCTGCGGGAGCATTCCTGCAGCAGCAGCAGCAGCCGCAGCAAGAAGCCCCACCGGCGGTCCAAGACGCATATCCAGCGGCACGCGGACAACTCAACATGATACAGAAGGGACGTCCCTCAAACAGGGCTCAGAAGCTCATCACCCGCCAAGTCTTCCAAGCCATCACCTGCCCACCTGCGGTACCAGACTACCTGAGAGGATCAGAAACACCAATCACCTTCTCCAGAGCAGATCACCCGCCTGCAGTACCACGACCCGGGCACGCCGCCCTGGTAGTCGAAGCTCTGATCGGGGATTACACCCTGAAAAAGGTGTTCATGGACGGAGGCAGTGGCATTAACATCATCTTTGCCGACACCCTCAGAAGGATAAACAGGCCAACGACGGACTTGGCAGCATCAGAGACTACATTCCATGGCATAGTACCAGGGCAAGCAGTCACGCCCATGGGAACGATCACACTCGATGTCATCTTCGGCACACCCGAAAACTTCAAGAGGGAGTTGATCGACTTCGAGGTAGTCGACTGGAAGTCGCAGTACCACGCGATACTCGGACGCCCAACCTTCGCCAGATTCATGGCGGTACCTCACTACGCCTACCTCATGCTCAAGATGCCTGGACCCAAGGGCGTCATCACGGTACACGGCGACTTCGACCGCTCCAACAGCTGCGACCGCGAGTTCAGCAAGATCTCTGAGTTCTTCGGAGTCGAAGATCACTTCGAGGCAATGGCAGTCGACAACGACAAGACCATCTTCCCAGCCCGCAAGAAACCAGCCAAGGACGCTGCCTTCAACGCGGCTGACGACACAACGACCCATCAGGTCCATCCGACTGACGCCACAAGACGGTCAAAGTATCGTCGAGTCTGACACCCGCATAGGAAGGCGCGCTCGTCGAGTTTCTACGTGAGAACTGGAGAATCTTCGCATGGCAACCCTCTGACATGCCAGGAATACCCAGGAACCTCGCCGAGCACTCCTTAAAAGTCCACAAGGACGCCAGACCCGTCAAACAGGCCATGCGACGCTTTTCCGGGCCCAAGCGAGACGAAATCAGCAGAGAAATCGATCGACTGCTGAATGCCAAGTTCATTCGAGAGATCAAAGACTCGGACTGGGTCGCCAACCCAGTCCTGGTGGAGAAGAAGAAGACGAAGAAACTCCGCATGTGCGTCGACTTCACCGCCCTCAACAAATGCTGCCCCAAGGACCATTTCCCGCTCCCGCGGATAGATCAGATCATCGACTCGACTGCAGGCTGCGAACGCCTGTCCTTCCTGGACGCCTACTCAGGTTACCAGCAGATCAGACTGAACGTCGAAGATGAGGAGAAGACAGCATTCATCACACCCGACGGCGTTTTCTGCTACCAGACGATGCCCTTCGGGTTGAAGAACGCTGGTGCCACGTACCAGCGCACAATGCAAGCATGCCTCAAAGGGCTCATCGGGCAGATCGTCCAAGTCTACGTCGACGACATCGTCGTCACCACCCGCAAGGAGGACACCCTCATCGCCGACCTCCGCAAGGTCTTCGCCGCCCTCGACGAGTATCAGATCAAGCTGAACCCAGACAAGTGTGTCTTCGGCGTGCCAGCTGGAGAACTGCTCGGGTACCTCGTCTCTGCAAGAGGAATCGAAGCCAACCCTGAGAAGGTGCAAAACATACTCGCAATGCCAGCACCGACCAAGCTTCACGAGGTGCAGCGCCTAGCCGGCCGAGTCGCAGCTCTCAGCCGGTTCATAAGTAAGTTGGGAGAAAAGGCCCTGCCTTTCTACCAACTGATGAAAAAGACAGACAAGTTCGAGTGGACAGAAGAAGCGCAAGTCGCGTTCGACCAACTCAAGAAAACACTCACGACTTCCCCAGTACTGGTGGCTCCACTAGAGAACGAGCCGCTATACCTTACGTGTCAGCCACAAACAGGGTGTCAGCACGGTACTCGTAGTCGAACGAGAAGAAGAAGGGCACAGCCACCCTGTCCAGCGACCTGTCTACTACCTCAGCGAGGTGCTGACCCTGTCCAAGCAGCGCTACCCGCACTACCAGAAGCTGGCCTACGGAGTTTTCATGACTTCAAGGAAAGTAATCCATTACTTCTCCGAGCACCCGATCACGGTGGTAAGCTCCTCCGGGCTCTCCGACATCCTGACCAACCAATGCGCGACAGGACGAGTCGCTAAGTGGGTCGTCGAGCTAGGACCCTGGGGGTTGAAATACGCTCACCCGAAGTCAATCAAGGCCCAAGTGCTCCCAGAATTCACCACCGAGTGGATAGAAGCCCAGCTGCCAGATGTCCCCGACCTGTCCAACGCATGGACAATGTATTTCGACGGCTCCAAAAAGTTCAGATCAGCCGGGGCAGGAGTCATCCTCATCTCCCCCAAAGGCGACAAGCTGAAGTACGTGCTACAGATGGACTTCCCAACACCCTCCAACAACGAGGCTGAGTACGAAGCCCTAATCCATGGCATGCGAATGGCCAAGAACTGCGGCGCCACTCACCTCATGATCTACGGCGACTCCTACCTCGTCGTGCAGCAAACCATGAAGGCCTGTGACGCCATCGCCGACAACATGATCGCCTACAGAGACCTGTACAACCAGCTGGAGGGCACCTTCGACGGCTGCGAGTTGCGTCACATCGGCCGCGAAAGCAACGAGAAGCCGACGCCCTCGCCAACCTGGGCTCAGACAAGGCGCAGGTGCCACCCGGCGTCTTCCTTGAGCGCATCACGCAGCGGTCTGTCAAACTTCGACCCACGCCCGGATCCTCCACACCATCAACGAGCACCGCCGACCCGCCAGGCAAAGAGAAGGAGCCGATGGAGGTTCTGCTCATCGAGCCCACCTGGACGAGCCCATATCTGGCGTACATGCTGCACCAGAGACTGCCAGTCAACTCAGTCGAAGCCAAGCGCATTATTCGCCGTTCGAAAGGCTTCACCATCATCAAGGGGGAACTATACAAGCGAAGCATCTCAGGAGTCCTGCAAAGGTGCGTTGATCCAGTCGACGGTCAAGCCATCCTACTCGAAATTCATACAGGCACCTGCGGGCATCACGCCAGCAGTCGTGCCTTAGTGGCCAAAGCCTTACGAGCCGGGTTCTACTGGCCCACCGCAATGCAAGACGCAGAAGAACTCGTGAGGAAATGTCTCGGCTGCCAGGAATTCGCCAACAAGCCGCACGCGCCAGCTTCAGCGCTAAAGACCATCCCACTTGCCTGGCCCTTTGCTCAATGGGGGCTCGACATGGTGGGTCCACTCAAGAAGTCCTCGCCAGGAGGACACACGCATCTCTTGGTGGCAGTCGACAAGTTCACGAAGTGGATCGAAGCCGTGCCTATCACAAGTTCGACTGCATTCAGCAGTTAACTTCATCAGGTCCATCATCTTCAGGTTCGGGGTGCCGAACAGCATCATCACCGACAACGGCACGAACTTCACAGCCGAAGAATTCAAGGACTTCTGCTCCGAACAAGGCATCAAGCTCAACTACGCATCAGTCTCGCACCCGCAATCCAATGGGCAGGTCGAAAAGTCCAATGGTTTAGTCTGCAAGGGTATCAAGAAGCGCCTGCGAGTACCATTGAAGCGCGCCGCAGGCGCCTGGGTCGAAGAGCTGCCTTCTGTGCTTTGGAGCCTACGCACAACACCGAACAGATCAACCCAGTACACGCCATTCTTCATGGTTTATGGTGCAGAGGCGGTCATGCCCTGCGACATCAAGTTCGACGCACCTCGAGTGGTGGCCTACGACGAGTCTGACGCAGAAGAAGCACTCGAGGACGACATGGACACCTGGACGAAGCACGCGACATCGCCCTCACTCGCTCAGCTGTGTACCAGCAGGACCTGCGCAACTACCACGGACGGCGACTGCGGCCAAGAGCTTTCGTTCCAGGCGACCTGGTCCTTCGCCTCAAACAGAAGAAGGTGCACAAGCTCGCCTCCCCATGGGAGGGCCCATACATTGTGACAGAAGCAATCGGCGGAGGAGCTTACCGCCTGAAGGACTCGAAGACAGGAACAGTCTGCCACAACCCATGGAATGTCGCGCAGCTGCGACGCTTCTATGCCTAGTCGACTCCCCCGTTGTAACAAAGCATACATGTCAAGGCGGCAGGTTTCAGACGCACTCTTTCCCTTACCAGGGTACCTGAGGGGACTGGAAGGGTTTTAATGAGGCGGCCTGCTCGCAAAAATCAATGAAGTGATTTATGGAACAAGCTCTCCACTTTACTTTTTCAGTCAAAAAGCAACATAAACCTAGGCCGCACCCGACGCACTCGGGGGCTGCGCCATACAGGTTCAACTCGAAAAATCCTCGGCCGCCACCCGAAGCACTCGGGGGCTGCGCCACACAGGTCTAAGTCAACCTAGGCCGCACCCGACGCACTCGGGGGCTGCGCCATACAGGTCAACTCGAAAAATCCTCGGCCGCCACCCGAAGCACTCGGGGGCTGCGCCACACAGGTCTAAGTCAACCTAGGCCGCACCCGACGCACTCGGGGGCTGCGCCATACAGGTTCAACTCGAAAATCCTCGGCCGCCACCCGAAGCACTCGGGGGCTGCGCCACACAGGTCTAAGTCCAACCTAGGCCGCACCCGACGCACTCGGGGGCTGCGCCATACAGGTTCAACTCGAAAAATCCTCGGCCGCCACCCGAAGCACTCGGGGGCTGCGCCACACAGGTCTAAGTCCAACCTAGGCCGCACCCGACGCACTCGGGGGCTGCGCCATACAGGTTCAACTCGAAAAATCCTCGGCCGCCACCCGAAGCACTCGGGGGCTGCGCCACACAGGTCTAAGTCCAACCTAGGCCGCACCCGACGCACTCGGGGGCTGCGCCATACAGGTCAACTCGAAAAATCCTCGGCCGCCACCCGAAGCACTCGGGGGCTGCGCCACACAGGTCTAAGTCCAACCTAGGCCGCACCCGACGCACTCGGGGGCTGCGCCATACAGGTTCAACTCGAAAAATCCTCGGCCGCCACCCGAAGCACTCGGGGGCTGCGCCACACAGGTCTAAGTCCAACCTAGGCCGCACCCGACGCACTCGGGGGCTGCGCCACACAGGTCCAAGTCGAAAACCTTGGCCGTCACCCGAAGCACTCGGGGGCTGCGCCACACAGGTCTAAGTCCAACCTAGGCCGCACCCGACGCACTCGGGGGCTGCGCCACACAGGTCCAAGTCGAAAACCTTGGCCGTCACCCGAAGCACTCGGGGGCTGCGCCACACAGGTCCAAGCCATACCTAGGCCGCATCCGAAGCACTCGGGGGCTGCGCCATACAGGTCCAAGTCGAAAACCTTGGTCGTCACCCGAAGCGCTCGGGGGCTGCGCCATACAGGTCCAAGTCCAGCCTAGGCCGCACCCGACGCACTCGGGGACTGCGCCATACAGGTCTAGCTCAAAAAAATCCTCGACCGTCACCCGAAGCACTCGGGGCTGCGCCACACAGGTCCAAGCCATACCTAGGCCGCATCCGAAGCACTCGGGGGCTGCGCCATACAGGTTCACAGACGGCTACAAGTCCAGTGCTACTATTCTACAGGCTCGCCCTTTGGCGCATCGAGTGGCCCAACAAGGTGCTCGCTGAAGGTTTGGACCTGCTGAATCATCTGGCGCGCAGCTGCAAGGGTATCGGCATACTCACCCTCTCCAGGCAATCCGTCAAGCACTTTGTGCAATGGAAGATTAGGCCGGTGCATTCGAACATACGCCAACGCCACGTTCGCCCCGGCAACAAGTTGAGCGTGCACGACTTCCTTCAACGCACCGCCTTCACGGAACCTCTCCAGAAGCGCAGTTAGTCCATTCGGCTGCTCGTTGTGAGAAAAGTACACCTTGTTGATCTGCCAGAGGGTTTTTCTGCAACCTTCTAAGAGTACAGCAGCCCGCCAGGTACGATCCAGCATTCGTGCCAGTATACTACCTCTGGACTTGTTTGACCAAAAGTGGCGCGCTTCGGGTGAGTCGCCGGCGGCCTCTTTCTCTACCCGCTCGTCCACTCGAAGCTGCTCCGCCGTCAGGTCAGAGTTGACATCTGCATCAAGGCCAAGCATTGAGCATAGCAAGTAGACACAGAAGCCGAAGGAAAAACGCTAAGAGTCCAACCTTGCAACTGTCGACCGATCAGGTCCATCTCGCCAAGCAGAAATTCTTCACGCTGGGAGAACGGCGCAACGGGCCGCGACCTCAATCGCTCCAGCTCCAACTCAGCATTCTTCAACTTCGACTCGAGCTCAACCACCTTGTTCCTCATGAAGGTGAGCACTCTCTGGTCGTTTACGCTTCGCACAGGAGCTGGAGGAGCTTGACGGCGGCGACGAGTAGGCGCAGCCGAAGTGGTATCTTCCTCATCGCCCGCGCCAGTCGTTCCAGCAACATCAGGAGCTTCGCCCATATCAGACTGCCAAGAATCGACAGCGTCAAGCCAGGAGAAGAATCAACATAATTCATTCAAGCCAGATATCAAAAAATACTCGGCGACTGCACCCCCGAGGGAGTGAATTCACATTTCATCATCAGCATGTTCACTCGCACAATATAAAGTGCATTACAGACTCAAGCCCAAAAGCAGAAGCACAGTCCTAAAAAGGAAAAAGTCTACACTACAGACTCAGACTGGGAACGGCTCTTCCTAGCAGCCAACTCTGCAGCTTTGGCAATTCTCGTCTCGAAGGTGGCGACCAACTTCGCAGCTAGCTGGCTCGCCTGCACCTTCACACCGCTAAGGGACGCGGTTCTGCCATCAGGCTTCCGAGGGAAGTCGCTGACAACCTTCTCAAAATCACCTACGACTTGGTGACCAAGAAGCAGCTGAAAAGTGAGCTCTGAGCCGCGTACCGTCTGCGCGCGCGTGAAGTCCGCCAGGACATTCGAATTGCCTTCGAATGGAGCCGCGAGTGCGTCAACAGCAGCTGGTGGTGGCTGGTTCGGAAAGATGTTCCGGTGCACAGTCGCTAAGGCCTCCGTCGACTTCTGCAGGGCCGCCGCCGACTGCTGCAGCGCTGCCGATGCATATGCGCAGACGCGGTCGACGAAGCCAACAGCCTGCGCCAAACCGACACTCTCGCTAGAAGTCCCTTCTGGAGGAACACCTCCGCAATTCTCTGCCGAAAGGAAATCCACACCCATAAGGCGCCAGAAGTCGACAAAAGACAAAGTAGGCATGAAGCCGAAAAACTTACTTCCAACAACATCCGCGAGTGCGAGCAAGCGGTCGATCTGGGTCTTCTCCAGAGCATCCCGAGCTTGTTCCCGCTCTTGGGCTTCACCCAGTGACTTCTCCAGCTTTGCGACCCGCGCCTTCATGTTCTCCTTCTCGCCTACGGATCAACGGAACAAAGTTAGCAATAAAGGCAGTCGAAGCAATCCTCGAACACAAGGTTTCATACTTACTATTCGCTTGTTTCAGAGCAGCGCGGAGCTGATCCCTCTCCTGCTCCATGCGAACGAAGGTCGCGGCTCCCTCCATCTGCTGGCGATAAAATGGCTGCAGGAAACACAAGACATCAATCTGCGCCCGACTGTTCCAGTCACGCGCATCTTCGGGGGCTACTCCCATCGGGAGCGCTGTACGCGCACCCGAAGCAGATCTTGCAGAAGGAATCGAAGAACACTTACATGCTCAAGCAGCCCAGCGTCAACCGGAGTCGCATCAGCAGGCCTCTCAGGCACGGCGGAGGTCGAAGCCTTCAAGGCCAAAACATCACCCGCCAGAGCCTCCTCTCCGGGCGTCCTCACAGTCTGCTCGATCATGGGAGCAGAAGTGTGCTCCATCTCACGAGGGGAGGAAACAGCAGCGCCGGTACGGTCGCTGTCATAAGAACTCTCAATTCAAGGACCCGCAAGTGAAAAAGCACACTCGACAAAAACAAAGGAAAGGTTACGCGACTAACCTGACTACATCATCATCTTCGCTCCCAAGGAGACGGAAGCCATCCTCGCAAACTCGATCGGCGGCGCAGAGCCGAGTGGAGGCACGACCAACGGTTCCGCCAGATCACTGGGTGCTTAGTACCCGAGGAGGACTCGCTCGTCTCTTCCTCGATCACACCCGCCTCCTTCACAGGCGACGAGGCAGAACCAGCGTCGCCACCCTTTCGCCTCTGCCGCTTCCGCAGCGGCTCCTCGTCTTCATCATCCTCCAACTCTTCACTCGGAGAGGTGGCGGAGGGAACTTCATCGTCATCACCCTCGTCCTCGGGGAACTCTGCCTCTTCGTGAGGTCCGTTCTCCATCAACGGAGGGAGACTGACGTAGCTCGAACGACCCTGCCAGCAAATGAAGAATTCGAGTCAAGCAAAACGACTCAACAGAAGATGCAAGACACAGCAAGCGAAGCTCACTTCAGGTACAGGATTGTTAGTCCCATATGGCTCGACTGGGCACTTGACGTTGCACGGGTCAGCGGCTCGGAGACTGGTGATGCTCCTCACCCTCGACTCGACTGTGTCATCATCAAGCTCATTGCCAGCATCCTCACGCGCCCACATGGGGTGGACGCGACTGCGCAGCGGCTGCACCGAAGCCTGAAGAAGGTGGCGATGAGGTGAATTCCACCTGTCTCGCGCCCAAGACTCTTCAGAAGGCCACGCAGTAGCGTCAGCAAGGGCTGAATCGCCTCCCTGTCCTCCTTCGACAGCGGGTGCGCCCACGCGTTCGTCTTCCGCAACTCGCGATCAGCCGCGAATCCAGGAAGCCCTGCTTGGTCGCACCTGATGTAGAACCACTTCTTCCGCCAGCCCTGGACGGAGTCGGACTTCTTCATCTGGAAGTAGGAGGTGTCGCCACGCACTGGATGCCGAAGCCGCCAACCGGGTACACCTGCTTACTCTTCCCCACATTCCTCCTGACGAGGAATAGCGACTTCCACAACAGCCAGTTGGGGGCGATCCCCAGGAAGCACTCGCAGAGCACGAAATAGCTCGCGATGCTCAAGACGCTATTGGGAGTCAGATCGTGGATCTGAATCCCATAAGCATACAAGAGACCACGGACGAAATCGTGGAGGGGGAACCCGAAACCCCGCGGAAGAAAATCCACGAAGCAAACGCGTTCCCCCTCGCGAGGAGCGGGAAATACCTCTTTCCCTGGAGCGCGCACCGCCGCCTGGTCTAACCGGCGGCAGCAGCCCCTGCGCGCGTAGGGCCTCGAGGTCGGCCTTCTTCACCGACGATTTGACCCAATCGCCGTCGGGCTTCTTCATCATGCTCGCCTCGGCGGCGGCGTCGGCGCCAGCAGCAGCTTTCCCTCTTCATCACGGCCTTGCTCATGGAGGGTGGGGGAAAGGAACTAGCAGAGGAGCAACAATGGTGGAAACGAAGCAGTGGAGACGATGACGGAATGGGGATGGATGAACTGTTCACCGCCGCGGTGAAAATTAAGTACCGCGCGGTCAGTTAATCCTGGCCATCCCTGCGGAAACCGCTCTCCGCAACATCATCTGGCCGTCCACGTGTCGCACGGAGATAGCAACCGTCGACGGCCACGCCGCCCACTACGCGCGGGAATCAAGGCGCCATCATCACATCGCGAAATTTTCGCGCCCAACGGTCAGAAAAAAGCGGCAACCACTGTCTCCAGCCAATACTGACAGTGGGACCGCACTGTCACGTCCCATCGGACACAGACTGCGTCAAAAACGTCAGCGCTGACGTCAACCACGAAGGCGAAGGAAGCCAACGAGCTGATGGGGAACTCGAACATTTCATTCGAGTGCAAAGAAAATTCAGTAAGCTCTCAGAGCTGAATAAGTTCGTACAGTAAGCCAACGAGCTGATTGAGAACTCGAACATTTCATTCGAGTGCAAGAACATCCAGTAAGCTACAAGTGCTGAACAAACTCCTGCAGTAAGCCAAACCGCCGAATACACAGTAAGTCACACAAAGCCAGTCGCGACTCCAAGTAGAGTCCCTTCTTTACTCCCATCGGGAGCGGGCTTTTTCGACTGAAGAAAAATTGAGTTTAACCTCAATTGCAAGCAATTCAGCTTAATCTCGGGGCTACTCCCATCGGGAGCGCTGTTCGCGCTCCCGAGTGACTCATAACAATAGCAGTCGAAAATCACCAACTAAGGCTGTACTCACGGTATTTTACCCTGGAAGTGACAGTTCGACTAAGGAATCCTCCATAAGCCCTGAACGGCAGGAGTCGACCAATTTTACTCATCTCATTCAGGAACCCGACGGCGTGCCCAGGAGGAAGGAGTCCTTTACCCGACTCTACGATTCGACTAAGCACTCGGGGGCTCCTGTCGTGGGTCACTCTTCGACTACCCCACGGTGGGGATACCTGGGTCACGCCAAGCCCATCAACCTTATGACAAGGGCCCAAGGAAGGCCCAACAAGGACGACGTGTGGCCCAAGATAGTCGACGCTAGGTCATGCGACCCGCCATGCTTGTAAGCGCCATCGGCACCGTTCACCTGAGACCTAGCCTACCATATAAAGGCTAGGAGGGTCCTTCGTCTAGGGTACGCTCATAGCCGCCACACAAACCCTAGCGAGATTGCCATCTCGCCATTGTAGCCACAGCTCACCATCAATAACCAGACAAGCAGGAAGTAGGGTGTTATCCTCCGGGAGCCTGAACCTGGGTAAACGCCTTGCTTGTCAGCCGTCGTGATCACCAGCGCTCATCTCTCCCCCTCAATCAATCCGGGGTACACAACTCAGGGATTTGCCGAGTCCACACCTCGTCACCAGAACTTCCCCACGCCCTCCGCCGTCGATCCCCGTCATCTCCGCTTCCACCCGAGCCCCCAGGTGAGCGAATCGCGAGCACCGCCGTCGCCGGAGCCACGGCTCCGTCGTACTCCGGTAGTCAAGGAAGGGATAGATCCTGCGCCGTTGGATTTAAATCCAACGGTAGCATACCGCTTCATCTTGTTAAGCCACCGACAAGCGGGACCCACATGTCATAACTTTAAACATTATCCAGAGCGCGCGATTTAAAACTGAGTCACTGACCCTTGGACCCCACCCGTCAGGGATCTCATCTTTATCCAGTAAATTCGAATTTAAATCCTCTCTGAATTCAGTATTGGACACTACTTTGAAATTCAATAACTCGAGTTCTAGGAATCCAAATAAAACAAACTCAAATGTTCTGAAAAGATTATAAAATTCTTTAACTCACCAAAGTGGTCTCATCTCATTTAAATAAATAATAAAAGTGTATTAATAAAAATGCTCCATAAGGTTTAAAACACCAAACCATTTGTTTCTGGAGTTATATTAGTCCAAATAACTTGAAACCAATTTTGGTAGCTTTGTATTAGGATCCTTTAGCTCCCCAAATTTTGGTAGAATTAATTGAGCAGTGTAAAATCCTTAGCCTTTGGTTGAACTTCAGTAAACCTTCTGCACTAAACCAATTAGTGTGAATTAATAGTAGGTTCAATTAAACTAAACCCAATTTTGTTAGGTCACATTCAACCAAGGTTAGTTATCCCTAAAAGGATTTAAATTTGGGAGCAACCTAATTTGTTTGGTAGCTAAAACTTGATTAAAAACCTTCGGAACTAAAACAAATGCGTAGGGAGTTTGATAACTCCAAATGACCTCAATCCAATTGGGTGGTCTTCTACACATCAGTAGCTATCCATAGAAATTTAGTTTAAATTTTTGTGACCAACATAGAATAAATGGTGAATTGTTTGGTGTACAACTAGTTTCTGCCTTAGTTTAAAAAGAATTAAATAAAGTTTAATTCAATTAAATTGAAACCACCTTGTGTTGTTTGGTGTATGCAGTAGATATTTATAATGATTGTGCTTGTAATGTTGTGATGTTGATTGAGTTAGTGTAGTGATTGCTGTATTGCTTGTTTTACGTTTAGACGAGAACGTTGCCGAAGCTATCGAGGAGGGAAATTTGTTGAACCTGAAGAACAGAACCAGTACCACCTTGAGCAAGGCAAGCTACTTCACTGAGCTTGCATCTATATACATCTATTTTGATTTACCTGTTTTACTTATAAGGAGCATAATGGATTTATGTAGTGTTTGCCACTAAAACTATGATTTCGAAAGCCCTTTCCCAAAATACAAGTATATTATTGAGACACCCTATATAGAGGTGTTAGTAATCTTGTAGTAGTTCCTAAATGGGAACCTATTTGTTCTACTCAAAAACCTCTATGAAAATCTTTGGGTGAGATTACGATCTACCCAAGTTTTGGTTAAAAGTATTTGGCTATGAAAATTGAAAATGAATTGGGGAAACCTTTTAAAAAGTTTATGAAAAACTATTTTGCCACTCTATGTAGAAGTATCAGTTTTGTTTATATAAAACCATAGGATGAAAAAAAACATTGTTTATTCAAAACTCCTTTGAAAATCCTTGGATGAATTATGGTATGCCGAGATGTCGGTGATGAAATGGAGAAATGGAGTATGGTGATGTTTATGAAAATGCACATTGTGTCCTTGTACTTACATCCCCAACCGAAAATCTGTGCGACCACATTTACCCACATATGGGAAAGGGCGTAGTCATATAATTTGCTCGTGTTAGTACTGGATGCCTCAATAACGAGGATAACCTCGTTCCATGAGGGGATGGTCTGAGGACCTACCCCCTGACCCGGGTCCTCTAAAGAGAAGAACGCCTAAGGGCACGCCTAAGGGCTGTTATGATATGAATTGGAGATAGAGGATTTGTAGGGCCATTAAAATTCGCCGGGCAGAACTACGAGTCCTCACACTTAGTTTCTGAGGATTTAAGTGTCGATGGAATGTTTCGTAGCGGTAGGGTCCTATACTAGCATGAGCAAAGGACAGGCTATGGCCGGGAACTCAACTTCGCATACCCTGGTATGGCGGGACGTGGCTGACACGATGAGTGACCGGATGGTGTGGGAAAAGCGTGCTACCTCTGCAGAGGGTAAAACTATTCGAATAGCCGAGTCCTCGGATATGGACAGTTGGGAAGAACTACTAAGACCATGTGCAAGCTTTGCAAGTTTTGAAAAGTGTTTAGGTTTAAAATGAAATTGAAGTGGAGATGATGTTTCATACCTGTTCCAATAAGTTGGTATGAGGTTGCTGGAAAATGAGTGACCCTGAAGGGGCTATGATCGGAAAGGAGAGTTTTGGAGAAACGGACAAGATGGTGATTCGAGGAAAAAGTTTTAAAAGAGATTTCTTACCTTTTCAACCAAAGGTATATTTTCGAGAAAAAGGTTTAAAAAGACTTCTTACCCTTTTTCAACAAACATGGTGAGAAAACTATTTTTCCAAAGGGTTTGTTTCCAACCAAGATATTGAGAAACTACTTTTCAAAATATTTTGCCTTCAACAAGGATATAAGATCTACTCTTCTCTTTTTCAATAAAGATATAGAGATGTTTTTCTAAAACTAAAGGTTTTAAAGATTATCAAAACTAGTGCATGTTCAAGTTGGGGTAGTTTGCGAGTACAATCAAATGTACTCATATTGGTTTCGTCCCTGGCTATTGTCTTAGCCAGATTTTAAAGAGGAGCAGTTCGAAGAAGAGGAGTTCACTGGCGTCTTTGCGAACTAGGGCGCTTCCCAGTCAGCTGCCTGTAGGGTTAAGGCGAATGACTTGGGCTCCACGTTGTTTGGTGATTTCCGCTGCAAGTACCTGTTGAAGCTTATGACTTCAATCACGTAAGTATATTTATTCGGTATTTATGGATGTCCTGTGATGCCAATTCGAGTTATGTGCAACAACAGACTGATCATGGGATTGTTGCAGGAAACATAACGAGTATCTCGGATAGCTAATCCGGGGTCCTCACAGACTTGGTATCAGAGCCATCCTGACTGTAACAGACCTTAGTTAGCATGGACGTAGTTAGGAGAAAATATTTTGTTAAAAAATATATCTTTATCTAGGGAAGTCCAAAAATGACTTCCACTCTTCTCATCTCAAATAATTTCTGAGTCTTACCCTTCTATTTTAAAATTTACCAAGGATTTCTCTACTCCCTCTTACCTGTTCAAAATACTTGACGATAAACCCAAGTGAGACCAAAATTAGCTAGCACCCACAAGAAGAAGCATCCATCTTGAATACTCAACATTCAACATCAAGGGGATCGATCTGCAAATACCAGGATCGTCGATATCAACAAAGCAAGAGGCCTCCGAAGACCTCAACTCAACGTCAACAATTCCACTCAGTTACTACCTCGACAATCTCAATTTTTCCTGCTGAAGCCTAAGGCGACAAAGTGAAGACTCCACCAACCTGTATAACCAAGACCCATAGGATCAGGATGATAGGAACCTTGATTATACTGCCCGACTACCACGAGTATTAGGCGTCCATTGGTACAAAAGGTACCTTGTGTGTGGTTTGTTTGAGAATTCTTTGCTTGTGTGTTACTTTTCCTGTGTATTTCACAAATCACGCCCAGCCATTAAACCCCTAGAACTTATTTGTTCCTCAGTCGGAGATGTCACGAGAGCACACCTACATCGGTCCCGGTTTTGAAGCAACCCAAAATTCTCCGCTCCGTCAAATAGAAGCCACCCCCGGAACCCACTCAGCACCCTTTGAAAGGGAGGAGCCCCATATGTCTAAAACCTGCCCAAGGGAATTAGAGAGGACATCATCATAGTCAAAAGACCAGGCCCCAATGCCCTAGAAAAACACTGGTGTCGCACTTGCGGGGAATACGGACACGAGAACTGGAAGTGCCCCGTTAGGCACACCATAAAGAAAAGACCACCACAAGGAAAGGCTTGTAGTCAATGCGGAAAAGGAGGACATCAGGCCAGTCAATGCCCTGGCGACTGCCCACATTGCTTCAACTGGCATCCACATGGCAAGTGCCTAACCGCTAGCGTCACTTGCTATCTATGCGAAGGTGATGACCATGTTCCGGCTAAGTGTCATCTGGAAGTCATATTAGACGCAGTGAAGAATGCCCGTCAGAAGGATGCTCAAAACGCCATCCATGCCCCGAGGCAAGCATCCACCAGTACATCTCGCCCATATCAGAATTCGAGGCGTCGGGAGGGTAGAAACCACAAGGAGCCAACCCCACCCTTAGAAACATATCGCAAGTTGTGCCTACGATCTGGAAGAACCCTTCCCAAGAAGAAGCCCCATACTTTTCAGCAAGCCCCCAAGCCTGCCTGTCAACCCCCGCAAGCCCCACGCCCCACCTTTCCTAACCACCCAAACAAATCCAACCTAGTCAATGTTGTCTGCTTTGAATGCTGCAACAAGGGTCACTATGCCAGAGAATGCCCCAATCTCAAGGAGACTGTTAAGCACCCTTTAAAGGAATGCAGCGTTTCCATGTCAAAGGAAAGTTAGCACCAAGGAATAGTGGGCCTTTCAAGATCATTAGCCATTAAGAAGAAGTATGGGTCCTAGTTAGTTAGCAGTATTTGGGTTCAATGTAAGATCCGTCACTTTTAATAAAATTCTTTTTAGACTCTGAGAGAGTGTGATGCCCTGTCTAATGCAAGCCTCACCCCGTAATGTTAACTACAAGGACACTACACTAACACATCGTATCTAACTTTAGATTAACATCTGACCCAAGTCCCCGATAGTACCAACTAATCTTTTAGAACTGCAACCCTTGCCTACTCCTGGATTTCGGAAGCATACGTGGTCCCTCAAGCTAAAGAAGCAACTAAAGAGGATTGCCATCAGCAAGATGGAAGTCGACCAACGTCGAAGGTCATCTGCACGGTTTTCAACCAGGGAGCAAGCACCATCAACGTCGCTTGTCGAGCAATCATCTTTTCCAACCTGCCGCGACCATCAAACTAAGGGGGGAACGCAAGAACACAAATGGAGACTACGGATATGAAGCGTTTTATCTAACTTTTTAACGCTAACTGAGAACACGACCCTTGCACTCTCGTCGAACAGCAGACCAAACCGCCTACCTCTAGGATCCTTGAACTAACTATTAGACTCCTCTGGAACCTCGGACACTCTACTCTATCCCTGAAGATTATTATGAAGCTCCAGGACGCCCAAGGACAAGGAAGTCAACACAACGACGAACCTCCTCTACTCAGCCAAGAGAAGTACAAGAATGAAGACAACCTATCCAGCGGCATCCAAGAAGACCCAAACGTCGGAAGCACCTGCAATTGACAACACCAACCTCCAAGCAAGCTGCGATTCAAACAGAAGTTTTAGTAACCTTCTACTAACTAGAAGCCGAGAGAGTCGAGTCTACGGACTTGACGCATCCTGAGAACAACACGTCCCCATCTGCGACCTCGTAAGAAGACACTAACAGGAGTGATATCTGCACCAACCCAAACACTGAAGAGTGACACCCAGTATGAAGATCGTCAAGCTACTCAAGAAGAACGATGCCACCCGGTCAACTCCAGCTGCAACCTTCAATGTGACCATTCACGATCCCTTTTTAAGGGGGGAAGACCTGCACTGCGTATACCAGGACACATTAATAATTAGTTCCTTGCACCGTAACCTTGTAGTATCTGGAAACAACCAACCAGGACTTTTCATCAGCGTCAACCATCAAGTCAATCCTATCATCAAGGATCCAGACTCATCACAGGAGTTTATCGACAAAGAAAGCCTCGCAACACCAAGTGGTCAAGATCTCACATGGCAACCTCACTAAGGAAGCATCGACCTCAGAAGTATAGTCAGCCTAAAACCCGTGCCCACGTACTCCCCTGTACCCCCGGGCAAATCTCGAGGACGAGATTTATTTTTAAGGGGGGAAGGATCTGTAACATCCCAAATTTTGGAACCAAGAAAAACTTAGTTTTACCAGACCCCAAAATTCAGAACCAACAAAAACTTTTTGAAATGTTTTGCTGATGATTGTGTTTTCCTTCCCATTGCTATGTTGAACTGGTGTGACTTGTTGTTTGAGTTGTTTGACTAGTAAATCTAAGACCCAACCAATATAAATATATATTAAACTTGGTGATCATGTTATGACAAGAACAAAATATTCCATACAACTTCTCTACTCTTATTTGGACCAACTTATTCCCAAATGATGCTTTGTTTAGCAACAACCAAAATACCCACTCCTTGAGAGAATAAAAGTATTTTCAAAATTATATGTTTCCAAAAATATGGAGATCTATATACTATCTCCAACCTTGCTATTTCCCTTGTATTGGTAGCCCTTATCTTAAACTCATACTTTTATTCTTTGGAAAAACAATAAAGGTGGGAAGTATGTTGCCCATCTATTTTAGCAACCCTTTTTGAAATATTAAATAGAGTTGAACTTTTCCCAACATTATTCTTGTCAGGATGATACTTGATCACCACCCCACCACTTGTCTGAGTGATTAAAAAACTTGGTTAGGAATTTATAAATGGTTGTCTAGTGTTGGTTGTTATTTCCTGCCAAATTGATTGCTTGTGTGGATATTTATTCAACTGTGCTTGAAGCCTTAAAACACCCCAGACAACAATTGGAAGGTGACTTGATTATTCACACACTATCAATAAAAACACTAACTAAAAGAAAAGGGTCTTATTTAATCTCCCTCCCTATCTATATCTCTATTTTGCTATAACAATTATTTTATCTCCTAAAGTCCAGGAATGAGATGCAATAATAACCATCTCATTATCATATTACTCTCTCCTCAAAATATCTATTTTCCCAAATTACAAAGATATTTCAATTTATCAAATTCCAAAATCCCTTCTTTAACCTTTAGGGGTTATTAAGTTTGTGACGCAAAAATATTTCAAAGGGAGAAATTGCTTCCAAACAAAAATTCAGTGGAGAGAATGTGACCCCTCTCTTTTCATCCTTAAAACTTTTCTCTCTCTCTCCCTAATTTAAATTGTATTCTAAATTCTATTTTCAAAATTCAAAATGTTTCTTTAACATTGGAAATCATCAAAAACACCAAGATACACTTTAAGAATAAATACCCCAGTGGTACCACAAACCTTGGCAAATCATTTTGAAGCAAACCATAAAAAGGAATTTCAGAAAATTAAATTTTGGACTTGGTTCAGGAATTAGATCGAACACCTGCTGATCACCACTGTGTTCTTCCCTAACCCGAAAATCCAATCCAAAATTCGAGCTTAATTCGGTGCAATCCCGTGCCATTAGTGTTTCCACTCCCTCACCTCACCTCACTCACTCGAAGGACGATGAAGAGACGCGCTCGTTGACCCCAGAGGAGGCAAGCCGAAGCTCCACGCCATTGCCGTCCTCAGAGCTCTGCCGCACGGGTCGTCTCCGTGGAGAGAGCAGACGCGACGCTGAGGCGACGCCGCGCCGTGCCCGCCACACCACCCTTCTCCCTCCGCCCCTGCCTGACGCGACTCGACCGCCGCAGAGGCCTCTGGCGTGCGCACCGTCCGCGCCAGAGCACGCCGCGCGTCGTGGCGACGCCGAGGTCAACTGAGAACGCCGCACGCCTCCGCACTGCCCCACCTCACCCCTCTGGTTCCATCAGCTCCACCGCGTCGTGTACGAGCACCACTGCCCCTCTGGTGAACCTCACGCACCCTACCCGACCCCAGCGCACGCGCCCGTGCTCGCCGCACGCCATGGCGGGCCGAGCACGCCACCGCAAGCTCACGCGCAACCTCTGCTTCCCTCGACCACCCGACCGCACCTGCATCACTCCCTCGCTCACCGCAACCTCCCAGACACCTCCGTCTGGACCCCGCGCCTCTCCTCTCCTCTCCCCACCACCGTGCCATGGAGCACCGAGCACCTCCACCCGCTATAAAAGCACCCCCGCACCTCCTCTCTTCTCCACACACCTCCACCACTTCCCTCTCACACCCCTCACACCCGAGCATCGCCAGGAGGGCGAGCATTCCATCGCAGCCACCGTGCACACGCACGGCAGTGCGCTGCCGCGCCGAGGAAGAGGACGATCACGGCCAGGTCGCACCTCTCTTCCCCTGCCTTCTCTCTGGCTCTCCCTCGCCTCACCATTTCACCCTAGCTCACCCGCCGCGTTTTGCCCGTGTTTCGTGCACAGCAGCGCAGCAGGGGACTCGCCGGACTTGGAGCACGGCCGCGGAGGAGGAGCCGAACTCGCCGACGCCGTTGCAGCCCTTCCCAGCAAGCACCACTCACCCCAGAACTTCCCCACGCCCTCCGCCGTCGATCCCCGTCATCTCCGCTTCCACCCGAGCCCCCAGGTGAGCGAATCGCGAGCACCGCCGTCGCCGGAGCCACGGCTCCGTCGTACTCCGGTAGTCAAGGAAGGGATAGATCCTGCGCCGTTGGATTTAAATCCAACGGTAGCATACCGCTTCATCTTGTTAAGCCACCGACAAGCGGGACCCACATGTCATAACTTTAAACATTATCCAGAGCGCGCGATTTAAAACTGAGTCACTGACCCTTGGACCCCACCCGTCAGGGATCTCATCTTTATCCAGTAAATTCGAATTTAAATCCTCTCTGAATTCAGTACTGGACACTACTTTGAAATTCAATAACTCGAGTTATAGGAATCCAAATAAAACAAACTCAAATGTTCTGAAAAGATTATAAAATTCTTTAACTCACCAAAGTGGTCTCATCTCATTTAAATAAATAATAAAAGTGTATTAATAAAAATGCTCCATAAGGTTTAAAACACCAAACCATTTGTTTCTGGAGTTATATTAGTCCAAATAACTTGAAACCAATTTTGGTAGCTTTGTATTAGGATCCTTTAGCTCCCCAAATTTTGGTAGAATTAATTGAGCAGTGTAAAATCCTTAGCCTTTGGTTGAACTTCAGTAAACCCTTCTGCACTAAACCAATTAGTGTGAATTAATAGTAGGTCCAATTAAACTAAACCCAATTTTGTTAGGTCACATTCAACCAAGGTTAGTTATCCCTAAAAGGATTTAAATTTGGGAGCAACCTAATTTGTTTGGTAGCTAAAACTTGATTAAAAACCTTCGGAACTAAAACAAATGCGTAGGGAGTTTGATAACTCCAAATGACCTCAATCCAATTGGGTGGTCTTCTACACATCAGTAGCTATCCATAGAAATTTAGTTTAAATTTTTGTGACCAACATAGAATAAATGGTGAATTGTTTGGTGTACAACTAGTTTCTGCCTTAGTTTAAAAAGAATTAAATAAAGTTTAATTCAATTAAATTGAAACCACCTTGTGTTGTTTGGTGTATGCAGTAGATATTTATAATGATTGTGCTTGTAATGTTGTGATGTTGATTGAGTTAGTGTAGTGATTGCTGTATTGCTTGTTTTACGTTTAGACGAGAACGTTGCCGAAGCTATCGAGGAGGGGAAATTTGTTGAACCTGAAGAACAGAACCAGTACCACCTTGAGCAAGGCAAGCTACTTCACTGAGCTTGCATCTATATACATCTATTTTGATTTACCTGTTTTACTTATAAGGAGCATAAAGGATTTATGTGGTGTTTGCCACTAAAACTATGATTTCGAAAGCCCTTTCCCAAAATACAAGTATATTATTGAGACACCCTATATAGAGGTGTTAGTAATCTTGTAGTAGTTCCTAAATGGGAACCTATTTGTTCTACTCAAAAACCTCTATGAAAATCTTTGGGTGAGATTACGATCTACCCAAGTTTTGGTTAAAAGTATTTGGCTATGAAAATTGAAAATGATTTGGGCAAACCTTTTAAAAGTTTATGAAAAACTATTTTGCCACTCTATGTAGAAGTATCAGTTTTGTTTATATAAAACCATAGGATGAAAAAAAAACATTGTTTATTCAAAACTCCTTTGAAAATCCTTGGATGAATTATGGTATGCCGAGATGTCGGTGATGAAATGGAGAAATGGAGTATGGTGATGTTTATGAAAATGCACATTGTGTCCTTGTACTTACATCCCCAACCGAAAATCTGTGCGACCACATTTACCCACATATGGGAAAGGGCGTAGTCATATAATTTGCTCGTGTTAGTATTGGATGCCTCAATAACGAGGATAACCTCGTTCCATGAGGGGATGGTCTGAGGACCTACCTCCTGACCCGGGTCCTCTAAAGAGAAGAACGCCTAAGGGCACGCCTAAGGGCTGTTATGATATGAATTGGAGATAGAGGATTTGTAGGGCCATTAAAATTCGCCGGGCAGAACTACGAGTCCTCACACTTAGTTTCTGAGGATTTAAGTGTCGATGGAATGTTTCGTAGCGGTAGGGTCCTATACTAGCATGAGCAAAGGACAGGCTACGGTCGGTGACTCAACTTCGCATACACCTTGTATGGCGGGACGTGGCTGACACGATGAGTTGCCGGATGGATGTGGGAAAAGCGTGCTACCTCTGCAGAGGGTAAACAAACTATTCGAATAGCCGAGTCCTCGGATATGGACATTTGGGAAGAACTACTAAGACCATGTGCAAGCTTTGCAAGTTTTGAAAAGTGTTTAGGTTTAAAATGAAATTGAAGTGGAGACGATGTTTCATACCTGTTCCAATGAGTTGGTATGAGGTTTGCTGGAAAATGAGTGACCCTGAAGGGGCTATGATCGGAAAAGGAAGAGTTTTGGAGAAATGGACAAGATGGTGATTTTCTAGGAAAAGGTTTTAAAAGAGATTTCTTACCTCTTTAACCAAAGGTATATTTTCGAGAAAAAGGTTTAAAAAGACTTCTTACCCTTTTTCAACAAACATGGTGAGAAAACTATTTTTCCAAAGGGTTTGTTTCCAACCAAGATATTGAGAAACTACTTTTCAAAATATTTTGCCTTCAAACAAGGATATAAGATCTACTCTTCTCTTTTTCAATAAAGATATAGAGATGTTTTTCTAAAACTAAAGGTTTTAAAGATTATCAAAACTAGTGCATGTTCAAGTTGGGGTAGTTGCGAGTACAATCAAATGTACTCATATTGGTTTCGTCCGTGGCTATTGTCTTAGCCAGATTTTAAAGAGGAGCAGTTCGAAGAAGAGGAGTTCACTGGCGTCTTTGCGAACTAGGGCGCTTCCCAGTCAGCTGCCTGTAGGGTTAAGGCGAATGACTTGGGCTCCACGTTGTTTGGTGATTTCCGCTGCAAGTACCTGTTGAAGCCTATGACTTCAATCACGTAAGTATATTTATTCGGTATTTATGGATGTCCTGTGATGCCAATTCGAGTTATGTGCAACAACAGACTGATCATGGGATTGTTGCAGGAAACATAACGAGTATCTCGGATAGCTAATCCGGGGTCCTCACAAAAAGTTTCTTGGAGAATCTGCAAAGATATGTATTGACCTAAAGGGATGGATGCTAAATGTATATGCCTGCATTATAGGCACGACAGAATTACATAAATCAAATGCAGCCGTTGTGACAATCACACAAAGAAAAGCAATTTATCATGAAGCGATTCTAAGTCCCCTGCAATGTCTGTATCTTGGGGGATGACACCAACCACTGAATCTCGGCTAGAAGATTCGGAAATATGTCAAGACACACCGGTGAAAGATTTTTCAGCTCCAAGGTCGCTCCCAATGATTCTGAAACCCATGTTCCCACTGAAACTCAAAAAAAGAAACCCATGTTCCCACTGAACCACATGAAATTAAAAAAACGCTCGTAACAACTGCAGCATCAGTTTGGAGTTTCAGACAGGGCACTCACTAACCTTGAATTTGTTGCATGCTGGGGCACTTAAGCTGACGACGTACTCCTGTAGGAATCTGTTCACGTTCGTGCTCCAGACAATGTACCACCGTGGATTTCGCATGTTGTCAACAGCGCTGTCGTGGTCGTCACTGCCACTTCCGGTCACCAGTAAGTTGCAGGCTTGCAGCTGAATCTTGGAGATATCATCCCAACTTTTTTACGTCATCATTTGAGTTCGCTTGCAGGAGATCAAATAATTGACAAATAAGAAATATGCCAGAAATCAAAGAATGGCTTGTTGCATTCATTGAGCTTGTCCCGTCAGCCTAGGTCGCCATTCACGTCAACTGCATCGTACGAGCAGAGCCAGGTAAGAGAGAGTGAGAGACCAATTTGTTCATGAAATAAGCTTCAGGACTGAAATCATTCATGCTTGTACAGTACAAAATACTATATGACTAAAGATCCAGGAACATGAGCGTGCATTCTCTTGGTTAGATGATAGACAAACTCTTTCAGATTATTTCTGAACTGAATGTCGAGTTTAATTTAATCTAAATATTGATCTGAGAGATAATTTAGTATGAGCTACAGACATATCTCGAAGAACAGAAGCACGGATAAGATTTTTTTATCACAAATAAATTACTGCATAGTCTTGGGTCTGAAGATTTCATTCTCTCGTGCATATCGACTTACTCAGATCCCATTTGCACAAGTATCATGTTTTCAAGGCTTTTCAGTAAGTACTGTATCACTTCAGAATTTTAAATGCAAAAATGCAGTAACTTTTTATGTTTATTCTCTTCCAAATCTGAAAGGCTTGCAGCTACAAGAATCACGAAATAAATATCAAGAATTTAATAGCAAGAGCGTCTAAGGGATTCAGGTAAGCTGTCAATAGAAAGGTAAAAAAATGAATATAATTTATGAATTGTACGTCAACATACATGTTTCGGTACTGAGTATAATTAGTTTCCAGTTTCTTTCAATCAAATTTGCAAATAGAGAACAGAAGTCCATGTTGTCCTGGAAAATTTAAGATTAGGCCTGAAAAATCAGTACAAACTACAAATTTAGTTAATGTGAAATAGTGAGCTCCAAATAAGATTACCTGGTTTTGTGTGGAAAAAGACGAAAATACATATTGTGTGGAGAAAAACAAAAATGAAAATCGTGATATGTTTGGAGAGATTGGTGCTCTATGCAACATGCCCCAGCCATTTACTTTCCACACAGCTGAACTGTCACAACTCCTGAGAATAAGCAGGACAAGACTTAGAGAGACCCTCAAAATCACGGGGAAGATGATAACATTCATAAGACCATTCTCCCTAATTAATGCACCTTCAACCGCTATAAAATGTTTCTCTCTAACTAAACAATTACTTCTTTAGATCCATCGAAACTATATTGCATCAAAGGGTAAGGAAATAAACTGAAATAACAGGAGGCAGCTCAAAGTCCTACATAGAGGAAACTGCAGATAATAATAGAAGAATTCAGATTCAAAAGATGGATTAATCATGGAAATTCCAAGATTTACCATGAGAAGAGCTAAAGTATGTTTACCTGCAACATAAGTGCGCCATAGCCCATAAAAGATGGATTAGTCATGGAAATTCAAAGATTTGCGTAGCACAACAATGGAGATTATATTTCCAAGCTTCCCTGGACAACTCCAGCACGACAACTTGTGATTGATAATAGAGTGAATCGACACCTCCATACACTGATGAGCTTAGCGAATATATTAGTTGTAGCTTGCGCCCTGCATTGACACCCATAAAAACAATATACATGAGAACTTTTGTCCTCTATGCAGGATCATGTGTGACCCATACAAAATTTTATGACAACATAAGCAGACATATTATCCACTCTTAGCTCACAATTTCAGTCCTGAAGCTTATTTCATGAACAAATTGGTCTCTCACTCTCTCTTACCTGGCTCTGCATCGTACGAGTACGCTCAGGTCCATGAACCTGATGGCGGCAGCCGGGCAGATCAGCTATATGCTCAGCAGTCAGTGCAGACACGGCCGGATAGCATTCAGCATGCAAAATCAGAGACATATTAGCGTGTTTGCAGGTACTTACTGTTACGCATCAGCAAATACTTGTAAGGAATAATCCGTTCTACAAATATTACTGTCAAATTGTAATGTGTCCTAGGCTTCTAGCAGGTAGCAAGATAATACAGCTTCATTTCAATCTTTCGAATGCTTAATGCTGATCTTTCGGAGGCCCCTTTGTGATGCTTCCGCGACCTGCCAAACACCGACCTCATCAAAATATTTGACCTGTTGTTGGAGTACCCAAGACAATAATATAATTTGACCTCAACATCATTATTAAACCACAACAATAAAGTTTCGTGCAAGCCATACACGCGTTAAAGGATGGCCCAGACAATGAATAGAATGGATTGGCATAAGAAAACAAAGAGTGGTAATCGCGTAATGCCTAGATGGCATTCAAGTAGTAGCTATTAGAACGCAAGTCAAAATCATATCTGAACGACACATAGCTCTAGAATTCATACTTATCTCTATAAAACTAACACAATAATTGAAGTTCAGATTGCACTACCTTTTGATTGAAGTCAAAATCACAAAAATCTTATTAACAAGATGAATGCTAGTGAGGTCGCACAGATTGCAACCAACCTGAACATGATGAACCTCTCTTGGGTTCTCGGGAAAGTCGAGCAAGATGTCGTTCTCCGCTGCGATCTCCTTGGCCAGCGTACTTTGCTGCTCCGGGCTCGCCCTTTCCCTAGATTACTTCCGCACTAACTCAATCTGGCAAGAGAAAAGAAGATAATCAAGCGAGCACACGGTGGGGTGATGACGGTGTGAATTTGAAGGCGCGCTGTGGACGGGGCAAGGAACATGTCCATCAAGTTTCAGATACCAGCGATAGTAACTCTACCACAATATATGAATCAGAACGGAAGCTGCAATGGGAGAAGAAAATCAACAAAACGCCCGGTCTGAACCATGTACAAGAGGTTGTTACCTTCAGGAGGGCAGCGGTGTTCGCTCGGGTGAGGATGGAGAAGCAGTTGTCGGAGAGAACCAGGGAAGGGTCGCGGAGGATGACATCACAGGTGTGGCCGGCGGCTCCGATCACCGCCAGTGAGGAGGGCAGCAGCTGCACGTGGACAATTTTGACACGGGGAGTCGACCTAGCGATTTTCAACCACGGTCGTACGGACGGTGGCGTACGGACGGTCGACAGCTAGGGCAAATTAAGCTTGCGGGCGGGCGGCGGCCGACTCACCGGGCTCGTACTGGTCATCCTCGCTCTCCTCCTCGTCGTCGTTGACCTGCGCCATGTCGTCGATCAGGATCGGCGCCCGCTTCCTCTTGCTGGCGCGGCCGCCGCCGGTATAATCCTCGTCCCCGTCGTCGTCCTCGTCATACTCCTCCTCCTCGTCGTCGTCCTTGCTGGCCGCGTCGTCGATGAAGCTCGCGACGCCCGACCGCGACCGCTTGCCGCCGGCCCGCTCCTCCTCGTCGGAATCGTAGGTCTCCACCCCTCGTCCTTCTCCAACTCCTCCTGGCGGCCGCGGCGGGACATTGCGGCGGCGGCTAGGGTTTCGAGCGAGCAAGCCCTAGAGGCGGCCCGCTGCGGCTGGGAGGGCGGGCCCGCGAGGCAGGGGCGGAACCCGTCGAGAATCGAGGGTCGAGAGGCGAGCGAGAGCCTCCATTTGCCGTGGATCCGCTGCGGCAGTGTGGCGGTCGGCGGGTGGATCCGCTGCCTGGCCGCTGGGAGATCCCTTGGTGGAGCGTGGGTTGATTTACAACTTTATGAAGGACTAAAATGCAAAAACGCGCGACGGACGAAACCGGGACATGACACTCCGTATTTTTGTAGTCTATATACCTACCTAATAATAAAAGCATTAAGTTTCTTGTGGTACGTCATTTTTTTTGCCGATTTTACCCTCCCACCAAACCACATATTTACCCACCGCTGCCACCCATAAGTCACATACCGTTTCGTTTTTTTTCTTTTCCCCTTCCGATTGGAATTAGTCCTTCAAATCCATCTAATCGGGCCGAGCACTCGGGCCTAGATGAACTGCGGCCGCTTTCCTTCGTCTCACGCACGCCGTTCCGGCTCCCCAGCATGCACTCGCTGCTGCTACTCCCGCCGCCGCGTGCTCCTTTCGCCGCCGCCCCAGTTCCTCAAAGCCACGTGATGTACGACTAAAAGGACGAGGGCGAGTTCATGGCGGCCGGCCTCGCGTCTGACCGGCCGGAAGACGACGCCGAAATCGCCGGCCAGCGGATGCCGGGAGTGTAGGACCGTCGACGGCGCGGATCAAGGACTGTGTACTCTCTAGGGCGTGTAGAGCGAGCTGGGTGCGTTCTAGGCCTGTCGGCTGGAGCACGATCTTTGCCATTGTCGGAGGAGTTCATGCGTGGGGAGTCCACGGTGACGCGTCTCCCGGTAGTAGTAACTTTTGGCAGAGGTATACGGACCGTATAATACGGTGGAGCCGGTGGTAGGTGGTTTCATCTCTATTTTTTTAGATCGATTTCATCTCGTGTATGTGGAATAATGGGCAGCAGTGCCAGCTAATTCCATTAATCTTTCCAGAAGGTTCTAGAATTCAATCTACGTAAGAACCTGCTGGCACAACAGAGAAGAAGACGCCGTTCTGTTTTTCGTTCGGAATTTCTCCTGCATAGCTGATTAGCCAGTACCAGCCGGCCTCGCCGAGCGATCTGCAGGATCGCCAGGGGCAAATTCAGCTACGACCCCTCACTCGCCCGCTCTTGCCTGTGGTCAACGTCGATTTATCTACCCTCCGCATGGTTGTTGCTATGTTTATGAAAGGTTGCACAAAGGCACAGGCACACGATCAGTAGCAGTAGCACAGCAGCCAGCCGACCAGCCCGCAAGTCCTCCCCATGGCGTGCTCGTGCCGGTGTGCGCCGTTCTGTATGCGACAGCCTCGATGTGGAATCAGGCAGGCTAAGGCTCTGCGAGCTGTCGAGCACCGACCCGGGCTCCATCAGCGGCTCATACACAACGAGCTAGAGCAGATCCTGCCCGCTGCCGGCCAGGTCGAGTCTCCCGTTCTGCTCGGCACCGAACAAAGGCGCCCTCATCTACCAAATCCCCACATAATGGCTCAGAGATCTTGCTTCATTGACAATGGCGCGCGGGCCGGTATGGCAGTTTTTTTTCCCGATGTTGCTCTTGCTTTATTGACAATGGCGTGCTAGAATACATAACAGTGAGGAGGACGATGTAGGAGATAACAGAGCAGGAGCAGTGTACACTCCGAGGTACTCTCCGTCTGTTTCTCACTTTCTAATGTGTGCAACATAAAAAGGTTAGAAGGTGTACTCTCCCTGCTTCAAGCCCCGTCATTATTTTGCATATTGAATACGTAAATAAGAAGGCTATATATTAGTTACTACAGTACAGAAAAATCCAATATTTTCTTCATAATACTGTAAAAGTACTATGTGTAGCAAGTTATTATTTTCTTTCTCATTTTTCCTGCCAATAATCAAAATTATGCTAGAACTCCTATGTGAGCTTGATGCTCATCTGGGTAGAAAAATAAAATTATTCTACGCAAGTCGATTGATTTGGCATAAATTTGGATTGTGCCAATGTTTTCAATCAAAAGTTGTTTTTAAAAAAAATTAAAAGAATGTTTTTTTCACACCCGTTGCAACGCACAGGCACGTTTGCTAGTAGAGATATAATGTCGGACAGTCCTTAGTTGAAAAATGGAAGCATTAATACAACTAACGAAGAGTATGATGAACCTAAGGGAAGCGTAATCTAGGTGACTGCTATGTCATGGTGACGGAATGGTAGATCTGCTTCATGGCCCCTCTAAAGCGGTCAATGTCAAGGGTGACGTTCTGTCCGTTGAGGAAGAACTCCCACAACCTGATGAATCCCTGTTTGTGTATGGACACCGGGTCGGTGAAGACGGCGTGGTCCTTGGGGTACACCTCCTTGAACGTCGTCTCCTCGGCGGTGGCCTCGTACTCGGCGTACCGGAGCCCCATGTCCGGCAGGGGACGGGCGAACTCGTGCCAGCAAATATCCTTCATATTTCCCCACGGGCAGATCTGCACCACGGTGGCGTTGCGCGGCAGGAACACCATGTTGGTGAGCCCGGCGCCATGCACACCCAATAGCACGTCGCACGAGCTCACCAGCTCCGCGATCCCGGGCAAGTCCCGGACCATCTCCGGCCCCGCGACCACCACCTCGAACCCAGCCTCTCTGACGGCCGCTACGGCCTCCGCCTCGTTGGTGATCGCCCTCGAGCGCCGCCGCAGCACCATCACGAGACGAGGTCTCCGCCGCTGCCCTGAAGAGCTCCTATCCCCTGGATGGTGCTTCACCGAGTAGGCCGATCGTAGGAAGTCCCGGAAGTCCATCATCGTGTAGCCCTTTCTGGAGAGTGCGGGGTTGATCCTTAGCTCGTCGTGGCTCTCGATGCCGACGCGCACCGACGGGAAGCAGCGCACAACCTCGTCAGCATCGAAGTCGATCACCGGGTAGATGGAGAGCGCGCCGAGGACGTGCTGATACTGGGACATCCACCCTCGGTTGTAGTCGGTGGCCACCAGCTGGACGCGGCCATCGTACTCCCGTGCCGTGTTGTAGAGGGGGATGATGGTGTCGTCCATGGCGTGGAAGAAGTTCTTGCTGTAGGCGGCGGTAGTGGAGAAGACCACCGCCGGGACGTCATGCGTCACCGTGCACCGCGGCGGCAGGGCGGTGTCGTCCGAGCGGATGGTCACCTCTCGGACCCTCCGCATCGTCCGGGGCTCCCACTTGCGCGCGTACGGGTGGATCGTGATCGTCCCGCTCTCCGGCCGGTAGCTGTCGTCCGAGGCTGCGACCACGTAGATGGTGGCGGATTTGCCGTGCATGCGGACATCGCCTTCCATGGCGCAGGTGTCCATGCGGGCGCTTTTCAAGTTGCAGCTTAACTTGCTTCTTCGTGCTGCTGCCACATCTGCAGACGGATCACATAAGAATAGTAAATATTATAAATTAATACGTATGCACAGAACGCTAGATTCTGATGTCTGAAGTCAAGCAATGTCAATAGTCGCAGTATTCGGAAGTTCATGTTGATGTTGATTAGTACTTTTGACTCCATTTTACTACTTAATATATTTGGGTCACCGCGGGGTATCCGCTGACACCATCCTTAACAAGAGTTGTAGATTCTGTTTGAACGTCCTTTCTGCACAAGTCTCCATCGCCAGCCATTAATTACCATCGATCCCAACGACTCCTTCGCCGGCCATCTCATCACCAGATGCGGGAGATGGTGGTGCTTTGGCGCCGACCGAATCTGAATTCAATGAAGGACCAAGTGGCATACACACATATATTAGAGATGCATGCATGCATAGTTAGCCAGGCTCACCTCAAATAATTAAAGCCAGGCTCACCTGAAGACGAAACCTTGTGAGCCGCTTCATCTGAAACTTGGCTAGTGCTGGTCTCTGTAACTGCAAATTAACATGGAACGCAGGTCAGGTCGCTGTGCTGTATCATGACCGAAAATGTGTATTACTGAAACATATGAACCAATAACCAAATCTCTTGTTTTTGTAATGAAACAGACAAACAACACGATGCAGAATGAATCAGAACATGACAACATATTTCTCGACAGATACACTTAGAGTATCAATAAATGTTGATCCGGATCAATCTTGTTGATCTTACACCGAAGGATTAATATGTGTAACTACGAAAAGGGTTCATCTCTGTCCAAATTTATTCAGATCTCTCCAAGTCCAAGTCGATTCTGAAAAGTGTAGCTTCACTTCTCGCTAAACTGAATGTTCAGATTTCAGAAGTCTATAAAGTAAAATCATACTATAGAAAACAGAAGGTCAAGCCCATGGGTCTGTTGGAAATATACGTATTCGATCATGCTGCAACAAATCTATCTATCTATCTATCTATACTATAATATTCCTAGCTGCCGTGATGGTACGTTCGGGCGGTACGTCGGCCGAACGTCCGTGGCCGTGGTACGTCGCTGTACATTTTGCACTTTGGCCCCTTTAGTTTTTATGAATCAACCCGCAGTCCATGGTCTGCCCAATCCCACAGAGGAAAAGAGAACCCGTCCCGTTCACGAGCGAACCTCGATTCCTCTCCGGCCTAGGGTTCCACAAGTCGCCGCCGCTCACTCCGGCCATGGCGCGCCGAGTCTCTCCGGTCCCTGCCACAGGGTGCCGCCGCCGCCGCCCCGCCCCCCTGTCCGGCACAGGTCGGAGCCTCGGAGGTGCGCCATCGGGGGTTGGGGAACATGGGCGGCAGAGATCGAAGGTGCGTCGGCGGGAGTAGGGAGCAGGGGCGGAAGATGTCGGAGGTTCGCCGGCGGGCACGCATCCAGATCGCCAGCAGCGTGTTGCAGCTCCTAGCGGCGCTTGCGGCCGTAGATCCACATCCCAACGTTCTCCTCCAAGATCGCACCTACTCCATCAAGAAAGACCAGCAAGCAGCTTCTATGTAACCCAGGTAAGATATTTGATTCATGTGCCTCCGTGCTGTGGTCTCACTCCATGGCTCAAGACACGGGAAGGAGGAGCCCATGTCGAGGAGTAGGACGGTACGCACAAGCGCCTGTCCAGATATCTTCCTCTCCAACATTGGAATCCCCTGTATTTTTGGAACAATTGGTCCATAAATTGGTCAGGCCGTTGACGGTTGATGCTCCAGAGCAGATTGTGTTTGCACCGTTGTTTGAGGCAAATTACCTGTTTTGTAGGTCTATCAGTTTTGAGCGAAGAAGGGATGGTGATTCGTTCTGCGTGGAACCACCAAATCCTTGCTTTCGAGAAACCCCTGTTAGCTAATCTACCAATTGGAGCGGCAGTGCATGTAGCAGCGAGCCGACCACCAGTGAGTACCTTCTAGCCCTTTTATTCTTCTGATGTATTTTCTTTGACATAGCATACTCTTACAACGCAGATAAGAAGTATAGAAGAGTGTCGAGTCTGTTTGCGTCTAGAACTTTGTGAGGTTATTCTTTCAGCATCGGTACCTTGGGCTTAGACTGAGCTATGCTTGTTTTAGTTAATGGTAGTCTGTCGTAGATGCATGGTGGGTACCGTGGGTTGGTCAGTTATGCTCACTGATGTGATAGCTGTTCTGTTGGTGTTGTGGGAGAAATAGGTGATTTTTTTTACTGTTGGTGATCTCCTTTTGATTAAATGTGTCAGTTCTCTTTGTTCTGATCGTCCTAAAGTTTGCAAATACCGCCTTCTCTTCACATTCATGTATGTGTGTGTTGATTTTGCTGGGCGTGGACTAGCTAGCTGACCAGGCTGCTGTTGGGTAATATACAAGAAAATTCGATTTGTAGTGGCAAATGCATCTGAATTTTCATTGCTCGATCTATATGCATTTTTTCGTCAGGATAGAGCGATCTCATAAATACTCAGTAACTGGATTTCATAAATATTCAGTAATATACTGCTATATGTTTAGTGCACGGACTAACAGATGCTAGCGCCATGCTCTTAACAGCAAAATCAATGAACCATGTGTAACAACCGAGGTTTACAAGTTATAGAAATAGACGAGCTTCAGGTTTCATTAAAAGGATAGATTTCGCAGGTCTCATGCTGGATAAATCCTTTCCGTTGGCCACTTCAAGAAATAGGATAAAACTGAACTTTTTTGTGTTCGTTATTTGGCACTATCACCAGTATGTATCTTCTGATTTGTTTACAGACCCTTATTTATTTTTGCCTCTTCCAAATTCTTTGATTAAATAAGTTTGTGTGAATTAGATACAGTTTACATGAAGCACTGGATATGTATTTAGATGGGCTAGCTAAGACATAGATTTTGGAACTCCTATGAGTTGTGAGTTTGTGGCACAGGTGCTGAAAAACCAGACATTTATCAGAGTATGTTTGAGAATCTCCAGGTTTCGTTTAATGGGGAAACAAATTGTTCAGCAGTCATAAAATTCTATAATGTGTGGCATCGTCACTTTTATGTCAAGGCTTCGCAGTTAATAAAGGGTTGACTGAGGAGCATCAGTTAAGTGAAAAACTAAGCAATTATTACCCTCGAAGAAACCAATAGGCATGACCGGATGGAACTTCAACATCTTGATGGCTTAACTAGGTAAGCTGACAGATCAATTTGTAATTTTTGTTGAATTTTTTTCCATTAAAGAGACTATGCCAGCTCTTCCCTACATATGTTGTTGCAGCAGATAACCGTGAAATTCAGCATTACATACATGATAATGATGATTCTGTCTACAATTTAATATTTAATTAAGCATGCAGCTGGACTATGATGGAAGCCAATTATTCATGGAACTACTTTTGTTTTGATAGGCAGAAGAGGATAACATTGAATTTCAGGCTGCAAGTATTGAATAGAACCGCTTAATCAATTAAGAAATGCTGCTGCTTGTCTTTTTTTTTTGTAAATTCGAGGTGACAGCTTGTAAATGTGCTCCGTGAATGTCTTTTTGCATGATGAAATCTTTCTATGGTGAAATGTATTTGAAACCTTCTTTTCTGAAGGCGTAATTCATGTTGTCAAAATCATATGGAGTATTTAAACTTTACAACCATTTGTATTTGGTTATTATGGATATCATGTAACCCAAAACTAATGTGTATGTATGATCCCATTGCAACGCACGGGCAGTTTGCTAGTATATGTTAATTCTTAAATTGTTACTGGTGAATGAATGGGTTTTAAAACGCTAGAGTTATGCATTTAGATGATCCAAACTCACACTTGGAGAGCAGCGTGGCATGGGGGACCGCCCATCTACCTTACATTCGTGATACCGACGAAACTTGACAACAGAAAACAGTCTAGAGCATCAACGATGAAGATGAACAGCTGTAGAGCCATGAACACAACACCTCAAACCAAAACGTAAGCAAAACTGTGAAACTACGGGAGTTTTTTAATTCAGAAGACTTACGGTGAGTAATCTGGCGCAGAAAATCAGTCTGGAACACGATGAGGAAGAGCAGCAGAGCCAGAAGCCACGCCGCCGCTCCGCGGCTCACGAGGTTCCTCCCGGCCCTGGTCTCGCATCCGGTTGCGCTTGCAGCAGCTTGATCGCTAGCTCTAGTGCAAAGCGTTCTTCTCAGCATGCTGACACGCTCGATCTTGCAAGTGAAAGCTCGTCCTCTGAGCAGGCTAACCAGCTTGTTGGCGTCGGAGTTGTATGTGCTGTATCTGAACTCTTACAAGTGAAGGATACTAGTATGTTCTCCCATTGAAACGAGCTTTAACGCGCGATCTTAGTTTAATGAATCCATGGCAAATCTCATGAGAGTTGACTTGGAGTGCTCTCATGGCCAATCGCATGCGAGTTGACTTGCTGTCATTAAATGTCATGCACATGGATGGCACATTAAACGACATCGATCATTGTGCTGACGCTGGCAGCTCCTCTCATATCCCTCTCCGCATCACATTGGCTGTTGTCGACAAGTTTTACACCGTGTCTATTGTGGAGACGTCAAGTCATGCATGTATTTAAAAGTGTGGCGTTCTATACTTCCAAACACAACCATACTAGTTTTGTAAATACATCAAACTTGGCAATGCGGCGGCTTTGTACGTACTTCAAAGTACAAGCTACATCAGTGTTTTTTTTTTGCGGGGAAAAGCAGGAGAATTACAGCAAGGTCCTTACAGAACAGTCCAGAAAAAACAAGGAAATTACATCCAGGTCCTTCTGGACCTCAACTCCACCGACGACCTGCAGAACATGCCGACGGCGCGCCGCCGCAACTGCTCCACAAACGCCTTGGAACGGACACAGCCCCTCTGCGGCCGAGAAGTCGCCGACCCTCGGCTCCGAAGAACCTCCATCCTGCAACGCCAGCTTCGTCGCCTTGCTCCACTCGACCTGCAAATCCAATTTATTCAGTACCCGGAGCCGCCGCACCTCGGTCTCCGGCGTTCCATGTATAACCATACTAGTTTTGAAAGTACAACACACAAGTAACTGAATACTTGGAGGAGTCTCGCATATGTACTTCCAAGTATATGCATAATAATTTTAGATTTTTTTTAATAAAAAACAATCAACATGAGATCTACTTTTGAAAAATATCTCAACAAAAGGAACACAGTGGTGAAAACTGCTCATGATTCGGACGAACAGTTTAAAAGATCTTTCAGTTTGAATATTTTTTCTCAATAAAAAAATCAAAAATTAACATCCTCCCATCCGGTTGTGTCCTTTCTCTCACATATCCTCACACACTTCTGTTCTCCTCGTGACAAGTGGCGAGCAAGGAGACATTTCTCTTCTCCTTGCGAATAGTGAGGAGTAGGAGACATACACACGAGCCACGTGCCACGTAAAGAAAAATCTTTGAAGTACATTTTGTGGGGTCAACCTTTTTCTATAGATTTAGGATTCTTCTTTGTCCTTTTTTGTCCACTTTCATCGTCCAAACCGTTTATTTGTTTGTTTCTCTATTTTTATCTCACGATTCTCCTGTTTCTTTTGCCTGAAAATTACAATTATCATACTTTATCCGTGAAAGATGATACAAAATTTACCTTGGTTGGCAAATAAGGCATTAAGCAAATTATCATTTTTTTATTTTTTATCAATATTATAATGAAAATATTCTTAAATTTTATTTTCATATTTTTGTTTTAAATATTTTCAAAATCATTAACATTTCTTTGAACAAAGGACATTTTCTGAACCTGTGAACATTATTATAAATACATAAAAATTATTGGAAATAAGCCCTCAAGGCAATAATCAAGTTGTTATTTATTCCATCTCCACATTCTTGATTAACTTTATGTTCTATGACTTATTTGCATTAGTTTGCGGATGTGAGATTTAGAGGAAAAAAACTAATTGGATGCGTGTGGAATATTTAACATCATGTAGATCCCTAGTCAAGCCTCTGGACTAGCTCATGTATTGTTGGTGATCTGGTTTCCTAGCCATGAGCTTAAAACACATGGGTTCAGTGGAAACACCACCCTATTTGGAGCAACCAGTTATTGTATTTTCAGCTAATTGCTTGTAGAGAAAAAAATCTAGACAAACCAATGATATTAACGTTAATCCTTTGTTAGACGTTACGTAGTATTTGTGATGGACAAATGATGCAAGCTAGCCAACTGGCTATGCCGTAAATTTGGCAGCACCAAACATAATCACAATCGAATATATCAACATCACCATTAACAAATGTTTTATACAAGAAGGTCACAGTTAAAGACATTAAAAATGAAGTCGCACAGAAGATGCAAACCTCATCATTACTACAAAAAAAGATGCATCAAGAAGAAAGGGTAAAGTTACTTTCCAAGTACTCCCATCAAGAGAGCAACCTCAAACTAATTCTCCGCTGATAGTACACCCTATCTAACATGACATATTGTTTCATAGTTTCCTTATGGAAAAGAATTTTAGAACAAGTAAAAGATTCATATTTTCGTACATATAAATGATAGTGCGTCCTAAAGATTCACTGATAATTTTGGATTATCTTAGAAAAGGAGGAGTATGTGCCAACACCAGCACAGCATAGACCGACCGCAATGATGAACACACATAGTACTATCTGCAAAAGAAAACAAGCATTATTGATTAGATGTTGTCTTCAAATTTTTGAACTGTAAATTTCCTGTATTATGCTAATATGTTTGATCAAGAATATAATAAATAAATAAAATTTGGTCAAACATTTGAATTTGAGAGAATGAAGCTTGGTGAGTTCCCAAAAGACTACTATATGTTCATCTGAGTGAAATAAAAATTGTGATTCGAAACAACTATTGAATTGTTGAAAGATGGAAAACTATGTGGATTTTAATTTCTGAATCAAGGATACATTCATTTCAATTCAACATTTTCCTATATATTTACCACTTTTATTTTTCATCTGAAGTCATGTGTTTGTTTTTGTCATTACATAAGAATATCTTTTTATGAATAGGACTTCTTGTAAGAACTTGATAAATATTGCACAAACTAAAAAACAATTTATACCTGATACCAAGTCACTGTATGCCTGAGGATGGCCAAAAAGCACGCACATGGAAGAATATATGCCTAAAGCACGAAATATTAGCCACATCTCTCAACACATGAATGTCACTTAAATTCAGAAGAAAAACTTACCACAAACATGGTTAGAAGAGACCCAACTAGGGACATCACAAGTCCTGTCAAGGCTCAACAAAATGGCATAAATCAGATATCAGGGTAAATAGTTAGATTTAAATCAAGAATCATACTTGTTATGATAACGAGGATAAATACTAATGTTCAAGCAAACTTACCGAAGAATGGAACTGACAGAGCAACAACAAGGGAAGATAACACCAGAGCTGATCTAAGCATAATTATGTTCGAGTACGTCTGGCGGTTCGGAGGCAGAAGCTCTTCCAAGCTCAGGGCAAGAGGAGTCATAGTAAGTGCATATGTGGTTATTGGATTTGTGACCTGAAAGAAAATACAGAAGCATGAACTGTAAGATGATGCAATTTTGTACCAGAAAAGGAAACCAGTATTCTTAGTATGAAGCTGTAAGCGATGTTAAAGAGAGGATCCCAGTATAACTACAGAGAAAATAGACGTGGATTAACACAATAGAACTCTTCTCCATCAAGAAATGTACCATTTTACTATACTAATTTAATCAAGGACAATTACCGTAGTCCAGACGGCTATCTTGGAAGACAAAAGATTTGGCGGCAAGTTCAGCGTGAACTGAGACTCTGTGGATTCACCAAACATTATGTAACCCATAACCGCAGCACCGGCGAACAAAACAGTAGATAGTGCAATGCTGACAACAGACATAAACCCAGCCTGAGATCATAGATCACCACAAAGAAAAAGTTGAGGTTTACATACGGTGGTTCTGGCTTGCTTACCACGTGAAAAGAACAGCATTGAACTGGTTTCGTTTCTTCAGAGAAGAGTAGATGTTTGGGAACACCCCATGCCCTGAATAGCAGTACCCATACAAGCCAATGGCAATGGGGATCCCAGGGAGATTCAGTGCCGTCCCTTCACTCTTGTTGACACCAACGTTGTCAACAAGCCCTGCCCAGAAGAGGCATGCGACGATGATGATCGACGCAACTACCCCCCCAGCTACAAAATTCAAAATCACAAGATGAGACCATCTATTTATGGCCAGATGAAATACAGGAGCGGCATGTTAGAGATTGATACCTGAAATGAAGCTCAGGCAACTTAGGTCGCGAAGCCAAGTTGTTGGCATGACAATGAGCGCAGTGAGGATTGCGAATAACACCTGGGAGTCCAGGGTGAATGTCCCTATGGTTAGGTGCGCATTGGGGAATAACTTTGACAGATTGTCGCTCTCTAATATCAGATACTCAATGCAACATGCCTGCAGGGAAATATTAGGAGCCGTCAGTATGCTTATAAATAGAAAAATGGTTCAAGAAAAACATTTTCTTTGTAAAATATTGTACTTTAAGAGAAAAGTTATGTTTTTATGATTAGAGTATTTATCAATTCACTATACTGACAGAGTTACAGTTAAGAGAGCATGTAGTATGTCAAAGCAATGTTTCTGCTAAAGCAGCAAGTTCCAATAATTCAGATGTTTCAGAAGTACTTACATACAGTTCCATGTACAGGATTATCTGCATAGAAGGTGGCAAAGAAAAGCGAGACAACGGTTAGTACATGATCCTCCTGCATTACTACAGCTATTACTTCATACTGAAGTGAAAGCAGTTAAGATATGGGAAAAATTACAGAGATGACGATGCGGCCAGGGGTGCCGAAGGCGGCATGCCCGATGTCCGGGTAGGTCTCGAGGCCTTCCTTGCTGTCCAGGCAGCGCCGGAGGAGCACGCCGGTGTACCATGCCAGCACGGCTAGCACAGCCAGTATCACTAGCCCAAGCCAGCCACCCTGCCTGACGGCATAAGGTGTTGACAGGATCCCCACACCACACAAGACATTCACTCCTGCAAATGACAAGCAATGCGTCAAGATTCTTCAGTTAACATTTTTTAAAGGAGACTACCAACAGAATATAAAACCTTTAGTTTAAAGTTCCAAACTTTAAACTCGAAAAAGTTCAAACTCTCCCATACTTAGTAACTCGGAGTCTTACACTTCCAATAAGCGATTAATTCAACTTCAAATTCAAAGTTAGAACTACTGAAGAATTTCTATCTTTCACATTAAACATGCTAAAACTGAAAATGTTGACTGTAAAAAAAGGGAAAATGTTCACTATCCAGTTTTAGTTGCTAAGCGACACATTGTTTGTCTTAATCCTTAAAAAGGACAATGATGCCATGGTACTGGAAGAAAGAAGTCTCAAACAAATGTAGCTAGACAGAGACGTCTTGTGAAATAACGATCCTGACACTGACAACTCGATATCCACATGACCAGGTAGATAGATGCTCAACACCTGAACCTTTAAGCGTGTCATTAGTAGATTGCGTGATCAAATCAGGATAAGGTTCCTCTTTCTCTAGACAGATCTAAATCAATATTATCCCTGGGTCCAATTAAAATTCTATTGTTTTTTCTATTGTTGTTGGTGAGCATGTTCCAGTCTCACATGACGGTCCTGTCAACCATGATGCACGTCCGCATCAGAGATCAGACAGAGATGGCCAGAATCTGACAAGCTAATCGCCAATTTTAGGTGTTATATTAACACTATGGGGTAGCGACTTAGTGGAGATGGCACTGAACAGAGTATGTAGTATGTACACTGCACCTTGGTGTTAGGCTGTCAGCATGTGAGGTTTGTGCGTCCAGGTTCAGCAAGTATGATATTCTCATTTTGTCATTGCATGCATGATATCCAAAGGTAAGCATCCTAGGCAGCAAGGCTGCACTTGGATCTCTAAGTTGACTGCTGTACTATATGGTTCCATGTTAACATGACCATCCTTTTTTTTACATGACCATCTGGTGTTTTGTTTTGTTTGCGAGGAGTAAGATCGCAGGTTCTGTCAAGATATATGTAACATAGTTACACTAATTATTTTTTATGTTTTCTTTATAAGTGGAACACTAAACATTTTTATCAATTTTCTACCAAAGTTAATTAATGCCAATCCAGTTACCGATGAAGTTTCTTATTTTCCATCGGACCAAACTGCGGACAGCAATGCGGCAGCATTCCAAGCTCAAGAATTGCAATGTGATCAATTCCAAATTTCCAATTACCACGACACACATACGTACCGTTCATGACCCCCTGGGTGTAGGAGCACTGACGGTAAAGCCCCACTTCATGGCCAACCCCACCCAAGGGCTTCTGGTCCTCGGGGATCTTGAACAGAGACGACCCTTTCCTCAGGTACTGATGAGAGCTTTTCCTGGCGTCGTCAAGGTCGTCGTGGTCAGCGACGGCGGTCGGCAGGAGCGGCTTGACGATCTCCGGCACCGGCTTTCCCCGGAAGGAGCTCACCAGGATGGAGCTGGAGAGCCTGCCGAGCGTGGGCGTTGTGCCCAGGAAGCCGCTCAGGCTGGGCGACTGCACGCTGCTGTACACGTCCATCGACTGCCTGCAAAATGAGACCGGAATTGTTGTCAGCTGTGACTGAATGTACACCATTTAACATCTGATGATCGAGATAAATCCGTGTTAACAAGATCAGAAGTTAATTATCAGATTGATGTGCCCGATGCTTGATGATCTCTATATTATATATCTTTTTGTTTGCTTTGAAAAACAGTGACGTCAGCCGAGCAGGGTCAGCAGGCTGAGGCTACGGATGAGGACCTCGAAAGCGACAACGACTCGGGGAGGAGGGAGTTTCAGCCGGCTGCGGACGTCATTGACGCAGACGCGGAGGCTGCTACGCTTGGAAACCTGCTCGCCGCCGATGCTGATGACGACGCTGATGATGCTGCAGAGGCTGGTGGTACTGCACCCTCATCAGGCACCGCGCGATACGCTGTGTCACGGATCTGTTCAGCCTGCCGGCTGTGGCGTTGCTGCTCACGCCTCTTCCGTCAATACCACGTGCTCCTGCAGCCCTGCCCGCCCACGACCGTCGCAACAGCAGGCTCGCGGCGAAGCCACAACTCCCAGCGGTCGACAAAGCGCAGCGTGTCCTCCACAAGAAAATGGGGCTCGACGTTGGAGATATGCCCCTGGTGAAGGCTAGGAAAGAATTCGCGAATACCTGCAAGTCTCCGTTCTCCGCTTCGGCAATCGATGGGTTGAGGACCCTCTTCAGGCTCGCCGTCCATGACGGCAGCCGATGAAAATTTGATTGGCCTTGCTGGCCCAGGGGAAGCGACTTCCCACCACCGGCGACGCTGGACGTCTTCGGCTGATCTGATTTCTGGTCCCAGACCAAGCCACATAGTCGCATTTTGAAGAAATGACGATTTATCTTTCCGAGAGACTGAACGGAGTAGGATGATCTGGATCCTCACGGAAATACTTTTCTCTTATTTAGTAGGCCCTGACCTGTATGGCTCTTTTTCTTTTAGCTTCGGCCGTAACATGTTTGCTTCTCCTATATCAATATAAAAGACAAATCTTTTGACTCGTTTCAAAAAAAAAAACAGTGACGTCTTTATCGGTTTTGCTAATTCTGCATCGAAAGTTATAGCTTGGTGGACTCGTGAACCATTGGACCATGTCATGATCTGTGCTAGTGTCGGAATTGCTGGTGGGTTGCTACTATTTTTTTTGATTCTGAGTAAAAAAGTTTTTCGGGCCGTTAAATTTGCGTTGTGTTTCGTGGGAGCTCGTAATTACAACTAATCTATACTTCTTATAAAGCAAAACCTCACTAAGTATAATTAATATTTTTCTATCTCAACATGCAAGCTATCCACGTCACTTTCTCTTTTAGCCAATCAATTATCCATGTCATCCCACTGACATTCATTAATTATTTTCTATCTTTGCGTGCAAGCATCCACATCATCTTTTTTAGCCCATCAAATTGTCCACATCATTTTTTTGATGTTCGAAAGATAAGATCACATCATGTGGCTATGTAGTTACATAAGTAAATCATGTGCAAGTAGAACATAAGAGTTAGTTTCGCCCGTAAACTTTTTGCTAATTATTTTCAACAATGAAAATCATATAGTTATTATTCAAAATTATGGGTTCACTCAAAAGGTTTATACAAATATTATGTGGCAATATGCATGTCATATTCATGCAAGCCATCCACACCATCCGTTTCTCAACCCGTTGATATAATCTTATCTATATCAATCAGATACACCCGTCTAAATCATAACAATCTTTAAATTATAAACCACACATGCATTCAATGTTTAAGTCTTTCATATTTCTCTTTTGTTAACTTCAGGTTTCATATGTTTTATTAAATTTCTTATAAGATGCCCGCTGCAACGCGCGGGGAATAAGTGCACCCCTCTTTATTTGTATCTCCTGATAAAGACACATTTGGAGCACATATCGTTGAGTCGTCAATAGATGAGACCAACTGAATTTGCCACGTCGACAAACCCCAAACTGTGGTCATGACACACCAGCGGCACCCTACCAGGGGACCATATATGTCAAGTTTGTGGCTAAAACCAACATGTGATCTTCCAAATTCGAACTAAATAGTTATATGCAGCTGTTCTTAGAATCCTGAGGGCTAAAACATTGGTTCGACGATGGATCATATCTAATTATCTTTGGTATGCACATAGCTGCTAAAATGCTGCCACACAACATGACTGTATATATCCTGAAGAAAGCCACGCAGCACGTACGTACCTGTAGCTCTGCGGCCACTGGTGGCTGGTGTAGGAGCTGGGGTGGCCACCGCCGGCGGCGACCCGTGGGCTGCCGCACGACGACGACCCGTCCGACTCCTCCTCTTCGCTGCCGTCCCGCCTTGTAGCGAACTCATCGTCATCATCGCTCTCCATGACGAAGCTCCGGTCGGACACCGACGAGTTCCTCATCGCCTCTGCTCGCTCAATGGCAATTAATGGAGTAATCTACAGAGAGAGGGAACAAGAGAGACCAGAAGAGAGGGAGATAGTAAAGTGTGAGGAGGATATGGAGCGAGACACGGAACGTGTTTATATGCAACGGCGATCGACGAGTGTGCTTGGGTGATCCCACGGTGGCGAACTTAAGAAATAACAGTTTATTACTTCCAAATGAGCCTCATTTGAGCATTTGCGAGAGATGTCCCGCTGACAGTAGGTCCGGCCAGGCAGGGCCACACGTCAGTGTAATACCGCCAGTACATAGACGAGGATGGATGATGCCGCCACTCAGGCAGAAATGGACGCATCATCCGGACGAAATTGGAAGCTAGGAAAGGCCGATCGACGTGCTTATCTGTTTTTTTGAAACACGCATACACTTATATACACTCATCTTATAAACACATCACGTACATACATTCTACTTTTATTGGCACCTTTGAAAGGCTGCCCCAATGGGTCAGGTATTCAGATTGACGAAGTTATCACGATCGTCTCGCTATAGACAAGAATGCTGCCTTCAACCGAAAAAATATTCTGCTTTTTTATGCCGCACATGTGTCAAACCTGACATTTGAACTCTACTGGGCTAGGGTTACAATTACCATCGTCGTGCTTATCTTTGACGCAAGGGAAGTGAGACCGGGTTTGTACAATATTTTATTTTTCCCTTTCTACTATTTTGTTTGAGAATATTTTTCTTTTCTACCTCGTCTATCTTGATAAGTGTTCAGAATACATATATATGCTCGATCTGTTTCTTGACAGACATGTTTTTCTTTGGAGTGGAATTAGCCTGAAGACCGCATGCATTTCTTTCCACTAATTAACTCTGTGCGTACGAAACGGTGCCAGGAGAAAGTGCCCTTTGCGGCTACCGATTGGGTGGTTTGTTTCTTCACTCTTGTCTCAGAACGAGAGAGTAGAGGTGATCGTGACGGCCGGATGGTCTCGCAGTCGCAGCCACCAGGCATTGCACTGGTCCGCGTAGCCCGGATGGATGGATATGCAGAAGTACGTATTAGACGGAACCTTCTCTGTCGCCCAAAGGCCGGATCTCCGATCAGTCCTTAAGCCATGGCCACCAAATCCCCATCACTTAGAGTTCTCGCCGAAAAGGAAGAGAAAAGAAGAAGCGACAGTTCTCGGGAATTTGCATCTCGATATATAAGCTAGTTGCCTACGTCGATGGTGATGCACAAAAGATGGCAAGATCCTTACTCCTGTCGTCCGGTGCACAACAGGACGCAGCCGCTATGCCGATGGCTTTTTGCCGTCGGCAAAACAGAGAAGCTCGTCGGCACAGGCTCTGCCGTCGGCGTATGGTCCTCGGCGTACCACGGCCTCGGCACAGCCTATATTGCCGTCGGCGTAGGTAAAAGCCATCGGCGTAGCGGCCGTCGGCGCAGGCCAGGTGGGCCCCACGACGAGCCGCTGACGATGGCAGCACCTACGCCGACGGCTATTCCCTCAGCATAGCCTACACACGTGGCGGCCCCCTGGGAGCCTAGGCAAAACGTATGCCAACAGCTTTGCCCTCAGCATAGCGTGCACAGGTGGCGGCCATTGGGAGCCCAGGCAAAACCAAAGCCGTCGGCACAGAGGTGACCATTTGGTCACCTGCCGCAACAGAGCTAAATGTCTCGAGGCCGAAAGCCCTACATCTGGGGCGGCGACAGGGTGAGCCCCATATCTCCCGCGGTGAGAAGAGGCGACCGACGGCTCGGCGCAGCAGTAGAACCACCGGAAGAAGGCGAAGCACCAGACGAAGCAGCAGGCGAAGCACCAAGAGAAGCACCAGGAGATGGACCACTGGCATGTACCGGTGTGATCTCACGTGAACCCGGCGAAGCACCAGGCGAACGACCACCTTCGGGATCAAACGGGATGATCTCACGCGAACCCGACGAGTCACTAGATGAAGCACGACCAAAGTGTTCGTTCTCCGAACATCCCGTTCTCTACATGTTTGAGCAAGAATTAGCAACTTGCGAGTCAAAGGAAAGCGGGAACCAGAGGTTTGGCAAAGAACTTACCGAGGTCGATGAGTAGTAGGTGAGAGCGAACTCGTCCTTCGATGAAAATAGTGGCGGCGGCTCCGGCCTAGGAGGCTCCGGCATAGGAGGGGGGACCCGCTCTCCAGTGGTAGAAAACGCCATCATCGACTGCAAGATAGTTTAGATTTCAGGCGTTACAGAAATAAAGGTTCAAACTAGGGAAGTGGGACTTGTCATATTTTGCAAAAATAAAGGTTGAAACTTACAGCATTGGCCAACGCTTGGAACGAGGCGTAGGCCTCATTCCTCAGCACCCACTGGTGATAGGCCTCCTTATACTCCGTATGAGCGGAAGCGTAAGTCTCCTCGAAATCGGGCTACAATTTCGAAAATAATGAATCTCGTCAACTTAGTCATGCAGGAACGAATGTCGGAAAGAGGATGAAAATGAGAAAAACTTACATCGGTGGTGGAGGTGGATCGACGAGGTTGTCGAGGAGGCGAGATAAGGGGGCTGCCGTCAGGGAGGGTAGCTCGGATACTCGTGAAGCTCGTGGCCGGCTTGACCTTCTTACCAAGAACGCGCAAACGGCCATGTGGCTTCCCGTGCCCCGACAGGACCAACAAATTCTCGTCGGTCTCCTCGCGAATGGGGTCATCCAGCTCCGGGTGAAAAGCCTTGACCGTCTTGCAGTAGGCCTGCAAGTCCTCCTGGGAAGAGCCAAAGTACTCGGGACGCTGAGGCTGAGGCTTCTCTAGATCGGGATTCTTCTCCTTCGTCTTCTGCCACACCTCCAAGTCAGTTTTCGGCTCCCCGGTATCGGCCTCCTGCATCGTGAAAAGAAATGTTATGCGTATCAAGTAGGGAAATGACGGGAAATAAATGCAGGTCATTCCATGTATATATATACCAGCTTTTCCTTGTAGCGGTCATGGTTGCGGTTTCCGCCATTGTGTGTTCCCTCGGTGCCTCGGTTTGCCTTGTTCCGCTTACTCACCACACTGAAGTCGGGGTCTTCCCCGACCCACCTCTTCACCAACGCCTCAAATGCGTCTTCTTTGTGCTCGCCCCAGTCGGGCATAACCTGAAAATGCAATACTCAATTCAAGAATAGATAATGCAATGGCAACTTAGCAGCAATATAGAATCTCATTGACAGTTACTTACCGGCATGTAATCATCCTTCCTCATCTCCAGCGGCCTCTTGACATTGTCCGCCTTTTTCCACTCCTGCCCTTCTCAGCCATGAAGTGATTGGCGGACGTATGCCTTTGGTGGTACCACTGCTGCGGTGTCAACCTCACACAATGGGCACGCAAAGTCTTCGTCGCGCTTGCCCTATCCTCCTCCCGCACCCGAAAATGTCGCTTCAATCATGCATAAAAAAATTGTGAGAGTCATGAGTTAGCACGGTGGGGTCATAAACTATGAACAAAACTCGAGAAATATTCTTACCCAAAACTTGTTGATCACAACGTCAGAAGCTTTCCTGAAGCCCGGGCAATCGGCAGCCTCATAGTCCGCCCAATTATAGGCTAGCTTCTTCTCGCCGTCGGGGACCGTAGTGTAGAAACCCGGCCAAAAATGCCTAATCAGAGCTCCAAGCAAGCTCGAAGGATGGCGGGGAGGCTTAACTAGCCATGTCCAATTGATGCACAATAATCAAACATTAGTACATATGCCAAATTGTTATGGCCAAAATGAAATTACATGTTCAAAATTGCAAAATTAGTACACTTACTCAACGTTGTTAGGAACAATGAGGGCTTCCCCTCCTCGGTAGTAGGCTCCTTGTCCTCATGAGGGACTCCTGCTTCGCCACGAATCCGCAACTTCTTCGGCGCCGCCTCCACCTCCACCTCGTCTCTAGACTCCGTCTCCGCCTCCACCTCGTCTCTAGACTGAGAAGCCACGTTGCCAGAAGCGGAGGGCAACTGGGAAGCCTCCACCTCCAAGTCTACTCCACCTCCACCTCGTCCTCCACCTCGTCCTCGTCCTCCTCGCGCACCGTCATCCCCGGCGTAACGCGAGTTGGGAATTGATGGTCGGTCACTTCATCTAAATCCAGCCTTCTCTTGGCGCATCTTACTAAGGAAGGTCGCCGTGTTTTCCTTGCCTTGGCTCATATTGTTCAATCACCTGCATTGAGAAAGAGAAAACAAGTAAGCATAAAGACATAATAAAATGTAGACACTAAGCATAAAGACGTAATGCAATTAAGAAGCATGTTGAAAAATAAATATTAAACCATAAAGACATAATAAAATGTAGACACTAAGCATAAAGACGTAATGCAATTAAGAAGCATGTTGAAAAATAAATACTAAGCATAGAAACATAAAAGACCGTCACCTCGAATCATCACTCTCATAATTAAGTTGGTTCTCATTTTCACTATCACTATCACGTGAGTAGTAAGTTGGAGGCTCATAGCATGGTGGAGGCTCGTCATCGTTGCCATTGTCCGCATATAACTTCGAGAGCATATCCACCACTGACTCACCATGAGTGTGTACATCGTTCTCGAGGTCCTCAAGACCACCCGTTTGTAAGTCAAAGTCCCCGAAATCCTCTTGCTCTTGATAGAAAATTCCTACGCCGAGTGCAACGTCGAAAGGTTGGCCTCGTCGGGGTCTACGCCGACGGCCCCGACAAAAAGCCCTCGGCGTAGCGGCTGGCCGTCGGTACAGAGCATAATTCCTGTAGTGGTGTACGCACGTATATATGAGGCAATAGTACACGTTTTCACCTGCCTTTTATCTCTTTTTAAGCTGCATTCATAGAATGAAGGGTTTATTATTTCTGTGCCCTGGTTCGCTTAATTTTCCTCGTATGTGCCCTACTTGCTTAACTTTCCTCGTCTGTGCGCTATCTGACTCTTTCGAGGCCCGCGGATGGCCAAGACGGCCGTTTCCGTCTGGTCAACCTCCTTTGACCGTTACTTGGCCTGACTAGTGGGGTCGGCCTGGGGCACCTCGTTGTTGAGTCATACGTGTTGGTGTTTAGTCCCACCTCGCTAGTTGGAAGTGTGCGCGACCTCTTTATAATCCCGAATATTCGATGGATATCGTTAGCATTGAACGAAGCGGGTGGAACCGGGCCCGGGCCCCTTCATTCGATGCTAATTTTATATCCATTGTTGTGGAGTCACTCGCTTGTTCAGATCTGCCCCTAAAATTGTACGGAGTAGATAATTTTGCTACGGATGATTAGTCATTTCTCCCACCTCGCTAGTCTTTCAGATCTGCCCCAAAAATATAGATAATTTCTGCTTATCAATAGTTTTGTTTCATTTGGATAATTGGTTTATTAGTAAATAGCCTTTTTTGCTTTGATCTTAAAGAGCGCTTAAATCATAAGCAATTGGTCCAAATGACATGATTGGTTTATCATAAGCGATTGGTCCAAATGACAGAGAGCATATGATCGATCGCATTAAGCTTTCATCGCATTAATTACCTCTAACGATGGATGATCAGAAAGTAAACAAATCTATAGCAACTATACAGAAATAAAATCCTGCAGCTATCAGATTAGCCTGCTTCTTCAGATCATTAATCTGCCTTAAGTGCTTGTTCAACTTCTTCAGTTCGCCTCTCAGTTCCGCATCCCCCATCGGCGGAGCAACGATGTCAGAGCGTAAAATCTCCACATTCGACGGCAGATTGAGCTCGCTGGTTGCGCCCCCATCGAATCAATTAAGCCCGCCCGTTGAAGCCTCGCAATGTATGTATCCATCCACTCAAAATGGTCGCATGGATGCATGCCCTGAAAAAGTAAACATGAACCCTATCCCAGATCTGAGCAAAAAATTAAAAAAACTAGAGAAATCAAAGCAAAAGGATGCGAGAGACAGATCTTACCCTCCCCTCTGGCTTGCTCTCGCATGTCACAAACTCGCGCCCATGGTTGGCATTCTCCTTCTTAGTAACACAACGTTTCAGTGGCGCGATGCGTGGGCATTTAGGACATCGCGTCAACCGCACCACAGGATACTTTGGCCATGAGGGGCGGCAGCCTGAAGTGGAGGAGCTCGACATATCTCGTCGGCGTTGCTGCTGTCCTTCGTCGCCGGAGAAGAAGAAGAGGAAGAACAAGATGGTCCACACTCTATCTGTGTGCGTAAAGAGGAGGCAAATGGTGGGTGCGCGTAAAGAGGACCCACCTGTCATTGGGTATACCGCGGTCAACTCGTCAGCGGGTAACGGTCATATGCGGCTGTTGCCACTCCACCATTTTTTCGTTTTTTGAGAAAACTCTCATAAGTCGAGAAAAGTTCAAAAATATATGAACTAGGTATGATTCTAGCATAACCCCCCGAGACATCGGAAAATTCACACCTTGGTTATGAATGGTCACTCCGCCATTTTTGACGTTTTTTTGAGAAAACTCTCATAAATAGAGAAAAGTTCAAAAAATATGAAATCCAGCGGGAATCATCTCTTTTATTGTACTACTGTCAAGGTTATCTTGTCAAAATGGACTATCTTGTATTAACATTCATGGGATTCAAGATGACGTTTTTTGGAATTCAAGATTTTGAAAAAAGAGTCTTCTCAAAATGGGCTATCTTGTATGAACATTCATAGGATTCAAGCTAGATGACCAAGCTCATGGCCGTATCCATAGCTAGCCTTAAGCTATGATGACCAAACTCGGCACAAACATGGGTTTTGAAATTACAAACAATATTGCAGAAGCAAAATTCCAAGAAAATTGACCTTTTTTTTCTAACTTTTGTTCAGTGCCAAATTTCTTAGTTTCTACGAAGTAGGTATGACAAATAAGAGTTCAAAATGAACGTTCATCATTTGTACGCAAAGAATAACATAAGGGAGGCACAATCCCAGAATATTTTGAATTTTTGACATTTCTAGCTATATTCCATGCATTTAATGAGTTTAACAGGATTTAAGCTATTTAACGAGATTTGAACTACAAGTGTGTTATAATTTGTCCCAAAAATTATAGAAAAATAATATGAACGTAGTATAGCATGATTCTATGCATAACCACCCGAGACATCGAAAATTCACACCTTGGTTATGAATGGTCACTCCGCCATTTTTGACTTTTTTTGAGAAAACTCTCATAAATAGAGAAAAGTTAAAAAAAAAATGAAATCCAGCGGGAATCGTCTCTTTTAGTGTACTACTGTCAAGGGAAAATCATAAACTTGGAATTCAAGATTTTGAAAAAAACGAGTCTTGTATGAACATTCGTGGGATTTAAGCTAGATGACCAAGCTCATGGCCATATCCATAGCTAGCCTTAAGCTACGATGACCAAACTCGGCACAAACATGGGTTTTGAAATTACAAACAATATTGCAGAAGCAAAGATTCCAAGAAAATTGATCGTTTTTTTCTAACTTTTGTTCAGTGCCAAATTTCTTAGTTTTTACGAAGTAGGTATGACAAGTAAGAGTTCAAAATGAACGTCCATCATTTGTACGCAAAGAATAACATAAGGGAGGCACAATCCTAGAATATTTTGAATTTTTGAGCTTTCTAGCTATATTCCATGCATTTAACGAGTTTAATAGGATTTTAACGCAGAAAATTTATATAAATTGCGTGAACATTCAAAAAAAGGAAATCCGGCGGCAAGCTTCTTCATCATAATACTAGTTTCTAAGAAAAATAATAAACATCCAATACAACAAGTTTTGACTACGGCGACGCAAAGAGCGCGCCCAGAGCGCCAGGCACGCCCAGCGCGCCAGCGCGCCCACAAGGTGTTCGACCAAAAATATAAAAGCATGTTTAGAGTAGTCGCTGTTCGACCAAAAATATAAAAACATGTTTAGAGTAGTCACTGAACATAATACATCCTGACAATAACAACGCATGGTAATATTAATCACTCTCTTCTTTTATCTCTTCTTTGATCTCTTTCTTGATCTCTTCTTTGATCTCTTGTTTGATCTCTTTGCTAGATTCCTCGTCGTCTTCGCTGGACATCTCGATGTCTTCGCTGGCCTCCTCGACGTCTTCGCTGACCTTCTCAAATTTCAGCTGGATGTACTCCTCCTTGATGATCACCTTGATAGCGAAGAGATCACCAAAGCGAATTTGCGCTAGTTCAAAGAATAGATCCTAGTCCCAGTGAACTCGACGTAATCTTCTATCACTTGATATGATCCCATGATCTCGACAAAGTCTCTCGCCCATAGACGAGAAGCCCCTTGTGATGGAAGTACATAACCATCTACTACCGCAATCTTGAGATGCTATCAAAATAACATGAACATCGTATCAGAAAAGTGTAAATGACGGCAGAGTATCAGAAAAATGTAAATGAATAAGAAAAGTTTGAATGATACCAGAGATTCCACATCTATACTATCATTCTCAATCCTGCGCACGTAGAACTGAGGGATCTCAAAGAACTCGCAGCTTCCAATTCCCTTGTGGCCTCTTTGAATAAAGCGAAAGATATCACATTCATTTCTGAAAAGCTGACATCTCTCGGTTCGTGAAATATGGTCTTTAAAAGGGCTGGCTTGCACCATTTTGGTATCTGTTTACACCCTGATCAAAGAGGCGACATAGACATCGCCATCCAGTGGGGAGCTTGGGCTGGAAGGGTGGGGTGGCAAATGGGCTTCAGAGTGCTGTTGGGCCACTGCTGGGGGCAGATGGGCTAATTACCACAGTTTTTGCACACAAATGGGCCAAAAAACAGTACGTTTTTAGTAAAATTTTCTTGGGCTGGGGGGCCGCCGCCCCCCCCCCCCCTGAACTGTGTGTAGTCCGCCCCTGTCGCCATCTGAATCCTATTTTAACAAATGAAATTTAGAACCACATAAACATGCGGAACCTGGTTTTTCCCCATTCCGCAAGCCAAATAGATAGTTAAATTAACTCACATATAATGCACCATTCGGGAGCTCAAACAGGTAAATGAAACATGTAGAGAAGATAGCACTGACCATCGAAATGGGGTTGATGGATTGTAGTTGGAACCGTCGGCGACCAAAAACCCCAATGGCGAAGGCGGCCGTACAATAACCGCGCCCGCAAGTGGTGAAGAGCTCTTGTTTGTCCCTCCTTCTCGACGGGCTACGGGAGACGGGCGACGGCGACGGCGATGGAGCTCCTTTGCGCCTTGAATCACCCTGCTCCGCGCCTTGAATCCAACTCGTATTGCTCTGTTCTTGGGGGTCCTGGGGTTTTCTCGGGGTTTTCTCTAGGCGGAAGGAGAGAAGAAATACCACGTGGGCCCCATCGGCGGTATCCTTGATTAAACAAGTGCCCCGGCCCCACTCGATGCGATTCCAAACGAGCTGCCCCAGGCCGACCCACCAGTCAGGCCAAGTGACGGTCAAAGGGGGTTGACCAGATGGAAACACGCGTTTGGCCGTCCGCGGGCTCGAAAGAGCCAGGTAGGGCATAGACGAGGAAAGTTAAGCAAGTAGGGAACAAACGAGGAAAACTAAGCAAACAGGGCACATAAATAATAAGCCCTAGAATGAAACCATGATCTTCAAGCTAGGAACTTGGTTACCTGGTGCCACGTACTCGGAATTTTTGACAAAAGAGACCACCTCACCGAGTGAATTGTCACAACACCTCCGAAAATTATTGTCAAAAAAGACCACCTGCACCGTGACGACAGGCGTGCCAGGACACGTGTCGCCTGCCGCCATTGGCTGTGGTGGCCATCACCTGCAGCCACTGGGTGTGGCGGTTGGGCCCACAAGCACTCACGCACATGAACCCTGCCACACTCCAAGCAACATGCCGCCATGGGCTGTGGCGGCATGGCCCACAAAATTGTAGCCACATCAGCAGTGTGTTTGGCGGCTAGGCCCACTACCCGGTATTCGTCCATCGCTGCACCAGTATGCCGCCATGGGCAGTGGCGGCAGGCCACACGTGTCGCCTGACACGCCTGCCGCCACGGTGCAGGTGGTCTTTTTTGACAATAATTTTCAGAGTTGGTCCTTTTTGACAATTCACTCAGCGAGGTGGTCTCTTTTGTCAAAAATTCAGCACCGTCATTTGATCGATCGACTGGCTAGCAAATTCTGTCGAGCATGTGTGCTGACTCAGATGCATGGCTAGCTGCATGTCTAGCTAATAATTGGGCTAGTATATATCCCTCACTCCCTGTCGATGATTAGGCTAAACTAGTGAAACAACTGAACGAGCACACAGAAATCCAGTGCGTACCGACAGAACACCGGCTCTACCGCCTAGGATAACAGTGAGTCGGCAACTCTCACCTGATCAGAAGCATCCGAACTGCAGGTTTTATATACAGCTATCCGAAGCTGGGAAACGAAGCTGTTCATATGGGTTCACGTGGTGTCGTGCTACTTCTACGCAACAACGTCACATGCACGCCTCATGGTCGATCCTGGTCGTAGTTTCTGATAATCCTACATGCATGCATGTATATATAGTTCTGGTTCCCACTGTTTTCTTAGATTTGGTTTCCCACTGTTTTGATCAATTCATAATATTCATTCACTTAATTATTATACCATATAAATGGTAGGATCGAGGATGCCAACGCAGATGTGCACTCCTATTTCGGAGTATTCGACCAATAATGTCACATTTTATAGCGTTGCAAATTGTTGATTTATAAACTTTTATTGATCCGTTTAAACTTTTACTGATCAAGCTTAACAAAAACAAAGAAACGTAGCGTTATATACTTTAGGCCAACTAGACAACCAGAAAAAACAACTTCCACTTTCATTGCCAATTCTGAACTGCATGCAGTTTAAATCGGTGCGTCATTTCACGGGAAATTTTCATCACATGTCCGTCGAACTCGATGGTACACCCTCTTTTGGCTCTTCCCACATGAAAGCAGGTCAAACTGGCCTTCGTTTTGTGCTGTTGCTACGTACATCTCGATCGGTGGTAATTCCCCAATGGACAACGGCGAGTCCAGGAATTATTTAGAGGGTAGGCTGAAAGTTAACAAAGACTAACTAAACGACTACTTCGAAAAATAAGTCAGTATATAAGACATGAAATTATTTAAGACAAAAAACCACAAATTTTCAGGTTAAAAATCACACACTAATACATCCAGGATTAGAAAAGCAAAAACAAAAAGGCAAAGTGAACTCTCTATTAAAACTAGTTACATGTACCTCTAATAAATCACATCATACTCGCATGGCAAATGTTCTCTACGATCCCTCAATTTCTGAAATTGTATCATGATCTGATCATCATGAATGCTTCTAAATATTCTTTCTCAGTAGCACACTATTAAATCATTTAGCCATTCATCGGACACCTTATTGCGCATTTTTTTTAATAATTTTCATTACTGAAAATATCCGTTCAACTGATGCAGTTGCCACAGGAAGAATGAGAGCCAACTCAATGAGACAATACACCAATTGAAAAGATGTGTGTTTTGTTGTTTGAACCATCAATTGAGCAAATGTGGACAAATTCTGACATCCATTAAATTCTTCACTTCTCCTAATAAGAAATCTTGAGGTCAATTCTTAGCAACAACCTGTCTGCATCTGTCTACGGTGCACGGGACTTCCGGCAGGCCGGCCCGCTCCTTAGCCCCTGCCCAAACTTCACCGCCGGCTGCCGCTAGGGTTTGGCGTATGGCCGCGTCCGCCGTCCGTCGTCCGGCCGGCTGGGTGCGGGCCTGCAGCGCTCCGCCAGATCCCCAGCCTCCTCGCCGGTCCCTGCGTGGCCAGCTCGCCTCCGCCTGCCCTGGCTGGTCTGCTGCTCTGCTTGCGTGAGGAATGGGAAATCAAGAATTGGGATTGCTTCGCATGGAAGAGCTGAGCTTCGCTGCCTATCAGCCTGTGCGATGTGAGTATCCTGTGCGACGCGAGTTGGGCTGGAAGCAACTCAGCAAATGGGCCTGGTATAAGATTAGTAGTAGTAAATTTTGTTTTTGCTTTTTTGGAGGGCAGGCTGAAGCCTGTTTAAGCCCTCCTACTGGCCTCGCCTTTGCCAATGGAGAAAGGCCGAAGATACATATATATAGTTTCGTTGTCTGCTTGCAAGGCTGCAGTGAACATATCAATGTCAACCTCGTGCGTCAGTGCGTGCATATATAGTTACCCATCACGCTCGCTGCTGGACAAAGCCAACAGGCCGTCTACATGCGACAGGGAACGACGACTACTAGCTAGGATGAGTGTTCTGTGTGAGGCGGAAACTCTATGCGTGGCAGCTTATATATATGGGGTCACCGATGGCCGTGCATGTCTTTGGGCTTGGATTTTGGACCACTCCGGCGGAATCCGGTAGCATTCCTGCCTCCTGGCGACGCCAAAGATCGCTGCCTGAAGTGTGCTGGGGGCGCACTGAAGGCCCACGAAAGATGTACCTTTCTTATTGGGCTCATCAAGTATGAAGTTATGAACCAATTTAAAAATCAACATTTCTCGACAAAAAAACAAAAGGAGTGTTTCAGGTGCATTTCTGCTGTAAGCCCCAAGCAAACATGTTGTTTGAGATATGCTAAATAACGGACGCTCGGCTCGCAGTGCAGGATTTTAGTCTTGAATAAAACCGTTCAAAATTATTCTGGACTGAAACGATTCAGCTCGTCGTTATTGCTAGGTACTCCCGTCCGAACAAATTCACATTATCCAGCTCAAGTAAATGTGCAGTTGAACGACATAGTAACTCATACATGCATGATGCTCACCATGCTTTTGATCTCAACTGCATGTCAATATAGTTTCACCTAGAACCTGGCTCAACCAGAAAAGCATGAAAAATTGTTGGGTCGAGCTGTCGTGTAGCATGTAACAACTCAGTAAATATCTATATGAGTACTCTATATATATATCTTCAGACTACGTGGATATCAAATCTACTCTTCCTTATGACATCTTTCAACTACTTTGAGATTTTGGAGGGAAACAAATTAAGGCTATTGTTCTGATGAAAGGTACTGTGCTGGTAGGATGTGAGGCTATAGTGGAGCAGCTACGAGTTCTGTAGTATACATGAAGCATGTAGATGACGGCAGACGAGAAAAAGGAAGTAATATGTCAATTTTTTCAAATTTCAATTTTTTAGGTATGTGGAATAACCCTACTGCGATAAGAGCATTCAATGTGCAATGCATCGGGTCCAAGAGGGCCATGGCAGCGCGAAATCCAAACAATAGACAATCGAGTGATAATCAGGCGGTATCGACATCCATCAGACAACTAGGCACGCGAACTGCGCCTCAGCCGACAGCTGGACAATCAAGATCTTCATGTGGTTCCTCTAGCGTGAAGTCCTTTTAACTCAACACAATCTAGGTAAAAGAAATTCGATAAGGTGTAAAAAAATGTTGTTTTTGTAATGACAGTGGAACACTTCAATATCTTTTTATTTCCTGTCCTTTTGTCAAAATAGTGTGGCATGTCGTCCAACTGCTTTCGGCATTGCACGACCCACTAATATAACGAACATGCCCGGGAATGGGTTGAATGGTACTTGTCTTATTTGAACACCGGATAGTATGCTCATCCACTAATGAGATGCGCCTCATGCTTTGGATTTGCCTGTCAATATAGTGTGACAAGATGTGAGAACAGTGTGGCATTTGGCAACTCTGTATATATATATGTATCTTGAGGGATATATCAACAGTCCCACTATGTATCTTGAGGGATATATCAACAGTCCAAAATCTCAAGTCACAAAGCCGAGGTGGCTGACACACGTGTTCAATCTAGCCAAAGAGTAGCACTCTTGTAAGATTCCTAAGTTCACGATAGACATCAAGAATTCAAGGTGCAGCAGAATCAATCGAGTTGTGTTTGAATCGATGGCGCAAATTCGATCATCCTGCTGAGGGAACATGTAGAGTCTAGCTAGCTTTAGTATGATGGTTGAATACTAACCATGTCGACAGAAGTTAATAATCTTGTAGCGCATAGTAACTATTCTCGGTTTAACTTCATCAAATCTTGTCAAATTTTGATATGCTGATCACCAGCTAGTCATTTTTAATAGCCAGCACGACAGTTACACTAGCTTCTTCATTGCATGATCAAGGGAAGTGGCGGTATGCTCTGCTCGTTTCGAAATTAGTCGGCCGGATCCACCTTGCACTTTTGATCATGGCGAGCCTCCTGAAGTTCTCACCAAAGTACCTCTTACCTCACACCTTGACGCTTTCGTAGTTGCTGACGCCGCCGACAAACATACACGTAGTTGGTCACGATCGAAGGGCGCCCTGAAGTCGTACAATCCACTGATCCAGTTGAGCGAACTACTATTGTTTCCCCCGGCCCCATTATTGCCGTTCCAGAACTCATCGTACACGTAGTAGCTCTGGATCTGCAAACAACATTCAGCAACAACAAAATTCAGAATCATAGCATGACAAACGACCAATTTTTTCTTTTCACAGTTGCAATCTGTATAGTGGACAAACGATGAACTGCAACACATACTTGTGTATCTAGATAAATTTTTGCAACGAGTATTTAAACCGTTGCCAAGTATGCATTGCTATAGGGGGTTATTCTTACTGTGTCTTTTTAGATGTTCTTTGCTGTTGCCACGTGGGAAAAGAACGTATGCGCTTGACACTTGTAAGTTGCCCCAAAGCTTATAGATCAGTAGGCCCATCATTGCAAGATGTTGCCTAGCCCGATGAACGGATAAAGCATGTCGCAAGAATTTAAAAACATTCCAGCTCATAAAAATTATTATCAAATAACTACAAATCTGGTCAAACATGACTAATTTGCAGTTGCTCAGTACAGAGTACAGACCTTTAGCTATTCATTTTAACTAGCATGGGTAGTAACACCAGCTTCCTCATTCCCGAATCAACAGAAGTGGCGGCACGCTCTGCTCGTTCCGAAAGTAGTCGGCCGGATCCACCTTCCGCTTGATCATGGCGAGCCTCCTGAAGTTCCCACCGAAGTATCTTTCACCCCACACCTTGGCGCTTTCATAGGTGCTGACGCCGCCGACCACCCTATTCACGCCGAAGTCCAGGTCCCGATAGTTGGAGTATGCGGCCCTGGGGTTCTTGGTCACGAACGGCGCCATGAAGTCGTAGAGGCCATTGATCCAGTTGAGCGCACTACTAGTGTTTCCCCCGGCCCCATTGTCGCCGTTCCAGAACTCGACGTACTGGATGTTGTAGAGGACGCCGGCGCGGTGTGGGAACGGCGTGTCAGCGTCGGCGATGTTGCCCATTCTTCCCCCGTGTGGCTCGAGGATGAGCTGCCCCTGCGCGGCACCGTTGGGCCAGGCGAAGATCTTCTGCCACGTGTCCTTGGTGAGGGCTTTCTTGACGTAGTCGGACTTGTTCTTGACGAAGGGGCCCAGGGTCATGCTCCGGTTGAGCAGGAGCACCTCCATCGGCGCGCTGTTGCTGGCGTCGCCGAAGTATATGCGCGCCACGTACTGCAGCCAGGTCATCTCCCGGCAGTCGGCGTGCGTCACTCCGAGCTCCGGGAAACGGTCGTGCAAGGTGCGCACCGTGGTGCTGCAGTTGCCGAGGTACAGGGACTGGAAGTTGGCCTGACGCCTCTGCACGACCACCCGGACGCTGAGGTCGTCCGGGAGCGCCGGGGCCACCGTCTGCCACTTGGTCACCGCGGCGACCGCGCGCTGGCGCATGGTTCTGGTGACGCTGAAGAACGTGACCTTAGGCGGGACCGGTACGAGTCTCACCTTCCACGACAGCACGATGCCGAAGCTCGCGCCGCCGCCGCCGCGATGGCCCAGAAGAGTTCGTCCCCCATCGCCTTCCTGTTCGGTAAGATGTTGCCGTCGGCGTTGACGATGGCGGCGTCGACGATGTTGTCGGCGGAGAGGCCGTACTTGCGCATCATGAGGCCGACGCCGCCGCCGCTGAAGTGGCCACCGACGCCCACGGTCGGGCACACGCCCGCGGGAAAGCCCAGCCATGGCGCCGCCTTGACGACAGCGTAGTAAAGCTCTCCGAGTGTCGCGCCAGATTCAACCCACGCGGTGGCCCTACGCGGGTCTACGTGCACGGCATGGAGCTTGACGAGGTCGACCACGGCGAACACCTCGGGGCGCTGGGACCGGTACGACAGTCCCTCGTTGTCATGCCCGCCGCTGCGCACGCGGAGGCGCACGCCGTGGCGGCGCCCGCAGCGCACGGCGGCCTGGACGTGCCACGGGTCGGTGGGCGTCACGATGCAGAGCGGGGGCCTCGCCGTCGCCGGCGCCACGAGCTTGGCGTTCCGGATGGCTGACACCAGGAGCGGCTTGAACGACGGCGACCTCCGCGTGAGCAGGAGCTGGCTGGGGACGTGGGTAGAGAGGCACCGGAGGAAGCCTTTGGCTTTGGAGGAAGACGACGCCACGGACGGGGCCGGCAAGTAGAGAACCAGGAAGCAAACTGTGAGCACGCGAGCTACGTGAGTGGATGGCACCGCCATTTCTGCGACTCGAATGCTTCTGTCCTAGATTAACCTCGTTATATAGGGCACGGGGAATGAGATCATGATTACACATTTATGGCCTCGTTATCTTGAAGAGCCGGTTAATTACCGGAAAAGACAATTACAAGGTCATATGGCGCAGGGTGAAATCTGTGCCGTCCGTTTCGGCCATCCGACGTTTAGATCCGTCGTTGACCGCGGACAAAAATTGACCGGTCCACGGCGAATCTGGGCCGTCGGATGGCCGAAACGGACATGCATGCATGTTCATCCTTTTGATTAGTAAAGCACTAAATTAATGATCCCTTAAAATAAGTAGGAAGTGAATGCTGCGGTGTAAACTAAAGATAACACGCTCCCCAATCAAGTATACTGGAGTAGAAGACTTCTACAGTACTATGTTTTTTACAGGAAGACTTCTAAAAACAAATATGAAAAAGAAGAATAAAGAAAAAGCCGCAGACGCACTTATGAGGGCCGGCCCAAGAGAGTTATACATGTTTTTTTAGAAGTTCTGTGTGGTGTATAACTCTCTGCTAATATCCCGTGGGTTCTATTGATTTGGAATGCATGTCATTCAGATGGGCTCTCTTCACATATGCATGTCATTCCTTACGAAGAGCGCCTTGTCAAGTGGCAAGTGCAGTAGTGGTTCTGGTAATAGTATTCTACTTTGGTGTGATAAATGGCAAGCTAGCAAAATGTCCAACAATCCTTCCCAAAACTTCATCATGTGCAGAAATAAAATGATCACACTTTGTAGTACGTACAAGGATTGTCAGTGAGGATAATATTCATTGCATGTTTCACCTTCACTATCCAGCATTGCTGCCAAACAATGTATTGATCTACATAATGCTCTTCTATCCAGTAACATCCCCAATAATCCATGTTCTTGGCATTTCCCTTGAGATGGATCTGGAAATCATGATACCTAAAAAAATTCTTCAAGATCTTGACCCACTTAATATTAGATATCTCGTGCCAAGGGAATACTTATATGTTGAGAATTTTAGATGTGTTATATGATGATTCCTATAGTGCCAATGATATGAATAATACCTCTTTGTTCCATATTTATGATTAGTAGGCTCCATTTCCATATTCGTCTTTATCTAAAAAAAAATCTGTATTCGTATTTGGGCACTATTCCCTTCGATCCACAATATGGCTACAGTCATGTTTCCACTACTATTTCGACCGTATTTGCTCCCGATGAAGGATATTATTAAATACCGTTCCTGATCAAATGACATATAATGCTTATATAGCATTATAATATTGTCGTTGTGTATGCTGACACCGCGATAAAGATTGCAATAGTATTAACCGACGTAGATCCAGTCCATAGAATTTTCCCATGATAGTGTGTAAACCGTTAAGAAAGTTCAGGTCAATATTGTTGAATGGCCATTTGTGTCAATGTCACAAACAAGTCATATGAGAAAATGTATATCACTTTTTTTTCCTTTTTCCGCATAACTAATGTACGTTTTACAAATTTTATGTTTCTTTAATATACACAATCTATCAACAAATCAAATATATTGTAGTATTTATATTTGAGGAATATGTTATATTACATCAGATCAATTATATAATAAAAAAGAAAATAAACCCACCACACAAATCAACATAGCCTAAATATAAAGAGACCGTCCCTACTTATCTTGCTGAAAAAGTGCTGCAATATTCCTTGCTCACTCTGTCATATCGCCTCTCGTCCTAGTCCTTGCTCGAGGCATAAAACTGAATGGACATAGATCCATCACTTAGAATTCCTCCGATCTTACCGTGTAAATAATAGAAAAAGTTCAAGTCAATAATAGAAAAGTTCAAGTCAATATTGTTGAATGGACATTTGTGTCAATGCCACAAACAAGTTAGATGAGAAAGTGGATACCAGTTTTTTTCCTTTTTTCCATATAAGTCGGGTATGTTTTACAAATTTCGTATGTTTCTTTAAGGGCGCGCCTAAGGAACAGTCGACTGAGATTTACTTAAATCTCAGAGGCATGACGTCGTTCTACCGTTCCGCACCAAATTAGCATCCCAGTTTTTCTGTTACCTTCGTGTCTTGTTACTTGGGCTTATTGCTGGGCTTTATTTTGTGGGTTGTTCTGTTACATCGAAAAGAAGCCTATTCTGTATGAAAATCAAAAAAGGCTAGAATAGTCTAAGGCACAGTCCTTGCACATCGAAACGAAATTGCACGCAGTGCTACACCGTACAAATCAACTAAAACATCAGGATTCCCTAAAAAAACATCCGGACGAATCATGAGCTTGTACCGAACGCTAGTTTAGTCAGGAGAAACTAATCAACCTGTATACAAATGGAAAAGAGAATAATCTCATGCTCGTTGATGAACATATTTACTTGCGTGGGCAAAAAACAAACAACCCACATGAAAACCTACACGAAATTTGTTGTCACCCCTTGCATGCCCAATCAGGTAGGCCTGGGCAAAATCACAAAAACCCTAGTACGAAAAATCCATGGAGAGCAAACGCTCCTACACAGCATTCAAGGTCGTCAGAAAATGGGGAATCCAACCACTACATGACAAGCATAGAGGACGTGTACATACGATGCTGGCTAGGTCAGAACCTTACTTGTGAGCGGGGGCGTAGCCTCGATTCGGCGGATTGAGATGTGTGAGATGGTCGGCTGGAGAAGCGCCATCGAGGGGCGCACTGATTGGCTGCGCCAGAGAGGGCGGCGATCGGTGAAGCACCTCCCACGTCGTGGGGAACGCCGTGCCGCTCCTGCCTCCCCTCCCCTCTTGTATCTAGATGCAATTGGTAGGGAATTCCGCCTCATAGGCAACTTGTATATGCAAAAAAGAAAACTAAAAGAAAATAGAAAAATGTCGGCTGCATCTAGTAAATTACACCCTATATTAAACTCACATATGCAAAAACAAAAACTAAAAGAAAACAAAGAAAAATGCCCAGTAGCAGGTATGATGCAACTGGTGTAAAAAAAAGTCAGTTGCAACTGGTTCAGACCAGTTGCATCTAGGATGCAATTGGTAGGGAATTACGCCTCATATGCAACTTGTATATGGAAAAAGAAAACTAAAAGCAAATAAGAAAATGCCCATTTGCATCTAGGATGCAACTAGATAGGAAATTGCACCTCTTATGCAACTCGCATAGTAGAAACAAAAACTAAAAAAACAAAGAAAAACGACCAGCTGCAAGTAGGATGCAACTGATGTAAAACTGTCAGTCGCAACTCGCATGCAACTGGTTCACACCACTTTAATCTAGAATGCAATTTGTAGGAAATTATGCCTCAAATGTAACTCGTATATGAAAAAAGAAAATTAAAATAAAATAAGAAAATGCCCAGTTGCATCCTAGATGCAACTACGTAGGAAATTGCGCCTCATATGCAACTTGCATAGGTGTAAACAAAGGTCAGTTGCAACTAAGATGTAATTGGTAGGGAATTGCCCCATATGCAACTCGTATATGCAAGTGCATCTAAGATGTAATTGGTAGGGAATTGCGCCCCATATGCAACTCGTATATGCAAGAGGAAAACTAAAAGAAAACTAAGAAAAATGCCCAGTTGCATCTAGCATGCAACTGGGTAGGAATTTGCGCCTCATATGCAACTCCCATATGCAAAAAAGAAGCCCAGTTGCAGTTGCAGGTAGGATGCAACTGACGTAAAAAAGATCAGTTACAAGTGGCATGCAACTGGTTCACATTTAATATGCAACTGGTTAAAAAAAAGAAAAAGGGCCGATTAACTAAATTCTCGCAGTTGCAACTAGGATGCAACTGGTGAAAATAAAGCAAAATCAGTTTAATTCATAGTTACAACTGGTATGCAACTGCTGAAAAATTGATCAATTAAACTCCAGGTTGGAACTATAATGCAAGTGATGAAAATTAAAAATCCCCAGTTGCAACTAGGATGCAACTAGTGAAAAAAACGAATAAAAATAAAAAGGGCCGATTAACTAAATTCTCGCAGTTGCAACTAGGATGCAACTAGTGAAAAAAATAGATTAATTCGTAGTTGCAACTGGCATGCAACTTGTGAAAGATAAAAAAATTGATCAGTTAAACTCCAGGTTACAACTAGAATGCAAGTGATGAAAATTAAAATCCCAGAACTAGGATGCAACTAGTGAAAAAAAAGAATAAAAAAAAGAAAAAGGGCCGATCAGCTAAATTCTCGCAGTTGCAACTAGGATGCAACTAGTGAAAAAAAAATTGATCAGTAAATTCCACCAGTTGCAAGTTGGATGCAACTCGTGCAAAAAAAAAATACCGATCAATTAAAATCCCCGGTTGCAACTAGTGAAAAAAAAGAATAAAATATGATCAGTTAAAATCCTAGATGGAACTGGTAAAAATAACAATCAGGTAAACTCGTGAAAAAAAACCAATCACCTAAAATCCCAATTGCAACTAATATGCACATGGTTAAAAAAAGAAAAACACCGATCAACTAAATTATCGCAATTGCAACTGGCATGCAACTGGTGAAATTTTAAAAAGAATAAAAAACCAAATCAATTAAATTCCCCTGAGTTGCAACTGGCATGCAACTGGTGAAAATGTAAAAAAATGATGAACTAAATTCCACCAGTTCCAACTAGGATGCAACTCGCGAAAAAAAGATCATCTAAATTCTCCCCAGTTTGCAAGTGGCATACAACTGGTGAAAAAAACCGATCAGTAAATTCCACCAATTGCAACTGGCATGCGACTGGTAAATAAAAAACCAATCAGGTAAATTACACCAGTTGCAAGTTGGATGTTACTCATGCAAAAAAAACGATCAATTAAAATCCCCAGTTGCAACTTGGATGCAACTAGTGAAAATAAAAACAATAAAACCAATCAGTTTAATTCGTAGTTGCAACTGGCATGCAACTGGTGGAAGATAAAGAAATAATATCAGTTAAATCCCCAGTTGCAACTAGGATTTTAACTGCTGAAAAATAAAAAACCGATTGATTAAAATCCCCAGGTGCAACTAGGATGCAACTAGTGAAAAATAATAATAAATGATCAGTTAAAATCCCAGTTGCAACTAGGATGCAACTGGTGAAAAAAATAGAAAATACAGATTAACTAAATTCTCCCGGTTGCAACTAGGATGCAACTAGTGAAAAAATAAAAAAGAATAAAAACCAAATAAATTAAATTCCCTCCCAGTTGCAACTGGCATGAAAACAAGTGAAAAAGAGCAGGTAAATTCCACCAGTTGCAGCTAGCATGCAACTCGTAAAAAAAAAACCAATCAGTTTAGTTCGTAGTTGCAACTGGCATGCAACTGGTGAAAGATAAAAAACTGATCAATTAAACTCCAGGTTGGAACTAGAATGCAGATGATGAAAATTAAAATCCCCAGTTGCAACTAGGATGCAAAATCAGTGAAAAAAAGGAGAAAATACCGATCAACTAAATTCTCGCAGTGGCAACTATGATGCAACTAGTGAAAAAATAAAAAGAATAAAAAATCAAATCAATTAAATTCCCCCAGTTGCGACTGGTATGCAACTGGTGAAAAAACATATAAAAAACTATCAGGTAAATTCCACCAGTTGCAACTAGGGTGCAAAATCGTGAAAATTGCAAACGGAACAAACCATCCTTGCACCCTAAAAAAAAGGCAGAGTACAAATCAACAGAAAAAGGGCGAAAAAACACCAACAAAATCTAAGTAGATAGCACCAACTATTGCAACCTAATGCGGTCCATGGATAGAAGCTAGGAGCAAAAATTACCTGCTGCTTTTGCCTCCCCCGCCCCCGATTTAGGGTGAGGTTCTGTTGACCTCCAAAGAAATGCTCCCCTTTTTCACCAAGAACACGAACAAGAGAGAGATAGGGGAAACTGAAGAAGTAGTACTGCTCTACCACCGATTTGATGCATCGCTCAGACAAAAAAAGAAAAGGCCTGTGAACAAAAGACGCTTCGAAAAAAAAGCTCACATAACAAAACGGACAACAAGTAAAAAAAAAGGCGACAGCCCAGCAAGATAGCACGACAGCCCAACCCACTGCGCACGACATAACATCCACACAACAGCCCACGACCCCCACCATCGCACGACAGCCTCACGCGACGGGAAAAAAATGCACGGACAGCACAGATCGCGAAGCGAAGATCGACGGCTCCGGACGCGACTGAGACTTAACTAAAACTCAGGCGCCTGAGCGCTAGCAATTCCGTTTCTTTAATGTACATAATTCATTAACAAAGCAAGTATATCGTAATTAACAATAGAAAATAAAACCACCACACAATTCCACAAAAAGCTAGATATCAAATCCCTTAATTTCATATGAATATCTGGTGCCGTACCATCTTATTTCGTATGAGATAAAAATGGGAATTATTTAGTTATTAGGCAAGAGATGATTAAAGTAATTAAACCCTTCCTTTTTTTAAGGGTTAATAACCCCTCCTTTCCTGGGATTCCTTTATATCTCATCATTGGTCATAATTAAGTTACTACCATAGTTAGGTAATGTAGCCAAATTTGACGTTGATGACTTAAATCGCAATTACTGCAAATTAAACTGATGCATCATACTGTAGTATCTTTTTTGTACAGCCTGGAGCCTCTTATCTTGGTTGACCTGCAACTACATGTATATGTGAGAACTTGCCTGTGGCAAGATGGTTAGGAGGGTGGTTGTACCCCCAGCCCACGAGAGTTCAAATCCTGGATTTGACATTGGTGTTTCTCATTTAGGCGGAATATTCTTCAGTGGGATGCGACGTTCCCGTCGACAGTGAGCCGCCTGTGGTGACTTCGTCAATCTCAAGACCCGACCGCCGACTCAGTCTTTCGGAGGTGCTCATAGGGGTAGGGTGTGCATGTGTGCGTTCATTGGGGTGAGTGTGTGTACGTGTATGTGAGCGTCTGCGTTGTACTGTGTTTCACAAAAAAAACAACTACATTTATATGTACTATATATAACGAGCTTAGGACAAGAACATAATTAAGCACATCGTCGGTGTAGGATCGAGAGCTGCACAAGATGGCGGTGTCGACTTCCATAGCACTCCTGCTCACAATCTGCTTCATGGGCTTCTACGTGCCGGCCCCGTCACTGGCGTCGTCCTCGGGGGACTTCCTCCGGTGCCTCTCGACGGACGTCCCCAGCCAGCTGGTGCTCACGCCGGGCTCCCCGTCGTTCGAGCCGATCCTTGTGTCAGCCATCAGGAACGCCAGGTTCGTCGCGCCGTGCGCTGCGGACACGCCTCTCGTCCCGATCTCAGCGCCCCGAGGTGTTCGCAGTGGTCGACCTCGCGAAGCTCCAAAACGTCCACGTCGACCCGCATGGAGCCACCGCGTGGGTCGACTCCGGCGCGACGATCGGGAGCTCTACTACGCTGTGGCAAAGGCGGCGCCGAGGCTGGGCTTCCCAGCAGGCGTGTGCCCGACCGTGGGCGTGGGTGGACACTTCAGCGGTGGCGGCCAGGGCCTGATGATGCGCATGTACGGCCTATCCGCCGACAACATCCTCGACGCCACCATCGTCGATGCCGAGGGGAACCTCTTGCCCGACAAGAAGGCCATGGGGGACGACCTCTTCTGGGCCATCCGCGGCGTCGGCGGCGGGAGCTTCGGCATCGTGCTGTCGTGGAAGGTGCGGCTCGTGCCGGTCCCACCCACGGTCACATTCTTCAGCGTTACCAAGAGCATGGACCAGGGCACCGTCGACGCGGTGACCAAGTGGCAGACGGTGGCCCCGGCGCTCCAGTCCCTGACTCCCTGTACCTGTAACCGTACGGGTGAACGTGCAACAACGTCAGGCGAACTTCCAGTCCCTGTACCTCGGCAACTGCAGCGCGATGGTGCAGACGTTGCGTGACCGGCTGCCGGAGCTCGGCCTGACGCACGCCTACTGCCGAGAGATGAGCTGGGTGCAGTACGTGGCGTACATATACTTCGGCGACGCCAGCAACAGCACGCCGCTGGAGTCCCTCCTGCTCAACCGAAGCATGACCCTGGGCCCTTTCGTCAAGAACAAGTCCGACTACATCAGCAAGGCCCTCAGCAGGGACACGTGGGAGAGGATCTTCACCTGGCCCAACGGCGCCGCAGAGGGGCAGCTCGTCCACGAGCCCCACGGCGGGAGGATGGGCAGCGTCCCCGACGACGACACGCCGTTCCCGCACCGGGCCGGCGTGCTCTACAACATCCAGTACGTCGAGTTCTGGAACGGTACCACCGGATCGGCGGAAACACTAGTAGTACGCCCAACTGGGTCAATGGCCTCTATGACTTCTTGGAGCCGTTCGTGACCAAGAACCCTAGGGCAGCCTACGCCAACTACCGGGACCTCGACATCGGCGTCAACAAGGTGGTCGGCGGCGTCAGCAGCTACGAGAGCGGCAAAGCGTGGGGTGAGAGCAATTTCGTTGGAAATTTCAAGAGGCTCGCCATGATCAAGCGCAAGGTCGATGCCGGAGACTACTTCCGCCACGAGCAGAGTGTGCCGCCACATCCCTTGATCAGCAAATAATCAGGAAACAGCAAGTGTAAACGTCCAACCTATATATTTTAAAGTTTTAACGACTTGCAAGTTGTAACACATGCAAATTAGTCAGACAAGCAGGTTGGAACTTTTTTTTTTACGAATTACGCAGGTTGGAACTTGGCAAGCAAAACCCCACTGCACAAGTCCTTACATGCATACTTAGCAATTTCATGAGCTGGGAAATTAGCATTCTAGTGATATGAAGTAGCTTGAGCACCCTTTCCACTGGGATCAAACGGTGAAAGTCATGGCTACAGATCTACTCCACTTGGGTTCAAAACCTTCAGAGAGTCTCCATTAACACATTCTTACATGGGACAGTTAGAGCAAGCTTCAATCCCCCTCCAAGCATGATACTGCTTCGCCCATTTGACTATTTGAGCAGATTGATAATGTTCAGTTTGACCCCAGGCCGATGCAGTTTGTTTTTCCATCACTCTAATCACTATTGGCCTTAAACGGGCCTGGTATTCTAGGCCCAACGAAGAAACCTTCACGAGCGATTCGGAAGCTGGCATCGCTCGAGCGAGGACACCGACCGCTGCGGGCAATTCCTATATGCCGCCCGTTAGCGGTGCGTATCGTTCGCGCCGCTAACGGGGACCCAGTTTGGCGGGAATTTTTTATTTTTCTTTTACGTTTTCTTTTCAGTTTCTGTTTTTCTTTTTTATTTCTCGTTTCTTTTCTTTTCTGTTTTGTTTTTTATTATTTTTTCGTTCTTTTTATTTTTTTGAAAATGGTTCTAATTTTGAAAATGGTTGCAAATTTTGAAAATGGTTAAAATGTGAAAACGGTTTCAATTTTGAAATTGGTTCCAAATTTGAAAGTGATTCCAATTTGAAAATTGTTCCAAAATTGAAAATGGTTCCAAATTTGAAAATGATTCCAAATTTGAAAATGGTTCCAATTTTGAAATGGTTCCAAATTTGAAAATGGTTCCAATTTTGAAATGGTTCCAAAATTGAAAATGGTTGCAAAATTTCGAAAATGGTTCCAAAATAAAAAATGGTTACAAAATTGAAATGGTTCCAAATTTGAAGATGGTTCCAAAATCGAAAATGGTTCTAAAATTGAAAATGGTTCCAAATTTGAAAATGAACCCAAAATTGAAAATGGTTCATTTTCAAAAAAAAAAAAAAAAAAAAAAAACAAAAAACGAAACGTTTTCTAGACGCGAAATAATTGGGCCTGCCCATGTAGGCGGCGCTGAGCGATCCATGCAGGCGGCGCGGGGCCCTCAGCCCGTATAGGACCTCCCCCGCCGCGCCCTCAGCCCGTCACCTGTGCCCGGCTCCAAGGACAAACCTAGCGTAGTCCAATTTAGGATCGTGCTCCAAGGGGAAGAGTAGCAAGAACAAGAACAAGTTCATCCTCGCGCCGCCGCTGCCGCCGCCGCCGGATGTCGACGACGACAACATCGTCATCTCCGACGAGGATGTCGATTTCCTCAAGAAGAACGAAGACTACGGCTTGTTTAGTTATTCTTGGTCTCTGAATTTAGTAAGGTCTTACGTCCTAAAAAACGTATTATCATTGGTCCATGACTTACTAAGATCATTTTTACACGGAGAGGATAAATAGCTCCTGAGCTACATGGGGCCCTTTTTTTTGCAAAGTCGAAAATCTTTTGCTCCACACTAAATTTTATTTGGACTTTCCAATCAAATTGGTTGTAAGACTCATAAAGATCTACTTTACGCGAGATTAATTTTCGGTTTCGATGTGCCCCTTTAATTGACATAGATACAAATACTCTACTTGAACCCACTTGGGTCAGGGCGAGACAGATAGAAGCAGGATGAAGAGCATTAAACGTCACATATAAGTAGGCTACTAGTGAAGCAAACTGCTGAAGGAACAAGTATTCGGGGTAGGGATGTAAATGGAGAGGTAAATGGCGCCACGTAATCCCATATAAGTAGGCTGGTAGTTAATATTCTTAGGAAATGAAACGTTTTTAAAAACTGTTGACCAAAATATGTGGGATTATGTGGCGCCATTTACCTCTCCATTTACATCCCTAATTCGGGGCGTGATTTGAACTGCCCTCATCAAGCAAATAACGCTTCACAAACGGTATGTGTTGCAAGCTAGTCGCCATGTTGAGCGCATGACTACACATTCTAACCACATGAACTTGCATGTAAAAGTGGTGATTCAACAATTCAGCTCACATATATCACAATCTTTTGATGCCACACATGTATAGAGTGACAACTGATTCAAAGAGAATTGGTTGCATGGCAAAAGAGAAAGCTCCGTCAGGTTGTAATATGTGGTATGCAACCTTTATATATGTCTTGCTTCAAGAGATATCACCTCCATGACTCCATGCCATGATATCATTCACCTTCACCAATTTATCTATGATCTGTGAGATTTTGGAGGAAAACAAATACTGGTTTAGTCAAGATACACGTCTCTTTTTTGATCGTGGAACTAAGATGTTGTAGGTGTTAATAGTACTAGTTCAAAAACATCATAAAAGAGTTTATCCGAAATTCTCCGTCACTCTTCAGCAGGACCAGTCATAAGGCACAACCTATTTCTACACGTACGACCAGTCGCAAGGCTACAAAGGGGAATTTATCCGGGAATGATTAGATATGTATGTTGTGGTCTACAGGTGAAACATAGTCCCTTCGGAATTCAGAAAGCAAGGCAGTGCATTAATGTTTTTCTTTTGAGTGTGGTGAAGAACAAATCTAGAAAGTGTTCAGGCCTTTTAATTAAGACGCGAATAAACATTTGGTAGTTTCTTCTAGAATACCGGCACACGCATTCTAGCCATGGTTCGTCAATTCTTGTTTCATATCTTGTCATATGACGTCAGGCTTATGTACCCTTTGAACTATCTCTCTCGGTCGATGCACCACGAATACCTACGTGTTTGTTTGTCGTCTCTCGCCTCAGCTCGACATGGTACAAAGAGTGCCGGTGTACATGCATAGCACGATCCTCGACTCGCTCAATCCAAGTCTCAAAAATAAATAAAAAGTATTTGCTAGACCGGCTATAACGTAATCTTGCTTCACAACACATTTTATTTGTTAAACAAGCAGTGAAGCGAACTGATGGAGGAAGTGGGATCCGGGGTCGTGGGGATTTGGACCGCCAGATCAAGCATTTCATGCTTCAGAAACCGTATGTGTTGCAAGTTGTAAGAGCCACCATGTTTAGCACATGACTACACAGTCTAACCACACAAACATGGCACGTAAAAGTGGTGACTAAACAAGGCAGCTTACATGTATCACAAGTTTTTTGCTGGCCGCACCCACACACATATAGAGTGACATTTGGATTTAAAGAGAACTGGTTGCATGACAAAAGAGGAAGCTCTATAATGTGTGGTACCCAACTCTATATATATGTCTTTGTTTGGAGTTATCACCTCCATTACTCTTATGTGGTGATGTCGTTCACCTTCACATGTTTAGCTATAACCCATGAGGTTTTGGAGAAAAACAAATGTCTGTCCTCCACATTTTAGTTTATGTATTTTCTCGTTGATGGCATCAGAAAGACAAGCAAATCGATGTCTTGTTCTGATTTGGCCAACTGATACAGCCGACCTTGGATACGGCTAATCTGTTCGGTTGGTTCAGTTCTTTAGATTTTGCAACGGTGGGCTTGACAAGAACGATGGATAGGGTCATTTGGACAATTGTGATCCATGAGACTGTATGATAGGTCACGATAAACTTGAGTGAGGTAGCCGCGTTTCGAAAATAAGCTTCAACTATTTTTCCGAGAACAGTTTCTCTTTGTCTCATTCGAAATAGAGACTGTTCGGAATTCAGAAAAAAGGGGAATTAATGCACTAATGTTTTTCTTTGTGAGTGTGGTGAAGAACGAATCTAGAAAGTGTTCCGGGTTTTGAAGTTGCGAATTAACATTTGGTAATTGGGATACCGGTACACTCGTTCCAGCCAGGGTTCGTTTTCTATGTGTGTGCATTGTTTTTTCCGATCTTGACTCACTGTCCAACATCCTGTAAAGAAACTCTCCCAAAATCCTTACTCCAGTAGAGCTGAACTGAACCAGGCACCTAAAGATGAAGAAGATATAAAAACAAAGTTCTCCTGATTTTCTCTGAACTTTGACAGTAAAGAGTTCTTTGTTAGAAATTAGAATACAGTTTTCTTTTCTTAGGGTATTCAAATATGCTGGCAAGGATGTTTTTCTTGATTCATCGTTTATGTAGTAGAAATACTTTTGATGGATGTTCGATGCTAATAAGCTAAACAATGTGCTCATACAAATACTTACTTTTGTTACTAGCTGTATGATTCACCTCTGCCTCTGTTTTTGCGAGCTATAGTTGAGTGTGGTTGACTAAATTTGAATCAAATATAGAAACACTATACAGACACACTAGCAAGCAATGTCGCCATTAAACTTCAGTTTAATGTATTTATTACTGGGAACTGTGAATGCGGAGCGCCGATCGATTTAGAGGGTGGGGTGATTTACCTCCCATGTTTCTAATGTAATATACTATTGGCATAAGATGAGTGGAAATACCGAACTGGTTTCTGTATAGTTAGTTTGAAAGTAAGTTTTGGTTGTACTACTGTGGTAATGTATCCATGTTGCCAAGTTACTCTGAACTTTAACAGTAAAAAAGTCCTCGTTTTTAGAATACAGTGCTCTTCCACAAGTTTATAAACATGCCGATGTGACACTACAGTCTCAGATACTAACGTCCTAGCTGGCTCCACTTTCACTTTTCTCAGCATTGGTGGCCTCTGCCCCTACCTTTGGGCTCAACTTCCCGCTCCCTCCATCGGGCAGCTGGGTCGTGCCTAGAGGGGCTCTCTGCTTCAGGAGCCTCGTCTTCGTTGCCGACCAGCAAAACAACCTCCGCATGCATCTACAATGTCGTATTCTCCGACGAGAAAATTGTGCCAGTATCACCTTCTCACTCTTCGTGAGTCTCCATGGCTTTAGGGGCTAGCAACGACAGCCGTCCCAGGGACGCGCCGTTAGCAGAGGTTGACGGGCCGATGGCGCACATATTCAGGTCGCTGTTTGTTGCGGCTACAAAACAACGGAATCTTGCAAACACAAATAGAAAGTAGGAACTATTTGTTGAAGCTAGACATGAGTTGCTGAAATACAATGTTGTCGTTAGCGTGCAAACCCAAGAGAAAGCTGCATCACATCATTAGCCCATGAGGCAATCTTGATTCACACTAGATTTGTTTGTTAAACAAGGTGAACATTACTGAAGCAAACCGATGAAGGAGGAGGGATACATGGTCATGGGGATTTGGACTGTCCCATCAAGTATGGATGTTTCAGAAACGGTATGTGTTTCAAGTTGTAAGGGTCATCATGTTGAGCACAAGAGTACACTGTCTAACCACATGATCTTGGCACCTAAAAGTGGTGAATCAACAAGGCAACTCACATGTATTTCAAGTTTTTGATGGCCACACACATATGGAATGACAGTTGATTCAAAGATGATTTGTTGCATCACAAAAGACAAAGCTCTGTAATGTGCGGTATGCAAGCTCTATATATGTAGAGTATTTGTTTGGACATATGACCTCCACTACTCGTATGCCGTGATGTTGCTCACCTTCGTTTAGCTATCGCACATGAGTTCTTGGAGAAAACCAAATGTGCGTCCTCCATATTTCAGATTATGTATTTTCTCGTTGATGGTATAAGAAAGACAAGAAAATTGATTTCTTATTCTGTTTTTGCCAACTAATCTAGCCGACTTTGGATATAGCTAATCTTCTCAGTTGCTTCAGTTCTTTGGAGTTTGCAACTGTGGGCTTAACAAGAACAGTGGAAGGGTTCGTTTAGACGACTCTGACCCATGAGACTCTATGAGATGCCATGACAAATCGCAACGAGGTCGTCAGGGTGCTTTACCTCGGGCCATCGACATCATACACTCTAGTGAAATGGATTTCGTGAAAAACCAGCTATATCCGATCTTGATTGGCCTAGGGATGAGTGCACGCTGGTAGTAGAAGGAAGCGGAGAAGGAGGCAGCTAGGCATCTGTTTGAGTTCGAGAGCGAGACCAACATCAGCCACTATTGCTAGGTTCCAAAATAAGCTTCAAGTATTTTTCTTGGATCTGTTTCTCTTTGTCTCATCCCAAAGAGAGTCTGTTCGGAATTCAGAAAAAAAGGGAAAATTATGCATTAATGTTTTTTTTTGTGAGTGTGGTGAAGAACGAATCTAGAAAGTGTTCCTGGTTTTGAAGTTGCGAATTAACATTTGGTAGTTTGAATACCGGTACACTCGTTCCAGCCATGGTATGTGCTGCAAGTTGCAAGAGTCACCATGTTTAGCACATGACTACACAGTCTAACCGCACAAAGTTGGCACTTAAAAGTGGGGACTCAACAATGCAGCTTACATGTATCACAAGTTTTTTGCTGGCCGCACACATATAGAGTGCCATTTGATTTAAAGATAACTAGTTACATGACAAAAGAGGAAGCTCTGTAATGCGTGGTACCCAACTCTATATATATGTCTTTGTTTGGAGTTATCTCCTCCATTACTCCTATGCCGTGATGTTGTTCACCTTCACATGTTTAGCTATCACCCATGAGATTTTGGAGAAAACCAAATGTTCATCCTCCACATTTTAGTTTATGTATTTTCTCGTTGATGGCATCAGAAAGACAAGCAAATCGATGTCTTGTTCTGGTTTGGCCAACTGATCCTGTAGACTTTGGTTACAGCTAATTTGCTCGGTTGGTTCAGTTCTTTGGATTTTGCAACGGTGGGCTTGACAAGAACGGTGGATGGGATCGTTTGGACGATTATGACCTATGAGACTGTACCATAGGCCATGGCAAACCTCGCTTGGTCTACACTGTTCCAAAATAACCTTCAAACAATTTTCTTGGATATGTTTCTCTTTGTGTCAATCTAATTAGAGTCCGCTTAGAATTCAGTAAAAAAGGGAAATTATGCATTAATGTTTTTCTTTGTGAGTGTGGTGAAGAACGAATCCAGAAAGTGTTCCAGGTTTTGAAGTTGCGAATTGACATTTGGTAGTTTGAAACTTTGAATACTGGTGCACTCGTTCCAGCCATGGTTCGTTTTCTATGTGTGTGCATTCTTTTTTTTCAGATCTTAACTCACTGTCCAGCTTCCCGGCCGCTCCGCTTCCGGTCGATGCATGGATCCATGGAAAAGCGGCGGCGCGTTGCCGGACTATCCTCCCGGCTGCTCCGCTTCTCCCCATCCGTACGCCCCCTGCCCCCAATCCTTCGCTTTCCTTGCGAGATCTGAGTAACGAGACATCGCGATTAGTTCGCTTTTCCGCTGAATTTTCACGATTAGTTCTGAAAATGTGCAAAGTATAGGGTGGAATCAGACGTTAAGAAGCTGCCGCTTCCTGCTTCTTCTTGCCACCCAACTCGTGATGTGGGAACTGGTCGATTTGGGGGTGGAAAGATATAGGCCCCTCCTATTTCTAATGTAATTTAGTGCTGGCAATATTTGGGGAACTGGTTTCTGTACATTGGTGATTTACTCTGGTAATAATGCATCTAGGTTGCCAAGTTACTCCTGATTCTCTCTGAACTTTGACAGTAAAGAGTTATTTGTTAGAATACAATTTTTTTTCTTAAGGTAGTCAAATATGCTGGAAAAAATAGTTTTCCTGATTCATAGCTCATGTAGTAGCAATATTTTTGATGGATGTTCGATGCTAATAAGCCAAACAATGTGCTCATACAAAAATTTACTTTTGTTACTAGCTGTATGTATTCACCTCTGCCTCTGTTCTTGCGAGTTGTAGTAGAGAGCGTTTGACTAAACTTGATTCAAATATGAAAAGATTATACAGACGGACCAGAGAAAAATGTCGCCATTAAACTTCAAACTAATGTAATTGACTGAATGACTGGGGAACTGGGAATGTGGAGGGCAGGTCTATTTGGAGGGTGGAGTGATTTACCTCCCCTGTTTCTAATGTATTATAGTGTTGGCACAAGATGGGTGGAAATACTGAACTGGTTGCTGTATAGTTAGGTATGAAAAGGAAGATTTAGGCTGTTTTACTGTGGTAATGCATCTATGTTACCAAGTTACTCTGAATTTAAAGTTCAAAAAGTTTCTATGAATTTACTCTGTGCTTTAACAGTAAAGATGTCCTTGTTGTTAGAATACAGTGTTCTAAAGGCCATCAAATGTGGTGGTAAGAATATTTTTCTTGTCTCATCCCTTACATGTCAGCAACTCCTTTAACTGACGGTTGGTGCCAATTAGCCAAATAATGTACTTGTAGAAAACTTTTGTTACGAACTGTGTGTATTCACCTCTGTCTTCCTTTTTTGCGAGCTATTTGGAGAACGTTTGACTAAAGTTGATTCAGAGATATAACACATATACATTATCTAGAAAAATGATAGAGACGCATTAGAAATACCGCCATGAATCTTTAAACTGTAATAGAGAGCTATATCATATCATCAGTGCTGTTAGGAATAAGCAACTTGTATTCCACGGGGGCCAAAAGCCACAATATATAGTACATGTACAGGTGTAAATATGTAGGGAGCCCCCTATATAATAGGGAAACTACAATATATAAATATCTCTCTAACACCCCCCTCAAACTCATGGTGGATCCACAACACTGAGTTTGGAGAGGAAAAAGCTATGCTGTGCTCTAGTCTGGGCCTTCGTGAAAAAATCCGCCAACTGTAACTCTGAAGGCACATACTGGAGCGCAATAATCTGATCCTGCACACTAGCACGGACAAAAGAAGCATCAACGCCAATATGCTTAGTAAGCTCATGCTTCACTGGGTCACGTGCAATGCTAATAACACCTGTACTGTCTGACAAAAGAGTCGTGGGTGTCGTAACTGAGACACCAAAATCTGCAAGTAACCACCGTATCCAAGTCACCTCAGCAGTCAAAAGAGCCATAGCTCGCAACTCAGCTTCTGCACTCGAACGGGAAACTGCGGCCTGCTTCTTCGTCTTCCAGGCAATGAGAGAACCACTAAGAAAAACACAGTAAGCAGAAAGTGAACGGTGATCCAAAGGATCACTAGCCCAAGTAGCATCGGAGTAGGACTGAAGCTGTAACGAGCTAGAACGAGGAAAGAAGAGACAAAGCGAGATCGTTCCACGAAGATAGCGTAGAACACGAAGAAGGTGACTATAGTGAACCGAAGTGGGAGCAGAAACAAACTGACTCAGAATATGGACAGGATAAGAAATATCAGGGCGAGTAACAGCCAATAGACGAGACTCCCGACAAGATGTCGATAACGAGTCGGATCAGAGAGAGGATCGCCATCAGACGCACGAAGAGAAATATTGAGCTCCATGGGAGTCTCAACAGTACGCTCATCAGTAAGAGCGGCACGAGAAAGAAGATCATGAATATACCGTTCTTGGGATATAAAGAAACCATCAGCGGTGGACGAAACCTCAATCCCAAGAAAGTAACGAAGCGGACCAAGATCCGACATAAGAAACTGCTCACTCAGACGTGCCTTGACAAATGCAATATACTCTGGGTCGTCACCAGTGATGATCATGTCATCAACATAAAGAAGAAGAAGAGTGCGACCACGAGGAGAACAGTGAACAAACAATGCAGGATCATGAGCACTGGGAGAAACCAGCAGCTGTGACCACAGAAGCAAAGCGCTCAAACCATGCACTAGGGGCTTGCTTAAGGCCATAGAGAGAGCGACGAAGACGGCAGACCATGCCATCTATAACAGAATACCCAGGTGGTGGTTGCATATAAACCTCCTCACGCAACTCACCATTAAGAAAGGCATTCTTAACATCAAGCTGAGACACAGACCAATGGCGAACAGATGCCACGGCAAGAAGAGTCCGAACAGTGGTCATGTGAGCCACTGGAGCAAAAGTCTCATCATAATCACGACCATGCTCCTGCTGAAAGCCACGAGCGACCAGACGAGATTTGTAACGCTCAAGAGTCCCATCAGAGCGGGTCTTAACCTTATAGACCCACTTACAGGTGATAGGACGAACACGAGGAGGAAGAGGGACGATCTCCCACGTACCAGTGCGCTCAAGCGCAGCAATCTCCTCAGCCATGGCAAGCTGCCATTCAGGATGAACAACAACCTCACGATACGTAGTCGGCTCCGAGACAACCGAAACACTGTAGGTAGCGGGACTATAGAAATCAGGTGAAGGACAAGGCCGAGAACGAAGAGAATAAGTCGGCTGAGACGGGGCACCAGAAGTAGAGGGTGCATCAGATGACTCGGTCACAACACGTGGACGTCGAGTATAATAGAAAGGAAAAGTAGGATGAGAAGGAGCAACAGGAGAAGACGGAGGCGGGGACGGGGACAGAGAGGGTGAAGAAGGCGGCGACGAAGGAGGAGAAGAAGGCATCGGAGTAGATGGCACCGGATCAGAGGGAGGAGAAATATGAGGGATATCGGGAGGAGAATCAGGAAAAGTAAGAAAAGAGAGATCCTCCACAGTAGAGGTCGGGGAGGTCGAACGCGGATAGAAAGGCCGAGACTTATCAAACGTCACATCCCGGGAAATACGCATCCGGCGAGCCACAGGATCCCAACAACGGTAGCCCTTATGCTCATCACTATATCCGAGAAAAACACACTCAACAGACTGAGCGGTTAGTTTGGTGCGTTCACGAGGAGCAAGAAGAACATAGCAAACACAACCAAACAAACGAAGCATAGAATAGTCAGGAGAACGATCGTAGAGTCTCTCGAGAGAAATGGCACCCTGAAGGGCGGCAGAAGGCTGGATATTAATCAGATAGGCCGAGGTAGAAACGGCCTCAGCCCAGAAATGAGGCGGAAGAGAAGAGGCGATCATCATCGCACGAGCAGTCTCAAGAAGATGGCGATGCTTACGCTCAGGCACGCCATTTTGAGCATGTGCACCGGGACAGGATAACTGAGCGAGAGTGCCCTGCTCAGCAAGAACACCATGCAAATGCTTGGAGATATACTCACCAGCAGAGTCAACACGAATAGGCGTAGAGAACTGAGTAAGAACTGATCAATGGTAGAGTCTGAAGATCATGCTCCTGACGAACCATAGACAGATATAGAGCATCCCCGGACGGCTGATGACGCTGACGAAGGTGAGCCCACATGTCAGCGACAGTACTGAGACCCATAAACTCAGAGGCAAACTGCGGTAGAACACTGGCGGTAAGAACAGCCGCAGCACGAGCATCATCATCAATCCACTGGGTGTAAGCAGTCAGATCCAACCGGTAGGTCTCAAGGGCGTCAGAATGCTCCTTGACCTGCCGGTCATACGCAGCAATGGCAATATCATCCGCACTCTTAGCTGCATCCTTTGCAGCCTGAGTAGCATCGGCAGCAAGAACTGGTGGCGTCGGCGGAATAGGAGCAGTAGGAGCAATGGGGCACGGCGGACACGAGACCTCGCCGGAAAGCACACCCCAGAGACGAAGACCACGCATATGAATACGCATAAAAGCAGCGAAATCAGGATAATTCGTGCCATCAAAAATCACCGAGCAACGAGGAATCGCGACATAGCCCGACGATGCAGACATCTCTCTTTTTTTTTACACTTTTTTTTTACACAGAACCGCTGGTCAACCAGATGGGAGCAGAGTCCAACACGGAAGTAGCAAGGAAGCAAGCTGGTCTCGATCTGGAAGTAGCAAGCAAGCTGGCTCGATCTGGATCGATCGGAGGCAGCAGGAGACGGCTGGAAGTAGCAAGCAAGCTGGCTCGATCTGGATCGATCGGAGGCAGCAGGAGACGGCCGGATCGATCTGATACCACCGTGGAGGCAGCAGCTAAACCGAGGTAGCAGCGGCCAGAGACGGCAGAAGGCGGCGGCCAGAGACGGGACTGCGGCGGCCAGAGACAGCGGCCGGAAACGAGGGCCGGCAATGGCCGGAGATGAGGACCGGCGGCGGCGGACAGCAGCGGCCGTAGAGACGCGGCAGGCTGGACGAAATACTCACGAGCAGCACGCCGACGGGACAGAATCAGAGGGTGAAGAAGGCGGCGACGAAGGAGGAGAAGAAGGCATCGGAGTAGATGGCACCGGATCAGAGGGAGGAGAAATATGAGGGATATCGGGAGGAGAATCCGGAAAAGTAAGAAAAGAGAGATCCTCCACAGTAGAGGTCGGGGAGGTCGAACGCGGATAGAAAGGCCGAGACTTATCAAACGTCACATCCCGGGAAATACGCATCCGGCGAGCCACAGGATCCCAACAACGGTAGCCCTTATGCTCATCACTATATCCGAGAAAAACACACTCAACAGACTGAGCGGTTAGTTTGGTGCGTTCACGAGGAGCAAGAAGAACATAGCAAACACAACCAAACAAATGAAGCATAGAATAGTCAGGAGAACGATCGTAGAGTCTCTCGAGAGAAATGGCACCCTGAAGGGCGGCAGAAGGCTGGATATTAATCAGATAGGCCGAGGTAGAAACGGCCTCAGCCCAGAAATGAGGCGGAAGAGAAGAGGCGATCATCATCGCACGAGCAGTCTCAAGAAGATGGCGATGCTTACGCTCAGGCACGCCATTTTGAGCATGTGCACCGGGACAGGATAACTGAGCGAGAGTGCCCTGCTCAGCAAGAACACCACGCAAATGCTTGGAGATATACTCACCAGCAGAGTCAACACGAATAGGCGTAGAGAACTGAGTAAGAACCATGGCGGCAAAACGCTTATATATGGAGAGAACCTCAGTACGAGAAGACATAAAATACAACCAAGTGTAACGAGAAAAATCATCTATAAATATTATATAATATCGATGGCCCCCTTTCGAAGCGAAAGGAACCGGACCCCAAACATCAGAGTGAACTAAGTCGAAAGGACGCTGAGATACAGACGCACTAGTAGGATAGGGTAACTGAATCTGTTTTCCTAGCCTACAACCCTGACACTGTAAAGAAACATCTCCTGAGACAGGCCCCAGAAGACCACGATGAACTAATGACGACAGACGAGAACCACAAAGATGACCAAGACGATGATGCCACTGTTGAAAAGAGCCGGTGACAGAGGCGACGATAGCAGGAGAACTGGCAGGCAAGGTAGCAGCGGAAGGAACACGAAGCCAGTCTATATCCCAAAGCCCCTGAGAATCACGGCGGCGAGGGCCAGCTCCAACCAAAACCTGCGTGCGACGATCCTGAACAGAACAAGAATTGGCGTCAAGAATGACGCGACAACCAGAATCAGTAAGCTGACCGGCAGAGAACAAGTTCATGGTAAGACGAGGAACATGAGAAATATCAGGGACAAAAAAGGAAGAAGTAGAAAGAGTGCCTTGACTAGAAACAGAGAGAGAAGTAACATCAGCAGTAAGAACACTAAGAGGAGAATCAAGAGGTCGAAGAGAGGATAGAGTAGAAGAATCAGAAGTCATATGAAAAGAAGCTCCAGAATCCAGAACCCACGAGGATGTACCTGACTGTGTAGAAGATGGTGGTCGCGCAGTGCCAGAAGAATCAGTCACAGAGCCAGCAGTACCCGTCGAAGAAGAACCTGAAGCGGCGAGCATCCGCTTGAGCCGCATAATGTCCTGGTCGGTGAAGCCGGCTGGAGAAGACCCTGACGAGCCAGAGGAAGCACGAGTCCCGGGAGAAGCAGACGCCTTCTGCTTACGCATATCACGCTCCCTCGTGTAGCAACGAGACTCGGTGTGGCCAGGCAGATCACAGTAGGTGCAGTGAGGGCGTGGACGAGCGCCACGACCCTGGCCACGACCCTGGCCCTGACCCTGAGGAGTGGGTAAAATGGCAGAGCAGTGGACCGCGAAGGAGTCGATGAAGCAGGCGATGAAGGAGGACCATGGGCAGCAAGCACAGAAGGAACCTCAAGCAACCCAACGCCACGTAGACGAATCTCCTCAGCACGAAGCTCAGACAGCACCTCCGAGATAGGGACACGACCACGAGCAAGCAGCTGAGCACGTCGGGGCTCGAACTCCTTGCGGAGTCGAGACAAGAACTCATATACGCGCTGAAACTCCAAGTCGGAACGCACAGTCTGACAACACGGGCAGGCACCACACACGGCAGTGCGAAGAGAGTCGAGCTGACGCCAGATAGCAGCACTCTGCGTGTAGAACTGATCAATGGTAGAGTCTGAAGATCATGCTCCTGACGAACCATAGACAGATATAGAGCATCCCCGGACGGCTGATGACGCTGACGAAGGTGAGCCCACATGTCAGCGACAGTACTGAGACCCATAAACTCAGAGGCAAACTGCGGTAGAACACTGGCGGTAAGAACAGCCGCAGCACGAGCATCATCATCAATCCACTGGGTGTAAGCAGTCAGATCCAACCGGTAGGTCTCAAGGGCGTCAGAATGCTCCTTGACCTGCCGGTCATACGCAGCAATGGCAATATCATCCGCACTCTTAGCTGCATCCTTTGCAGCCTGAGTAGCATCGGCAGCAAGAACTGGTGGCGTCGGCGGAATAGGAGCAGTAGGAGCAATGGGGCACGGCGGACACGAGACCTCGCCGGAAAGCACATCCCAGATACGAAGACGACGCATATGAATACGCATAAAAGCAGCGAAATCAGGATAATTCGTGCCATCAAAAATCACCGAGCAGCGAGGAATCGCGACATAGCCCGACGATGCAGACATCTCTCTTTTTTTTTACACTTTTTTTTTTACACAGAACCGCTGGTCAACCAGATGGGAGCAGAGTCCAACACGGAAGTAGCAAGGAAGCAAGCTGGTCTCGATCTAGAAGTAGCAAGCAAGCTGGCTCGATCTGGATCGATCGGAGGCAGCAGGAGACGGCTGAAGTAGCAAGCAAGCTGGCTCGATCTGGATCGATCGGAGGCAGCAGGAGACGGCCGGATCGATCTGATACCACCATGGAGGCAGCAGCTAAACCGAGGCAGCAGCGGCCGGAGACGGCAGAAGGCGGCGGCCAGAGACGGGGACTGCGGCGGCCAGAGACAGCGCCGGAAACGAGGGCCGGCAACGGCCGGAGACGAGGACCGGCGGCGGCGGACAGCAGCGGCCGTAGAGACGCGGCAGGCTGGACGAAAGACTCACGAGCAGCACGCCGACGGGACGGAATCAGAGGGAATAACAACCCTACGTACGATCAGAAAGGCACGAGTTGCGGCGTGCAAAAAAAATAACCTAGGTCTGATACCATGTTAGGAATAAGCAACTTGTATTCCACGGGGGACAAAGGACACAATATATAGTACATGTACAGGTGTAAATATGCAGGGAGCCCCTATCTAATAGGGAAACTACAATATACAAATATCTCTCTAAGAAGTGCATTACATAATCTTGATTGATACTACAATTAATTTTTTAAACAAGCAGGACACTACTGAAGTGAACTGATGAAGGAAGAAGGGTCTGGAAGCGTGGGGATTTGGACTGCCCCGTCGAGCATTTGTGTCACTTTGAGCATGGTCGGCCGCATCGTCGGCTCCTCCTGGAGGCACCACAGTGCTACAGCCACAAAGCGCTCCACCTTTTTTATGTTGAAGTTGGCCTCGTCATCGCCATGCACCAGCAAGTCGATCCTCCCACACCTGTAACAGTCGTTTGCCCAGTAAGTTAGTATCGACCGCTCATCGTCAGCGATCTCTACCTCCACATTCCTCCTGCAGCACACAAGCTCCAGCAGGATCACCCCAAAGCTGTAAACATCGACTTTGGAAGTGATCCCTATGTTCTTGAACCACTCTGGGGCGACGTATCCTCGAGTACCCCGAATGCCAGTGTTTGTCTGTGTCTGGTTGGCCCGAAGAAGCTTGGCCAGGCCAAAGTCTGCTATCTTGGCTATAAAGTTTTCGTCGAGAAGGATGTTCTGTGGTTTTATGTCGCAGTGGATAATCTGTGTGCTGCACTCCTCGTGCAAGTAGAGCAGCCCTCGGGCCACTCCAAGCGCGACTTGAACACGGAGGCTCCAGTGTGGCTTAGCATCACCGAAGATGAACTTATTCAGCGAGCCATTGGGCATGAATTCGTAGACGAGTAGTCTGTCAGTTCCCTCGTTGCAGAAGCCAAGCAGCCTGACCAAGTTCTTGTGAAACGTCTGCCCGATGGTTTGCACTTCCACCATGAACTCCTTCTCGGTCTCTTGCTGGAGCTTTTCAAGTTTCTTGACTGCAACGCTGGTCGCATGCTCATCTTGCAGCTGTCCTTTGTACACGGTGCTGGAGGCACCGCTGCCTAGCACCTCACGGAAACCACCGGTTGCCTTTTCCAACTCATTGTAAGTGAAAATCTTCGGGGTCAATATGGAAGTACCTGATGATTTTGATGACTGGATTTTTATGATCGAGAAGCTACAATAAGTGCCAAAGAGCAGAATGGAGATAAGGAGAATGTTGACGAATATAGAACTCCCAAGAAACAAGGAGCTCCCGAGAATCCAATGCTTCTTGTCCTTCTTCCATTTGCTAGAGCCTATGCTGAGCTGGGACTCTGAATTGTTGTTCCTAGGCACCTTGATAAGAACCCTCCTCTGGACATTGTCTGCCATATACCCATTTGATAATGGGAGCTTTTTCTTCCAGCAGGTATTTGAGTTTGCGGCGAAGACAGCTGTGCCACAGAAGCAATCAACCACACATAGCCTCCCGCACTCTGTCTCGTTTATGGGGCTGTACTGCTCATAGTCAGAGTGAGGCCAATCAACATGATCGATCGGAGTCATCTCAAACTGCGCTGTTGCTGCTGCCTCATCAAGGTCACAGCTTTGTTGTACGAACTCAGGCCTGCACCCTTTGTACTGCCTCTCTTCGTCGAAGAATATGTAACCTGGTGGGCATTGGCAGCTTGTCTGATTATTGGTACCATCTACTTTGCAGTAACCGTTAAAGCCGCATGCACCGCTGCTCGGCCCTGCCTGATCTCCCTGTATGGCCTGGCAGATGTTCGGGGGAACTGAGCTTACCTCCCTCCATTGCAAGCTATATAGGCTTCTGGCCGTTGTGCTCTTTGGGTACAAGTATTGCCGAAATACACCGTCTGGATCAAGCGTGACACGGTGAAAGAAATCACCCATAGAGTTGACCCCTGCTGAAGTGATATTGATCTGTGTCCCATTCTTCAAGGCAAAGTACACCCTGCCGGTTTCATTGAACACCAACTGTGAGCCGTTCCCAACTGTATTGGTTGCCCAGTATGAGGTATACCGAAATGTGGAATCCTCGGAAATTGGATGCATGACAAGATTACCATTCTGCTGCACCTTGTCATCCTGACCCAGAGAAAGAACTTGCGTGGGCAGGATGGTATCAGCCGGAGCGTCGAAGGTCTCCCACTTTACTGTTCCATCTGCACCGAAAAGCATGAAGTCACCTGTGTCAAGCATTCTGGCGTGGTCCACACTTGGGGCCCGGGGGCTCCAGAGCTCAGCGCCAGACGAGTCGCGAAGCGAGAGCAACCCACCGGTAGTGAGCTGGAGAACAGAGCTGGATGGCACCTCACAGGTGCGTCCTGACCGTCCGAGCTGGTCTTGGCGTACCAAGCGACGGTCTTCTCAGGGATCTTGTTGAACCAGACGGCCAGGAGGTACGAGGAGCTACCTTCCAGCTGCCAGAACCCGAACGCGAAGTCGCCGGAGGGCGAGAGCCACGAGGTGTTTTGCCCCTGGGGTGTCAAAGAGGAGCCCAAGGTGATGTTCAGCTGCGCTTGAGCACATGATATGCCCAGCGGCAGCAAGATTTGGAGGAGGCACCATGGGAGGAGGTGAGGGGCCATTGCTTTTTTGCTTGTTTCTTGCTTCTACTGATGCCAACAAGCTTATGCCCCTTGGCGAATGGTGGTACTTAACAGTCATAGCTCGCCTACGTGGAACAGTATGCGTCAACACGGCACGTAGAGAATCATGTTCAATGAATTGGATTTTGTGTGGAATAGTCTGTGGGGAATAGCCTGTGAGGCTGAGAATCAATTGTTGCTACTGCCTTCTGGGATGTACACTATTCCTCTGCCCTGAATAGTAAGTAGTTCACATTTCGTTGTCATGCATGGAAAAGCTTTGCCTGCTGTCTGTTGAACTTTTTTTTTTGAGAGAGCCGACTGTTGAACCTAAGAAAGCACACAGAAGGTATTCCTGAATCCTGTTTTCCTCTATGTTTACTGGCTGGATATGCTAATGAAAGTATTGCTGTATTATATTAATAAATACAGGATTTTTTTGCCTTTACCATCAACGTACATTAAAACTGAAAAGTTGCTAATCTGGTTCCTGAAGTTTTGTTCCAGAGGAATTGGAAACTATAGAACTTTATTTGTCCCTTGATGCTGAAGATCTCTTCAGTTTGTCAGAACTCTGAATCTTGGGTAAAGTGTACCCAACTGTGGCTCCCATTTCCTAGCTGTGAAATTATGGTTATTATCGCTTACGCATCCTGTGGCGATCATTCAAGAGTTTCCATTGACTTGACTTGGCATGGGACAGTTGCTCACCGAACCAAACACTTGGATGACTGATGAGGACCAGTAACAGGTTAACGGCATTCAACTGGTCAGTGTTGACCAGTGGCATCACCATCAGCTCATCACTCTCTCGAGTCTTTTTCCATTGGCGTTTGCGTGAAGGCAGGGGCATGTCGGTCTCTTGAGTAGGCCCATAGTATTTGTGGTCCACGCGGCGACGGCTACTACGGGACTGTGAACCATGTGAAGTCCTGGTTGGTGCCTCAGTTTGTACGGAAGGATTTGATTTGGCTTTGTGTAAATTCTATTTCGATTTCGAATTTATGGCTGTTGTGTTTTGTCAAATATTGTACACGTGTTGGGTTAGGTTTGGATTTGGAGTTGTGTTAGGTGTGGATAGGTACGAGTAGTGTTCGAGTCGAACTCTTGTAGCCTGCGCCTCCCATATAAAGAGGGGGCACCACACGATGTAACCCATGACGACTTGATAGCAACAGGCACACAGGAGGAGGAGACGGCGGCTTGTGCCGGCGCCTAGGGCGGCCAGGGTTGCGGTATCAACGGGGAGGTGCGTCCATAGTCATGCCCCACAGATGTAGACGAGTTCGCCGAACTGCGTTAACAAATCCCGGTGTCGTCATCGTGCTGTGATTGCTTCGTGTTCTCGGTAGATCAATTATGCGCCTAAGACGGTAACAATGGCCCTATGTGTTCTATTCGCTGTTCAAAGTATAACCCAATTCAACGAATCATCGACCGATTTAATTTACCGTAGGGGTCATCGATAAGTTAAAGTTATATTGGTTGTGTCTATGGTTTAAACGGATTTATCAAGCGATTTATTGGGCATCGACGGAGAAATCGGTAGGGCCTCTCAGGGCAGAAACCTCAAAATTGGCCCTCCCCTCCAGCTGCCTCCCGCACGATTCCCTCGCCCTCGTGAGGTTAGGGTGCTGCCCGACGCGTCGTTTCGATGCTCTTTGTTCACCCCGATGAGGCCACCCAGCTCGCCTCCGGTAGCCTGGACTTAGCTCCTTTCCCTTTGGATCTCTCCCTCTTCCAAGGAGGCTGGAGTTGAAGCACTGGCACACTCTGCATTCATCTCCTAGCTCAGGAGCATGACGGCCGATGACTCCAGTAGCCCCTTTCTCCAGTAGACCTGCCTCCATCCCCTACACCCTCCTTTTCTGGTGAATATAGCATATTTTATAATTTATAGTTTTGGGTACCTAGTATTTAAATAATATGTCAACTAATTGTCGACCAATAAGATGATATTTTGGTCGATTTCGGATTAGTTTCTAATCCGAGGTCTACCGAGCATACATAAAAAGACTCTTGAGAAAGGGTTGCATAATCTAACTTTTTCTCATTTTCTTCGATATTTTTAAAATGGCGTCAAAAGCGTCGACACGTTCTTTCATAGCAACGACTTGAATATTTTAGCACCGTCTACAGCTATTGCATAGAATTCTACTTGAGTATCTTAAAATGATTCTTTGGTATTTTTTACGACCAAATAAAAAAAATCGAACTACTTTTGCAAAGTCGATAATGTGCGAAAGTTTCTAGAAAACTAGAAATTCAAAATATTTAGGAATTCTCCATCCATTACGTCAACTTTAGACTTGCTTGACATGGTTTTGGTTACCGGTCGGGAAATCCGGTTACCGGTCGGTAACCGGATATCCCGAGCACCCTCGGGAAATGGTCATATCGGGCCAAAAATCCCGAAATTTTGGATTCTAACGAAAACTTTCGGTAAATGGTTAAATTGGGAACCAAAAAAATTTGAATTTTCAAATTTTGGATTTCAATTTCGTCCGGTAACCGGTCGGGATTTTCCGGTAACCGCGGTAACCGGAAATCCCGACCACCTTCGGGAATTTTTTTCTACCGGTAACCAAAACGTTTTGAGGATGCCCACAATTTTTTTACACCTACTCTTTGTTCCCGGTTGAATCGATTCCCGATTCTAGACGAAACCATTGCCATGTTGCCCTATGGTCCCGACTCCCCCAACCCAGCCCCCAATGATCGACGACGGCAGATCAGTAGGTGGCAGAGAGGCCTAACAGACCATGGACGATGGAGGACCCCGAAGTGGAGCGCCTGCTACAGATCCTTGTGGCGATGGTGACGGTCGGCGCCCCATGCACTAATAGCCAGAGCTAGCCGCGTCTGCCAGCTGCAAGCGAAGGCACGACTTGACGGCGACTGTAAATTCGACACACACATCGAAGTTCATTAATCTCTTGAAAGTTCTTTCTAATTGCTAACATATCTAATATGGCACATATGAACATTTAAATGTGTTGCTAATGTGAGCATTTAAATGTGTTGTGAACTTGTAATGTATTATATCCGTGTTTCTGAATTAGAACTGACGTGGAAATAATATTTAATCTATGCGATGCTTATAGTTTTCTTGAGAAAAAAATTAGTTGTCTTGCCACGCTTCCAGTTTTCGAAAATTTCTTGGTTCACCTCCCCCCCCCCCCCCCCCCCACACCCCTAATCACCATGAATAATATAGTCATATCTTTGTCCCATTTAAAATTACCCTGCATTATCTCTCCTTGTTGAATTATAAATACCACTAGTGGAAAACGGGCAATAGGTTTCGACCTTTAGTCCCCAATTTGTTACAAACCGGTACTAATGGGGGCATCCCACCCGGCCAGCTCTGCCCAGACCCGTCCCGGTTCGTGCGGGGCCTTTAGTCCCGGTTCGTGCCACGAACCGGGACTAAAGGGTCACCACATGCGGCCGCAGAGGTGGGGCCCAGCGCGAGAACCTTTAGTCCCGGTTCGTGACACGAACCGGACTAAAGATGACCTTAGTCCCGGTTGGAGCCACCAACCCGGACTAAAGCCGTCGGCATACCTTTATTTTTTCTATTTTTCATTTAACATGGAATAATTCATATCTTCAAATCCGTAAATCGAAATTTAACAAATAAATGTCTAAATCGATTAGAAAAACAAGATGAATCCAAATTTAACAATTATATCATATTTTGCATCACAAGAACTCATTTAAATAGAAGAAATTACTTTCAAAAATCAGCATAAACTCATTTAACTAGGCGAAATTAGGTAGAAATCAAGAAAATTCCTAATACTTGAGGATTATTCATAAAATGTGGATTACTCTTTGTGAAATTATATGGGTGCCATTTTGCACCATATTTTAGAGGTTTTGTTTACTTTATTTGATTGTTTTCAAAAAGCGGTTAAAATGGCCACCATGACTCTTATAGTAGAGGTCAAATTTTCTAAAACTATCGATATTCTTGTGATATACTCCGGTGTGTGACCGGATTTACCGGCTTCACTTTTCTCTCTAGTAAGTTGGTGGACTTATAGCTGAAAATTCCCACTTCGGGCTGGTTTTGGATGTTCCTATGTCCTAACCTAACACAACCAAGCAAAAAAGTCCACTGGCCTACCCCTTTCGACTCCGTTCAAAGGGGTATACGGGAACTTTGATTTTTTCCAGCGGGTCTAGGGTTTCCCGAAGCGGGCTCCGGAGCGTCGGAAACCCCACCAAAACCTAGCAGGTTCCATACCATATGTATATAAGTGTGTTGGGTGTTGTACATGTCCAAGATCGTACTCCGGTGTGTGACCGGATTTACCGGCTTCACTTTCTCTCTAGTAAGTTGGTGGACTTATAGCTGAAAATTCCCACTTCGGGCGAAACAGAGGGAATCTTTACAAGAGTTGGGTGGATTTGGTTTTGGATGTTCCTATGTCCTAATCTAACACAACAAAGCAAAAAAGTCCATTGGCCTACCCCCTTCGACTCCGTTCAAAGGGGTATACGGGAACTTTGACTTTTTTCCACGGGTCTAGTGTTTCACCGAAGCGGGGCTCCGGAGCGTCGGAAACCCCACCAAAACCTAGCTGGTTCCATACCATATGTAAATAAGTGTGTTGGGTGTAGTACATGTCCAAGATCGTACTCCGTGTGTGACCGGCTTCATGGGCTTCATTCTCTCTAGAAAGTTGGTGGACTTATAGCTGAAAATTCCCACTTCGGGCGAAACGGGGAATCTTTGCAAGAGTTGGGTGGATCTTGGTTTTGGATGTTCATATGTCCTAACCTAACACAACCAAGCAAAAAAGTTCACTGGCCTACCCCCTTTCGACTCCGTTCAAAGGGGTATATGGGGAACTTTGATTTTTTCCAACGGGTCTAGGCTTTCACGGAAGCAGGGCTCCGGAGAATCGAAAACCCCACCAAAACCTAGCTGGTTTCATACCATATGTATATAAGTGTGTTGGGTGTTGTACATGTCCAAGATACTACTCCGGTGTGTGACCGCTTCACCGGCTTCACTTTCTCTCTAGTAAGTTGGTGGACTTATAGCTGAAAATTCCCACTTCGGGAGAAACGGAGGGAATTTTGCAAAAGTTGGGTGGATCTTGGTTTTGGATGTTCCTATGTCCTAACATAACACAACCAAGCAAAAAAAAGTCCACTGGCCTACCCCTTTCGACTCCGTTCAAAGGGGTATACGGAAAGTTTGATTTTTTCCAAAGGGTCTAGGCTTTCACCGAAGCGGGGCTCCGGAGCATCGGAAACCCCACCAAAACCTAGCTGGTTCCATACCATATGTATATAAGTGTGTTGGTATTGTACATGTCCAAGATCCTACTCCGGTGTGTGACCGGCTTCACGGGCTTCACTTTCTCTCTAGAAAGTTGGTGGACTTATAGCTGAAAATTCCCACTTGGGCGAATACGGAGGGTGGATGGTTTTATGTCCTATCCTAACACAACCAAGCAAAAAAGTCCACTGGCCTACCCCCTTTCGACTCTGTTCAAGGGTATATGGGAAAGTTTGACTTTTTTCCAACGGGTCTAGGCTTTCACCGAAGCGGGGCTCCGGAGCGTCGGAAACCCCAAAAACCTAGCTGGTTCCATACCATATGTAAATAAGTGTGTTGGGTGTTGTAAATGTCAAAGATACTACTCCAGTGTGTGACCGGATTCACCAGCTTCACTTTCTCTCTAGTAAGTTGGTGGACTTATAGGTGAAAATTCCCACTTCGGGCGAAACGGAGGGAATCTTTGCAAGAGTTGGGTGGATCTTGGTTTTCGATGTTCCTATGTCCTAACCTAACACAACCAAGCAAAAAAGTCACTGGCTTACCCCCTTTCGACTCAGTTCAAAGGGGTATACAAGAACTTTGACTTTTTTCCAACGGGTCTAGGCTTTCACCGAAGCGGGGCTCCGGAGCGTCGGAAACCCCACCAAAACCTAGCTGGTTCCATACCATATGTAAATAAGTGTGTTGGGTGTTGTTTACATGTCCAAGATACTACTCCAGTGTGTGACCGGCTTCACCAGCTTCACTTTCTCTCTAGTAAGTTGGTGGACTTATAGCTGAAAATTCCCACTTCGGGCGAAACAGAGGGAATCTTTGCAAGAGTTGGGTGGATCTTGGTTTTGTATGTTCCTATGTCCTAACCTAACACAATAAGAAAAAAAGTCCACTGGCCTACCACCTTTCGACTCCGTTCAAGGGGTATATGGGAAAGTTTGACTTTTTTCCAACAGGTCTAGGCTTTCACCGAAGGGGGCTCCGGAGCGTCGGAAACCCCACCAAAACCTATCTGGTTCCATACCATATGTATATAAGTGTGTTGGGTGTTGTACATGTCCAAGATCCTACTCCGGTGTGTGACCGGCTTCACGGGGTTCACTTTCTCTCTAGTAAGTTGGTGGACTTATATAAAAATTCCCACTTCATGCGAAACGGAGGGAATTTTGCAAGAGTTGGGTGGATCTTGGTTTTGGATTCCTATGTCCTAACATAACACAACCATGCTAAAGGATATTTTTTTAGGGTTTTTTCACTTTATTTGATTTTTTTCAAAAAACGATCCAAATGGCCACCATGACTATTCATCGAAAGAGGTCAAATTTTCTAACTATCGATGTTTCTGTGATGCAAAAGATGATATGGAAAGCATATTTGAATTCCTCTCATTTTTCTAATCGACTTAGACATTTTATTTGTCAAATTTCGATTTACGGATTTAAAGATATGAATTCTTCCATATTAAATGTAAAAAGGAAAAAATAAAGTAAAATTCATTTTATTGTTATTTATTCAAAATATACTATTACATAATCATTGTATTTATTCAAACAAAGTTTGAAAATTTAAACAATAAAAAGTGTTACATCATGACTCAGGGTTAATATGATTGATAGGATACTATTATCAGTAAGTTCTAACTTCTCATTTGGAAGCTAATTTGGAAGGAACTCAAAAGTTAAGCGTGCTCGGGCTAGACATTTTCAGGATGGGTGACCGAATGGGAAGTTTGACCAGAGTAAGTACTTTGACCTGAGATTAAGTGTATAACTATTTAAGTGTGTGGCTAAGTGAGAATTAGAAATAGAATTAAAAATAGAATTGAAAATAATTAAGAATAATTGAAAATAAAATTAAAAAAATCTCGGACCAACCGGGACTAAAGGTCCTCCGCGCGCGCGCCGCTCTGCCCATGTGGAGACCTTTAGTCCCGGTTCGTAAGGAACCGAGACTAAAGGGTGAAGAGCTTTAGTCCCGCTTTACTAGTCCGGTTGCCTAACCGGGACTAGAAGGCCTCTGGAACCGGGACTAAAGCCCCGTTTTCCACTAGTGTACATAGCCCTTCCTTTTTCACCGGTTTAATCTTTTGGGTGAACTGAGATTCGGTGCGTGCCGCCACACACTCCCGCCTTCCACCAACATCTAATATTTCTCCCCGCCATGATTCCGTAGGTAGCCTCCTTTCTAGCTCACTGCACATAAGCACATCGACTCTATTGTCGAGCCTCACCGACATCAAACTGCACTCGCGACCGTTTCCTCTACAACCCCAACATACCAACACCTCTCATTTCCAGCACTTGTCATGTCCAACACCATCCTCTGTTGTAGCGTTATACTCCCTCCGTTCCAAATTAGATGAATTCTATTTGTCCACATACACATGTATCTATACTTGTAACATGTCTAGATACATCCACATGTGGAGAAAAAGAAGTCATCTAATTTGGAACGGAGGGAGTATGAGTTTAGACCATAACCACCATGAAGCTTGGTAG